>CM060949.1:39331343-39713843 GCA_030765055.1 Mantis religiosa | reverse complement strand
ACAACTTTGGGAGTATATAATACACAATTGGGAGATTACATTACACTATTTACATCTCACATTAAATGTTGGAAGTGTCCTCCACCAGTATCTATACATGTTTGCATTCGTCTCACCGTATTCTCTGAAGTTTTACGGAGAGTATCCTCGCCAGTGTTAGTTATTTCGATTCGAATGGATTCCTTGAGAACATCAATTGTCCGTGGACTATTCTTCTACACTCTATTTTTAGATACCCCCACAAGAAGAAATCCGATGAGATTAGGTCAGGGGCTCTGGAAGCCACAGACCTTTTGAGGTAAAAAGAATTAGTTTTTTGTTAGTAAAAATAAAAAATATGTAACATGTTATATTCACATGACTTGCTCCACCCAAGCTTCTAAAAATTGCTCTTAGAAAAGTTTGTTTTTGTATTGTTTCTTTGGACAAAGTCTGTTGAAAGGCCTTTTACATTGCACATTTTTTGTTCTTATACCTGGGATAAAGTGATATAAGTAGTAATCAGATATTTATAAAGGAACCACTGATTGATGCATTTGAAGTATTAGTTCTCCTTGAATGAAAAAGGAATAGAAACTTGGAATTAAAAATTACATACCTTTAAGTAAGTATCTGGGAATTCTAATCAACAAATTATAATATATCGGAATTGGTTAACTTTGCAACACATTATTTGTAATTGACGTTATTTTAGTTCTACAGCTGCTGTGCAGTAACTTTTCGTTTATCTCTTAAATTACTTCATGTCTGCCTGACAGTGAATAGAGACGTTATGATGAAAAGCCTGAAGAAACTTTTCCGATTTATTTTTAACTAAGTTTTATTTCAAATATTTATTAAAAATTTTAAATAATAATTCATTTGGTGGGTCCGGACCCCCTGGATCCCCCTTAAATACGACCCTGATTGAATGGTGATAATATGACAAACTTTTAAAATGGGTGATATATGATATCTCTTTTACGGTTGTATAGATTTGTAAATCAGTGCCATGGTCTGCAACCATAGATGCTGTCTCCCCATGCCAATACATCTACAAAGATTTTCGTTCATTGTTACTTTTAAAGGTGTATCGGGCCGTATATTTTCCATAAATGAAAAATACCTGTCTAGAAAGTAAATTATAATTGTAAAAGGTTAATTTCAGAAAAGTATTATTTATTTTACTAACTTAATAATGCAATGAGATTAAATTATACTTGAGTATTGCATACTCATACCCTTAGGAGGTAATGTTTCTGTAAACAAGCAAGAAACCATGTTTTCCTCAATTGCAGATGCTAACCGGAATTATTTACGTATTATGTAAGTTTTCTTAAAATGTATTCCACATTTGAATTGGAAAGTGCACGACCTTGTCTTTCCTGTTGTTAGATGTTTCTCGGAACCAAGTTGGACTTCCTTGTAACGATGTCGTCATATGTTGCAGGCGTGCGGATGACCATCTCAACTTGGGCCATAGTTCTAGCAGTATTGGTCAGTGGACTTCTGTTGCGGGGCTACATCAAGGTAAACCACTTCAGTTAGTGATGTACTGACTTTGTCCTCTTCTAGATATAATTCAGTAATTTCTAAGTATCAAGATATCTTGTGACGCACATTGGTTAACGAGAACATTCCGTAAGGGATCCTAAGTTTAGGTGCCGGCTGTAAAATTATTCGACCATCTTGCTTTACATGTTTCTAACCCAAGAGATTCTTATTCTCGTTTCAAATATTTCGATACCCAGGGTTGAGATAATTGTTTACATTGGTAATATTAAGGAGCTAGGAGTATTAAAGTAAAATATAATTTATATTGCTCCCTGTTATTATCCCCTGTTTTTACGTATTAAGGAGCTATTTGGTTGCAAAACTGTAGCTTATCTTGCAGCTAACGACTCCTAAACGTTTATTTTCATTTTGCTTCCCTTTTAATCTTTTAAACATCTTTTTTGTGGTTAGCTTACAGAAACTGTGAATGGAAGTCCAGGAAAACAATTGCCCACGCTCTCCAGAGTATAGGAACACTCCGAATAAACAGTACAAATACAACAGTATAATGTCTCACATTTAGGAGGTCCCGAGTTCGCGGTCAGAGTGAGTTATCCGGAAAAGGTTTCTCTCCGATTTTTCTTTTTCTATTTTTTATTCATAATTAAAAAATATATATTTGTGTATATAGATATAGATTTTTCTTTTCCTTATTTAACCGGTTTTTATTGTTTCAGTTTATTTACCTATCTGTTTTCTGTAGTTTCACACATATACACTATACACATAAACACCCATGCACAGGGCGGAACCGGAACCCGCGACCCTCTACGTACTTAAGGCTGAATGTGGGTAAATCTTAAGCTCTATGGACCCTGTGTTCATTTTAACATCCTTTCGCCCATTTCATTCATCGTCTAATTTAACTTAAGGTGGACAACGTTCATTAAAATAATGTGTATATATATAAAATGACAAATGAAATGTACACCTTCAATTTTCTTGGAATATCGTCAGAAGTTCTCTTCATTCTGCACGATCTTTGCATAACTGGTAAACTATAAAGGATAGAAGAAATCTTACTGCAAAAAACAGGGTATATATTTTTAAAACACGCAATTATATGTGAAATACGTTATTATTTTAGTTAATTGATGGAAGTTAGTCATTTCTTCATACTAGCCGTATATAGGCTAGGTTCTTGATAGATGGAGTCAACATGAAAAATTCAATGCCACGGCCGGGATATGAACCACGGATCTCCTGGTTTCCGTCCAGTCGCTCTAATCCATTGAACTATCATGGCCAATTTGCCGTCATGACATTAAACTCTCCATTTGACTCGTATATTTCCCCGGTAAACCACTAGGGGCTCTCGCATTCGAGATTCGCCGTTTGTGGCGACTTACTATCGTAAGTACTTGAGTCCCAGGCTTCAGCATTTAACTTTTATTATTTCAGTTAACTGATGGAAATTAATATCTTCATACTAGCCGTATATAGGCCAAGGTTTTTGATAGAGTCAACGTGAAAAATTCAATGCCACATCCAGCAGATCCGTGGTTCAAATCCCCTTACAAGCTATAAAAATGACGTAACATAACCAACGCAGTCTCTCGTTGCTTCACCACACTAAACAAACAAAAGAATTCTCTTGTGGTACACTTCAAAGGTCCACTACACAATTAACAGTTCTCAACTTGCAACTCAACTCACTTTGACAGCCGCAGCGCTTTTCTATCTCCAGTCACTGTTTCTAGAAATTACTGGAACGCTCGGTAACAATCGAGACGGCATCAGAAATACAGAACTTCCAGGCATCTATCTTTCTCTTTCGTACGCACCGGCTGCAGCCCGCCGCAAAACAATGCCTCGCGACAATACTCTCAAATGAGAAACTGTTCTTTAAAAAACTTAATTTTGCCTAAAACTTATTTTATTCCCATATTCTCCCTTCATCTCTAAAAAATTATTAATGAGGTATTTTCAACAAATGTTTATCCAAAATAACCTAAATTAGACGAATAAGCTTTTATAAGAAAAGTTGTACAAGATTAGTGATGCCCGCCTCGGTATCGTAGATGGTAGCGTGTCTGCCTCACGTTCAAGAGGTCCCGAGTTCGAGTCTCGGATAGGGTGAGTTACCTGGATAAGGTTTTTCCCGGGATTTTCCCTTATCCTGAAAGATGAATGTCGGCAACTCTAACCTCTATGTACCCTGGACGCATTTGAGCACCATTTCACCAATTTCATTCATCGTCCGATATGAGTTAACGTTGGAGGACATAAATTGCAAAAAAAAAAAGTAGAGTCAATGTCATACGTAAAGCATTTCGTAACCTAATTATGTAGTACGACAAACGGACAAAATTACTATATGCTCCATAGCAACTAACGCATCTTTATGCACCTTATAGGAATTGGAATAACGCTCTCTGTCACATTTCATTTAAAAGGGTGCTGTAAACGTATAAATATAACGTAAATGTAAACTGTTGTCTAGTTTTCAATGTTCAATTGTGAAATATACCTATATTGTAACTGAAATATTTATGTCTAAAGAAGCATTTGATAACTCTCAGAGTAAACAACCAATTATCTCAATGGCAAGAAATTACAACTTAAGTAAACAGAGCTCTGCCCTTAGTATATGAAATATATTAAAATCTGATAAACACACTGTATGAATTCATACAAATCAATAGAAACGTTCAAAATGAAGTATTTCTCTTTGCAAACGATCTGGCTCTCGTGTCACCTAGTTTCATAATTTTTATTAAGTGTTTCAAGTTTATAGTATTTTAAATAAATGAATGAAATTTTGTAGAAAATATATATTTGAAGTAAAAGCAATTTCATAGGTAAACTATACAAAAGAGTAAATAGATTTTCATATCTTGGCTATAAGGAACTTTTTGTGGATGAAGTAGATAATTATATCAATAAAACACTTAAATACCTGCAAACATAACAATAACAAACATAAAGAAAACCTGAAAATTATAGCGGTACAACTATTACAAGACTTTATGTAATGGCAAACAGGTATGGACAATGAGATAAGAACATGAAAACAAATTAATTAATGAAATGAGATTCATGCATTCAAGAGCTGGCTATGCAAGGTGAAGATAAGCACAAACGCAGGTTGTTTGTAATTCGGTATATCTAACAGAATCAGGACAACTGCAAGGCAAAGTATACACCGAATGCTCTCCACGTACCACGGTATCAATCTAGGGACGTCTGGCTTGTAAATCCAGCCTTGAATACGTAACAGGTCCTTGACCAAACTTGAACGGGAGAGGAAAACTGCATTTAATGTGTACAACTGATTACACGGAAGCCAAAAACAGTGTTATGTTTTGACTTGTGTCTGTGTGCGTGACCCATGAATGGTTCAACAATCTGTCATGAAATGTGGCATATAACATAGCTCAACCAACCACGAACAACGAGGTACTTTAGTCTATGGCAGTAGAGGCAGTCTGCCCACAACAAGAAGGCAAGCGGGGCATGAACAGGGAGAGCGGTTGAGTGTTTATCTTCTCTGGTAGCGGATCTGGTTACTATGAAATGAGTATATGAGGGTGCATATGATTTATATGCTCGTTTGACTAACTGCAGCGATGGGTATTATGTATGGTTAAGTGAAAACACTGTGTATTTTATATGAACCTAGCATCCTTATCGTATACGAAAGGCGAACATAAACATCATGCGGCCTCTGCCTTGGTAAAACAGCTGACTTGACTGGACTATGCTACGGAGAAGTTTCGCACGGAGATCCAAACTTGGTTTATTACACCTATGCCCTCAAATAGGCATCCCGGGAGGAAAGTTGAGGTGAGAGGAGTCAGAATGTGGCCGACCCACGCAGTCACGTCAATGCAGAGGTCAGGGTCCCTACAACTGAGCAGTTGGAAGCACCACGGCAGTCAGTATATGTGGCATCCCACTCATCGTTCCCGCAGGGGAGGGGATCAGTCCCCTTCAGCTGCCGAGGTGCGGACGCTGCGGGCCCTTAGCACTCGTGGTACCTCTGACGTTACTAGAGGAACCTCGGACCGAACTGCCGAGCCCCTCTCTTAATGGTAGTTGTTCGGATTGGGTTGGACTCGAGGGGGCAGTGTTTTCACGTCACCCGTGGGAGATCAGCTACCTCCTGCCAAGTTCCTCCCGGAGGGGGCAGAGGGTGGTCTAAAAAGTCCCGGGTACTAGCCTGCAGAGCTAGTAGAAGGTGTGCTAGATTGTCAGGCGGCCCCACCGAGGTTATTCGGTAGTCTTCCCTGCGGGGTTGACGCGCGTAAGTGGCGTATCCACTTCCACCCATCTTGAGTTCTTTGGACCAGATGGAGAGGGAGGGCTTGTTGGTCTCTAGATCTTGCCCTAATGGAAAGAGCCTTGGAGGTTCCAGGCGCCCTTCGGAGACAGCTCGGTCTCTCCCTGGTAGAGAGGAAGGTCGGTCTTCACCTTGTGAGGGCTGCCTTCGCCCCTACATCCCACTTATCGTGGTCCTGAAACGGCCCACCAGGCTGGCACGGAAACCGGAGACCGTCCTCCGGAGGAGTGGGTGTTCATTGGGAGCATATCATCTCGCCATGCACCGCTGACACTTCTACCCTGAAAGAGAGCACCAGATGAGAAATGATGTGAAGTGATGGAGATAAAATGGAGGGACAGGAAATTCAATTACATGTGTAATAAATGGAAAACGAATTTTCTTGATTAAAATTGTACCGCTTCCTGGGATGACTTAAAACGTGGAAGCGTTAAATTACCAGAGGTCCGTAAAGGATAGTTAAGGAAAGGCACAAAGTATTTCAAGAGTAGATGTTTTTAACGATATCTTTATACTCTTAAATTTTGAAATATAACAGTATACAATTTCTCTTGTCTTCAAATCTTTAACAACATGTCAATTAATTATTCTTGCCACTGGTTATATGTTATTATCTATTTAACTACATTGAAAATCTTTAGGGTTTCTTTTGTTGTTTAAAGTGCACTAACTCCACGAAATTTGTCTTAATTGACGCGAGAAACACAGGGAACAATTTGGAATAGAAATTTAGAAGATTTATCCAGAAGTTACATAATGAAGCGAAGCCAAACAATGTTGTTCCCAATGTTCCTACGTACCGAGCGACGAAGTGCATATGCGATATTCAGTGTCCGAGATCCATGTCAGAAGTCCTGTTTTGTACCGGAGCCACTCAGACGAAAGTCCAGGCCAATCCCCCCGGTGCAGCGTCAAGCAATTGTCCACAAGCTTTATGGCTCCCTCTACAGGCGAAAGTAGCGCTTCCTAGCGCTCGGCAACGGGACTTGTAAGAGAATAGAAGTAACTAGGCAGTATGGCTGATAGTCTAACGAGCTGGAGATCACCAATATAGCTCAGGAGCTGGGGGGGGGGGGTTAGTAGTTAGCACAAAGTGGATGACTCTTTAGAAGTGATCAGGTGCAATGATCAGGTGCAAAATAACACAAATTTAAAACTCAAATTTCATATTATCAGGATTTACTGAAAATCTTTGTAATAAAATTGTATAATCCAGCTATTTCTGAATAGCTCAAAACTCTCACGAGAAGTACACATTGCAGAGAGAGAGATAAGGCATAACAAAGTCTGACAAATGAAACGATACAGTGGCAGGGGGACCAAGTGGAAGGGAGACAGAAAACCTCCGCATTTAATGCAGAACTGCGGGTTGTCATAGACATTGATATATTTTTACATTTAAAATATAAGAATAGAATATTACCGCAGTGCTACAGGAATTACTCCCACTACTTGGGAGATCAAGAGGTGATCATGACGTAAGGACAGCAGACTTAGTTTTCCTTGTCGCGGCATACATTACCGGTTTCGCTTCATCGTTAGCGTCATCACAACCTCACTGCACGTGGGAACTTCTCGATATTCCACAGAAAACTTTCTCCTCGTATGAATGGAAATAGTAGATAATGATAGAAGGGTTAAAAATAGGGATTTATTCCACAACCCTAAATAAAACTATCCTATTTAACATCTGTGGATGTACAACTTCCATAAAGCGCGCGAATTGGAAGAATTGTAAAATCGTTTTCTTTATATCTTATATCTTAAAAAAATTGGCTATTGCTTAAAAACTCCCAATAAAGCATACACTAAAGCATTGCACATACTATGGAGTATGCAATTAAAAGTAGAACAAGCATTTTTAAGAATATCAATAAAGAGTTAATAGATTGAATCCTGTGAATGCACAAATAAGATTTTTCATTGTAGTGTTGCATACCAATTTAAGACGAGTGAGTTAATACCATTTTTACTTACTAGTATTGCATTAGAATTTCATTATGGAGGGGATTTGGTACGTAGCCCACCATGCTGGGCCGATTGTTTCCATGCCCCAAAGTGGGGAACCCCCGGGAGGAAGGAAGGAGACAGGGTGGCCGAGCCAAAGAGCCACGACAGTACAGAGGGCAGGATCCATACAGTTTACTTAGATAGACTTCCCCCGACAGACCAGGACAACCGACACGCTCCGCTACTGTGGGACGGCAACAAGCCCAGCAGCCGAGACCCAAAGAACCATGTCTTTCGGTCCCGAAATGGTCCCAGCAGAGGAGCAGACACCGGTAACTGGCCTACCGTAGGAGGAAATAGTTTTCCTCAGAGCATATCATCTTGCCATGCACCGCCGAGACACCCGCCGACACTTCTACCCTGAAACAGACCACCAGATGAGATAGGATGTGAAATGATAATGGAGATGAAATGGATGGACAGGGAATTCGGGGGATGTAATTAACCTACCCAGCATTCCCTAGTGACCAGGGAAAACCCCCGAGTAAACCTACAGGTCAGGTAGGTTGGCCACGAGAATCGAACCCGGGCCACAAATGCGGGCCACAGAGAAACCGCCTGAACCATCCCGCTCGGTACTAGTATTGCATTAGTATGTGCCTATATGTTTAGTTATGGTATACGGCATTGCACGTGTCAACACAGAATGGCCACATGGTCCGATATCTTTATATGAAGATGGTCAAAAAACAAAGAGATGTTTGAGCATGGATAACACACGTAACAAAACCCCACAGTTGACGTCTATAATCATTGCAGCCTTTTAATACGGCAAGATCTCTCCAATCCTCATTTTATGTTTGTCTTAAAAGTTATGCTCTTACACTGCAATATCAGATAATTTGAATGCTTCTGTATTTCTAATGCGTTGTCCTTAACTTAAATAAAAATATGGAAAACTTTGGTAACATTTCTAAGGCTTCCCTAAAATATCTCTGCTTCTTTATATAAGAAAATTATTCATAGTTGAAAGCTCATTTTGGACGCAGTAGTTGTAGATATGATTTTTTATTACATTTAATGTTTACTGTAGTTAAAATTCCAATAAACTACTACCGCTACAGGCCATGGAATACGCTGGCAGTCTACTCCTCTTTATTAACGTCAATGTAACTTTTTTTCATTTCTAACCCCCCCCCCCCCCGCCTTTAACTCCTATGGTCATATCTCCTTTGGAACATATCGAAAGTGTTAACTCGTATTCGTTGGGTTTTAATCATTAGAATACACTCACATTCACACTCTCATTCATACTTCCAGACTCTGGGGAAGATGGGGAATTATCTTGGTCGGAGAAAATTTCCCATCCCCACCACCGAAAGTCGAACCCAAGACCCCCAGTACGGTAGATCGTCGATGTTATTGTTAAACATTACTGCGGGTTGTTTTCACGTAACCATCATTGAGGGTCAAATCCTAAACAACAGCTCTAGCGGCTTTTGTCACCAATTTCATATACAAAACCTGGATGAATTACATTCACATGACTTTCAATAATCATTCTTCGCCAAGCTATTCTTCAAACGCTTTTTATTCTGCTTCATGTTAATGTTAATGGAAATAGATTTGTATCTATACCAATACTCCCCATATGGCAAATACGACCTTCCGGGTAACCTGGCCCCACCACGTGATGACCGGACCCATTTCTCAGGTGAAGGCACCCAGAGGGCGGTGTCCATTACCTCCAATGATAAGAGTGATAGTGAAGATGACGGTGAGGCGAGTAAACCTATAGTTTATACCGTGGACCCCGAACCACATTGGGCATAGCGGAGACTTATATAGGCCAGATAGAGGTGAAGGCACGGATAGGGCCGACTTATAATCGACACCCCAGAGCCCGGAATCGAACGCGGACGCTCAGCACGAGTCCCGAACGAAACCATTGCGCTAACCTGGTGCTTCGAGATAAGTGTTAAGTCTTATAGAAGTATTGTACTACATATTTCCTTATAGGTAAATATAAATTAGGAGAAGATAGTACGGTTAATTGACAATCACATTCTTTAAGAGCTGATCGCTATGTGATTACTTTGAAATGCCGTTCGCTTTGCATGACTAGGATAACAAAATAAACCTCGGTTTAAGAAAACGGAACACAGTCTAGAAAACTGAAACCAATAAAAGGAATATATTAGATTTGGATAACTCAATCGTGGGTTAAGGCATCAAGCTTTGGTCCTCTGCCATGGAATGCGATGGGGTTCGATCCCAATCTCGGGGCTGTGGATTTTAAGTCCCGGGTATAGGACCGGTACCGACTCAGCATCATCAAGAAAGTGAGGAGCTACGCTAGGTAGCGGCCCTGGTTGCTTAAGACAACTTTCCGGTTGGGGGTACCGAGATGCTGACCACATTTCAATTCCGTATCGATTGGATGATCGCCCACCTCTACCTTGCCTATGTGGCATGAGGCTGGCAGTCGGGTAGGCAGGCTTTGGCCCTCTAGGGCTGTTACACCACGTTTTATTGTAGCTCAGAAGAAAAGTACTTGATATAAATTGTGTGCTTTAACCAGATATAATGTTCTGTGCAGTAACATTTGGTTCATCTCCTACGATTTACCAATTATTCCAAAGTAATTCAGAATGAAGAGGACTTCAGAGACTAATTCTCATAAATTTAATATATACATTTAGTAGGTTATAAAAATAACTTAAACAGTTAGTAATTTGTAAGTTTATTAAACCTTTAGGGAAATTTCTGTTAAAATCATAATTTCTTGGAAACATTTTTAATGTAAAGGGTTGTTTTACTTAGAGGATTTTCTAGAAAAAAACTTCTATCATAACCTTGAAAAACGCTGAACTGATTTTACATTTTATGAGTCATGCAGTTCTCTCCTCACCCCTCTTTATCTCTCATATACATAGGTGGTCTGAAAAGTTTCCGACCTAATAAAGATACAAGACATTTTTTCAGGATTTATTTCTCAACATAGTCTCCTTGTAACTCTACACACTTCTCCCATCAATGCTCCCATCTCTGCAACCCATCCAAATAGTACTTGGCGGTTTTCTCTGCAAAATAATTGTTCACGAAGGTGATTGCCTCTTCATTTGACGAAAATCTGTGTCCTCCGAGCGCATTCTTCAGATGAGGGAACAAACAGAAGTCGTTTGGGGCTAGATCTGGTGAGTAAGGCAGATGGTCAAGTAGTTCAAACCGTAATACTGGATTTTCGCCATTGCAGACGCTGAAGTGTAGCACGGTGCGTTGTCTTGGTGAAACAGGATTTTCTCTTTCTCCAAACGTGGCCGTTTTTCCGCAAGTTGTACTATGCTCCTTTAATATTTTTTTCGTTTTTGAAGATAATAGATTTAAATAACTCCATGACTATCCTAAAACACCAGTCGCCATCACTTTTCCAGCCGAAAAAAAAAGGTTTTTGCTGTTTTGGAGTCGGTTTCCCCTTTGCAGTCCACTGTTTGGACTGTATTTTTGTTTCTAGCATATAATGGTGTATCCAAGTTTCATATACAGTAATTAATCGGCGCCAAAACTCAGACTTATTGCGCCTAAGCTGTACCAACAGAGCGTTGGAAATGTTCATTCGAACTCGTTTTTGGTTTAACGTGAGCAAACGCGGCACCCAACGCGAAGACAGCTTTCTCATGTCTAAATGTTGATTTAATATGTGACAAAGACGTGCTTTTGACATGTTCATAGTCTCTGTTATCTATCTCATTTTAATTTGGTCATCTATCACCATTTGGTGAACTTTAGGATGTTTTCGTTGGTAATTGCAGGTTTAGTTAGTTAGTTACTAACACTCCCCACATGGCAACCTTGGCCTTCGGGGTAACTTCACCCCACCAAGTGATGACCGGACCCATTTCTCAGGTGGAGGCACCCAGAGGGCGGTGTCCATTACCTCCGATGATAGGGTGATAGTGAAGATGGCGGTGAGGTGAGAGGACCTACAGTTTTTACCGTGGACTCCGAACCACGTTGGGCATAGGGGATACTTCACGTGTGCTAGACAGAGGTGAAGGCGTGGATAGGGCCGACTTAAAATCGCCAACCCCAGAGCCGGGAATCGAACTCGGGACCCTTAGAACGGGAGCCGCGAACGAAACCACCAAACCACCGCGCTACCCCGGCGCCCGTAATTGCAGGTTTTGGAAGTTACGAACGTTCATTGCCTCCCAAGCTCTTATGCTCACGTTTAAATTCAGCTACCCAAAATTTCGCTCTGGTAAATGATGGTGCAGAGTCCCTATAAACAGAATCCAACTCATCTTTGATTTGCGTAGGCGAATTGCCTTTCAAAAACAAATATTTAATGACAGCTCAATACTCGATTTTGCCCATTGTCATAAAAACACTCACATCAACTCACGCACCCACCAAGGCGGCCCGGGTTCGATTCTAGGCGACCGCAAAGTGAGATTTGTGGTGGACAACACGGCGTTGGGGCGGGTTTTCTCCGGGATCTCCGGTTTCCCCCGCCATCTCATTCCACCGGTGCTCTATCTTCATCTCATGTATCATCAGTGTCATCGCCTGCGGTGCCGTATGTAGTAAAAGCGGACGTTAAACACTAAACATTTCATTTCATTTCAACTCACGCAAACGACTGTTACATAACAACTGAGCGTCCAAAATGGCTGAAACTATGGTGAGTAACTGTCAATAGATGGACAACGAAATTCTATAGCTTTTATTTACTAGTATTGTCATCTTCACGTTGAAATCGGAAAGTTTTCAGACCAACCTCGTACATTTTTTCCTCCAAAAATCTTTGTCGGATTGAAGGAATCACAAAGCATGCCGTTTTTCTGACATCTTTATACCGAAATTTTATGTGGAATGCAATGTGTCAACTACTTACTGTAATTACAATACAAATTCGCTGGATTTATGAATATTTGTAATTCCGTTCTATTTTTAAACTGTTACCGCCACCGAACGTCCCGCTCTGTGTGAAGGCCCTTCTGAGCCTCCTGTATAACCTTCACTACTGCATGCCTAAGGGTGATGCCGCAGTGATTTCCTCATTCTTCATGCGTATTTGTAACTCGTTTCTTTCCAAGAAACTGACCGGTTCACTAATTTCAATGAATGAAAACAACATCCTGCACGTGTTTTACTGACTGCAGTTTGTATTACCAATCCAATATGTTTGCACTGACGCGTGGTTAGGTAATAACACGATCTTCTACACATTCAAGGTCGTACTACTGCAGTTTCCCTTCCTGCACATTGCATGAGAAGACATTGTTTTCCTTTAGCCTTCGTGAAAATCTGATGCATGCAATCTCTTTCTGTTTACATGCGCTTGTGGTGCTTCAATCGAAGTGTACAGTCACATTAATTTCTCTATTCCTGTAAAAGCTATAAACACTTATTCCTGACTTTCATGCTAATCGAGATATATATTTGCAGAATTTATTTAACATGCTAATTTCTTGTAGGTACAAGGGAATATTGGAAATTCAAGAGTATTAAGACAGATTCCTACACAAAATCAGAAGAGCGAGAAACGGCTACCTTGTAATACTTCCTCAACAAAATAATCCCACCCTATCCGGCACCACCAAAATTTCAACCTGTGGTTAAACCCAAAACCTGAGAGGGTACGCAGCAAAAACCTTCTGGCTGTTTAACAGCCTGTCAGTACTTGCGTTGCGTTGCGTTAAGACGGATCTTTAAACAGATGGTCGCAAAATAACTTTAAAATTCCAATGTCTTTGCATGACTAATAAATAAAAAATGAATTAGCGACATCCCAAAAACGTATTAGAAAATTCAGACAAATAAAAAGGAATATTTCCGAAATAGTTCAAAGCACAAACAACAAATTGCACAAAAGCTCTGTGTTTTAATGAGGTTTGACTGTGAAGTAAGATGTCCATCTTTTATGGTTCACTGTCATTCAAAATGAGAACTGCCGTGAACACACCAGAAAATTCAAGGTATACATCTAATTTATCATGGAATTATCTCAATTTACATTGCTAGAGCCATTTCTTACGAGATCAAAATGTCTGTAAAAACCATATATGTATTTCTGGTATCGAAATGGAATTTTAGGTTGTAATCCAAAATTTGCCCTACCTATTATCCGCAGTGAGAAAATAAAAGAGTATTATTTGTCATAAAAGAGTTCCATAAAGAACAGGGCAGATCAATTAATTGTCATATGAGATACCGATGTAATGTCGGGTACCCACACAGAAATTACAATAAATGAGATGACACATTTTCACTTTTGATAAAATCTATAAGAGGTTTTCACAAACTTATAATAAATTTCGGCTACTCATATGTCAAGTAATTGTTTCCGACTGTAAATATTATTATTATTATTATTATTATTATTATTATTATTATTATTATTATTATTATTATTATTATTATTATTATTATTATTATTATTATTATTATTATTATTATTATTATTATTATTATTATTATTATTATTATTATTATTATTATTATTATTATTATTATTATTATTATTATTATTATTATTATTATTATTATTATTATTATTATTATTATTATTATTATTATTATTATTATTATTATTATTATTATTATTATTATTATTATTATTATTATTATTATTATTATTATTATTATTATTATTATTATTATTATTATTATTATTATTATTATTATTATTATTATTATTATTATTATTATTATTATTATTATTATTATTATTATTATTATTATTATTATTATTATTATTATTAATATTATTATTATTATTATTATTATTATTATTATTATTATTATTATTATTATTATTATTATTATTATTATTATTATTATTATTATTATTATTATTATTATTATTATTATTATTATTATTATTATTATTATTATTATTATTATTATTATTATTATTATTATTATTATTATTATTATTATTATTATTATTATTATTATTATTATTATTATTATTATTATTATTATTATTATTATTATTATTATTATTATTATTATTATTATTATTATTATTATTATTATTATTATTATTATTATTATTATTATTATTATTATTATTATTATTATTATTATTATTATTATTATTATTATTATTGTTATTGTTATTGTTATTGTTATTGTTATTGTTATTGTTATTGTTATTGTTATTGTTATTGTTATTGTTATTGTTATTACTATTACTATTACTATTACTATTACTATTACTATTACTATTACTATTACTATTACTATTATTATTATTATTATTATTATTATTATTATTATTATTATTATTATTATTATTATTATTATTATTATTATTATTATTATTATTATTATTATTATTATTATTATTATTATTATTATTATTATTATTATTATTATTATTATTATTATTATTATTATTATTATTATTATTATTATTATTATTATTATTATTATTATTATTATTATTATTATTATTATTATTATTATTATTATTATTATTATTATTATTATTATTATTATTATTATTATTATTATTATTATTATTATTATTATTATTATTATTATTATTATTATTATTATTATTATTATTATAGAGAGGGAAAGGGAGAGAGAATGACGATCTAGTAGTTTTCGAGATCTATTTATCAACTATTACTTTATGTGACAAAGAAATAATTTCTGATAGCTCGCTTACGCCTTGTAATTTGAAAGGAAACCTTTTAGAATGACTGGTAATGTTACCTCTAGTTAGTGCCTGATTTAGAGTATTTAAATAAAATATATCCTGCAATTGAAATGGTCTTAATCATGCAATTTGCTGGGAAAACTAAGATATTTTCTGTAGATTAATATAGCTGTATTAAAATGCTCTGCACTTCTAACTTATCAATAAATATTTCCTAATAATAATTCATGACAGAATTTCTGCAACGTTTCGTCAGTACTCATAAACTGTTAAACAGCCAATGATGTTGCACACGTACATCGCCAAATTACATTGTGTATATCACCAGATAAAGTAAGGACGCTTCCAATATATTTTACGTACCTAATTGGAATCTGACAACGGATGAGTTCCTTCCAATCCGTCGTCCTCCTCCTCGTCGTCGCTACTGCTTGGCTCGTTTGGGTATATTACCAGTCTATCAACAATAACGTCACACAAGCCGTGAGAATTTGAACATTTTGTTTCCTCTACCTCCTCCACGTGTGTTATGCACGACCGCCACTTTTCTGACGATACCAGCTGAACTGCTTCTTGAAGCAAGATCGCACTTCACTCAGCTTAATAGCTTTATTGTTTTGGGCAACATTTAATATTACATCACTCCACATCATTTAAATGGGATTGAGAATGCATTGATAGTGAGGAAGCCCTAACACTGTGTGACCAGTCTGCTCCACTAGATTATTATCGACAGCAAACTTATCGTACTTCATGTCAGCGTTCGCTTTTTTTATCTCACAGTTGTGCTCATCCTTGAGCAAGGCATGTACAAGTGCGATGCCTCTCACGTCTGTCCACTGAATTACATATTTCTTTCTGGTCTGTACACGATCCAGTTTAACACTGCATTATCCATAATTGTGACACTCCTTGTAGAAAGCAATGGTAAAATCTTCTTGAACCAATTTATAACTACTCCTCCAGTCATTCCTTCGTGATGATTTACTGACTTCTTTGACTTCATTGTGAATCCCCCGCACTACAAGAAACCACCATCACTGCCGATATGGAGTAAAATCAGAAGTTCGCCTTCCTCAGTGGTTTTCCTAGCCTGGTTCTTAACCCAGAAAGGAATGGCTGCGGTTTTTTGTTGTGATGGTATAATCTACCTAGACCTAGGACACAGCATGGCCATCATTAACCCACGTTTCATCCAGGAAATACAGTTTGCGCCCTTCTTGTCTAAACTTTCCGTTAGATAAATTCTGCGCAACGACAGTATATCGTTATGGTCAGCAATTATATATTTTCTGTTTCTGTTCACAAATTCAAAATCTATGTCGCGAAGAATAGTGTTGAAGCTCGTTTCTCTAAAGCTTGGCAAATCTGGATTGTTTACTGCTTGAACTTTTGTAATTGTTTGTGGCACTTTAAAAAAATGAAATGAAGCATGCTGATGTTTCTCGTTACCTATATTGGTTTTCCTTATTTGTTATTGGCAGGATATCCCTATCATGCGTGTTTCACCCAGCCTTGGGTTGAACTAATGCCCAGTACAAACGGGTTTAAACTATAACCAACAAATGTCGGTTTCATCCTAGGATCGAAAGAAAAGGACGAAGTAATACAAACACACAATTGAGATATAGAGCCATGTAAGGAGTTTGGTCCTGGGTGTGGTAGAGGCAGTTTAGTATTTCCTTACAAGCATAAACCATACATTACACAGAAAATGGAGCTATTTACAGTGGAGTAACAAACACTACACAAATAAAAATATTTAGTAAATATTCTCCACTTAACTTAAGAAGCCGATGACAATACTTCAATTATGTTTTTGTGAGATTAATCTCATGGACACTTGCCCACATCTTCAGTCAACACAATTCGTTGTCAAGGATACCATTTGTGGATACTATGCAATACGTATTTACATATTACCAACATCTGAAGACGAAACAAACCTAAAAACAGAATCAGTTGCTGGTATGTCAAAATTCATTATGCGATTTTTATTTTTTAAAACAAATATTTTTTCCCAAACTATTAAATCTATGGGAACATTTAATTGTTTTATTGATTTAACTTCGGTATTTATTCCATGGTTAAATGACCAAAAAATGATCTGCCACGACTGATTTATCATAACTAAATTACCCATTGCTAAGCCAGTAGTTTGTTGAAAAAATTCACTATTAAAAGTGAAAAAATTTGATCCAAACAAAAATCAGTAAGTTTAACAAAATCAACTATTAAGTGTTCATGTAACTTTATTGAATTCAACCACTTTCTTAAATAAATTAAAAGTTTTTCTCTAGGAATACTAGGAAATAAGGCAGTTACATCAAAATAAATAATTGTATCAGTTTTAGATAATACAACACTATCAATATTTTTTATTAGTTCATAAGAGTTTCTAATACTTAAACTTTAAAATTTATCAAAATTGCTAAATTTTTTGGATCATTTTTGGTCATTTAACCATGAAACAAATTCCATAGTTAAATTATTAAAACAATTAAATGGTCCCATAGATTTGATAGTTTGGGAATAAATATTTATTTTAAAAATAAAAGAATCGAGTAATAAATTTTGACATACCGGGGATTGATTTTGTTTTAGGTTTGTTTCGTCTTCAGATGTTGGTGATATGTAAATACGTAAATGCATAGTATCCACAGATGGTATCCTTGACAACGAATCGTGTTGACTGAAGATGTGGGCAAGTGTCCATGAAATTAATCTCACAAAAACATAATTGAAGTATTGTCATCGGCTTCTTAATTTAAGTGGAGAATATTTACTAAATATTTTTATCTGTGTAGTAATAAACCATACATAGCGGCACAGTTTGATGCACCTGAACGTACATTATACACGCCGTAAATAATTTAAAATATGTAGTGAGTAATATATATGAGTGTAAAAAAACTAAATTTGTCAGGAGATACAAAAAACATTCTAGGTCTTATCATTATGCTTAAAGTAAACTTTTTTTTATCATTTTTCGTTGAAATAAATGTAGAGGGAAGCATGCCATTGCACTGCAGACATTCTTGATCCGATTTTCTTGAAGTTATGTTAACATTTATTGAGTGAACAGGTGGGCTTTCTCAATACTCTGTAACAAATATGCAAAAATTACTACTTAACCCACACTTTATTGCTAACAAGGACAAAAATGAAACAAATTGTGCCAAAGAGAACTCTTTGACATTATATTCTACACAAGGTTCATTATTTTTGTCACATGTTTGCCAATGGTATATGTCACCGTAGAAGCTCTGAATGATTCATCTTTCGTAAGAATGACAGAAATCATCTCAGGTCCTGCATTTTCTTTTCATTTATAGGCACATTATATTGATAAGCTTGACTTATAGATTACGTAGAAAAGGAATCTAGCTACAGTGAAGCAACAAACATTACACAAATATAAATATTTGTAACAAAGGACTTTACTTATTTAAGAAAATGGGACTTATAGGGTTTGGTGGAATTACAAATGATTCAGCCAGTAGGAATATGTGGAATGTTGGAATGTTTCCATGACACAGTGGCTGCATAACAACACAGAAAATGCCAGAACATACAATGTCATAGATAACTCAATTTTGTAAACAAAAATGGACATGTGGGGTTTCTCAATATACCCATTCAAGCAAGATAATATATAAGGCATTATATTAAGCTGTGTATAGAGCTCTTTATGAGTGACATCTGTTTCCTTTCACTAGTAAATAGAATAAGTATTGCATTCTGCCCATAAGTTCCAAATTAGTTGTCAGCAGAAATGCATTATTTCCACGTGATATTGGTCTCCATAATAAATTATTCTGCAATGTTGTAGCATTTAAAATCTCTGATATGTTGAACTCGCGTGATTTGCTCTACTGATTGAGAGTTTAGAGTGAAAAATTTAATGCCATAACTGGGATTTGAACCACGGATGTCGAGGTCTTTGCTAACGCTTATTTTTCTATCTAGTATATTATTAGATATACACACTTGATAGAATTGTTTCATTGCACATTTCATTGTAAGTGTAGCAGGATGACGTCGTTTACCTAAGGGCAGTAGTAGCACAGCTGCCTACCAACTGGCTGACCAGGGTTCGATTCTCGGTATAGTGTAGGGTTTTTCTTCCGCTTGGAGATCTAGTCTGAAGTAAAGCTATTAGAGGGTTCCTAAGACCGCATTCATCGACCAGGAGGGGTTTGAGGCCATACCATGCCCCACCTTTCAGTGCTGTGCCCCAATCGTGACGCCCAAGTTGGACAGAGATGAGAGAAATAGCCCTGGCCCAACAATGGGCTATTACGCAGTGGAGCTTAAGTTCAGTTTTAGTTTACAACGAGGTTGGAGGAATTCAGTAGCTTGAAGTGATACTCAAATAATCGTTGTTACTGCTTAGCCAAGAGGGAGAATCGAATAACGATATTCCATTTAAGAAATTATAATAATTTTAAAGTAAAAAGTGTAGTTTCGTGTAGTTTCGTATTTGAAGTGAGCTTTGTACTCCAACAAGATCTACACTTTTTGTGTAATAATTTTTTGTTTTCGTATGTTTCATCAGCTACTTCAGAGGCTATTCCCAGAAAATTAAAGTTATGTACTTCATTCGATATAAAAACCCTAAAATATTTGTGCTTTTATCAAAATTATTTTAAAGCCAATTTTGAGAAAATTAAAAATTTGAGAAATGTTAAGTGGCTGCGCCATAGCTGAGTGGTTAGACCACTTGGCTCTTACCAAGACGGCCCGGATTCAATCCCAGGGGACCGGAAAGTGAGATTTGAGGTAGACAACGTGGCACTGGGACCGGTTTTCTCCGTGTCCTCCGGCTTCCCCCGTCAGCATTCCACCAATTACTCCATCATCATCTTTCCTATCATTCATTGCGCCCTCATACATATCATCTACTTCCTTCACCTTCACGCCACACATTGGGCTGATCACCTATCCTGGTTCTCTGTCGGATCCAAAGCTTCGGTTCCTCAGGTCCGAACTTAAGAGATAGAGGAACAAGAATCCCCTAACGCCACGATAGTGGTACAACTAGAGAAGTTAAAGAAGAAGAGTATTATTACACAAGTATAAAAATTTGTTACTAAGGCTTCACTTATCTTAAGAAATTGGTGTTAATACTTCTTTCTAATGAAGATCAATTTCACCAGCAAATCGTTTGTATCTTCAATCCACAAACAAACTCCGTTGTCAAGGATTTCGGTTACCGTGTTTTCGTATATTTTTTAGTGTTGCCAACATCTGAAAACGAAACAAACCTAAAAACATAATCAACTGCTGGTATTTCAAAATTCATTACGCGATGTTTATTTTTTAAAATAAATATATTTTCCCAAACTATTAAATCTATCGGACCATTTAAATGTTTTAATAATTTAACTTTAGGATTTATTTCATGGTTAAATGACCAAAAATGATCTGCTACGGCCGATTTATCAGTTTTTTATACGTAATGTTACGAAAATGTTCCTTCGTTCTGTTTCCAAATTGTGATTCGTCTTTCCAATATAAACCTGATCACAATTTAAACAAATAAATTGATAAATACCAGATTTTTACATGTTCATAATATTAAGTATAAACAAACTGTAAATTGACCGTAGCAGATCATTTTTGGTCATTTCACCATGAAATAAATCCTGAAGTTAAATTATTAAATCATTTAAATGGTCCGATAGATTTAATAGTTTGAGAAAATATATTTATTTAAAAAAATAAACATCACACAATGGATTTTGAAATACCAGCAGTTGATTCTGTTTTTAGGTTTGTTTCGTTTCCAGTTGTTAGCAATACTAAAATACATAAGAAAAACATGGTAACCGAAATCCTTGACAACGGAGGTTGTTTGTGGACTGAAGATACAAACGATTTACTTGTGAAATCGATCTCCATTAGAAAGAGGTATTAACACCAATTTCTTAAGATAAGTGAAGCCTTATTAACAAAATTTTATGTTTGTGTAATATTTATTGCTTCACTGTAGCTTGCTTCATTTTCTACGTAATCAGAAGAATATTAGTTTAGATTGTGGGGATTTTCTTGAAAATCTTTTGTGTCACGTCCTTGGAAGATGGATAACTAAAATACCAAGTTTTGTTTTGAAAGTGGCTTCGTGTCTTAGTTTTAGTACATACAGACACACACACACACACACACACACACACACACACACACACACACACACACACACACACACACACACACACACACACAGTCTGCATCTGGGTATCGAATGTTTAGATTGAGTGCAATAATTGATTGGTCTACTTGCTATACGTAGTACAGAGAATTAAAAAATGCCCAAAAGGTACTGGTCTATACTGACAAGTGGGCTGCGTCAGATGACAATAGGAGTCCAACGTTCCTTAGTCACCCTGTTGCAAAAAGTTAATCGGAATGTATTGCCTCTGCCATTCACCTGTTTCTCACGCTATACCACACCTTCGTGCCAAGAGTTTTTTGGTACCGAAGTAACCGCACGACTTTATGCTTCACACTTCTAATAACGCACTTTGATTTTTCTCTTAAGGTTATGGCGTACTTGCTTCTTCCATGGCTGGCAATGACCTTCAAAGGATATCTGAGCTACCATATGAGGTTCATCCTGGAGCTCTGCCACAAGTGCATCTCATCACTGGAACTCATTTTCATGAACTGCTTAACCATCTGCATATGCATTTTTGGTAAGTGATATTAGATGAAATGTTGTCAAAAACTTGTGGTAAACAACCTATTGTGTGTTTCAAATGGGAAGAGTTCTGGCTTGTAGCGAATCAGATGCGTTAGAGCCTTCACCGTTGCCACCTCGTTATCCCCATCTCTCTCTCGCACACTTGCGAGTGTTCGTGGTGCTAGACGTAAGAGTTTTATAATAATCTTATAGTTTTATAATTACAATAATGAAGTTTTTAAAATCGCAATGGCAACGTGGATATTCGTATGTTACGCAAATAGTTTAAATATTTAGTTTGAAAGTAATTATAGTTTATGTTATTACTTTTTTCTAATCCAACGAAAATACCAGCCGTGCATCCGCATAGCTGTGAATGTTAGTTACGTTAAGAGATAATTCGTCATTGTCATTGTCTTCCAATTTATGATGATAGGTTCCAAAATCTCGTTACGTGATATTTCTTTCCAAAAGTCGTCTTCTTGTAGTTTATCTGAAGTCTCACGCAGTTTTCCCAGACTTGTTGTGTTCCCTGTACATTTCTTCGTGAATATGTCGTTCAACGTCGGTCAGTTTAAAAATGTTATTTCTGTTTGCAACATAATCTGAGCTCACATTAACTCAATTGGATTGAATTAAAATCCTTTCATGGAAGTGTTGAAAACAGTGTTGTATAAATTAAATTTATTGGGAGTCGATTAATGACACTAAACAACACTTACTTTTACTTTTGGATTGTTCTTCTGGCAGTAGTAAGCGGGAAGGTGGATCGCGTCTCAATGATCCAGTTGATACGCTTTTTCATGGAAGAGTAACTGAATGATGTTGCTTTGAACTCTCTAGAGTAAATAGAGATTACGAACCATTCATAAACAAAGATATAATGTGAACAGACAAGTATTGCCAGACCAGCAAGAAGTGTATCGTTTCCTCTCATCGAATTTAACAAACACCTTGACTAATTCAAAGTAAATATTGTCACCCGAACGTCGGAATTCCCTATAGAACCGGCTGGAATTAGGGCCAGAGGGGAAGCATTCAGGCCACAACTATCCATTTGTCTCGTGTCACTAACTGAAGGGATGATTAGGTAAACGGCGGGAGCCCTGCAAGTGTTCCGACTGTAATTCGATGGAAATAAAGAACTTTTTTGAGTTGTGCAATTGGACTTTTAATTTCACGAACCCACAAAATCACATATTTCTTTTATCACGTCATATCAAATGTTTACGTTTCAGTTCTGAGTAATTTCAAATATACATTAACGCATACATACCCACCAAAACTGATATTCATTACAGTGCTTACGTCGCAATGCATTGTTATAATATAATAGTACTTTACCTATTTGTATTAGGAAAACTGAGCTAAAAATATGGAGTGTTTCCGGTTATGTTAAATACTTTACTCTCTCCTTTCTCATGAAGCAGTTTTTGCAAAATATGAATTTTTGTCTTAGGGCGAATAGTATTTATTAGAGATTGATTAGTTTGGCGCTCGTCACACACCACTTAGGGGGAATGCCTTACAACACCGCAGTACCCCGATTAGTTGCTCACCTAGTAGCGCTCAAGCACAAATATCATCCCATTTGAAACACATAATAAGTTACCGTATACAACAGTTTACTCAGATACCAAATGATGCATCCGAGTTAATTTGTTTATGTATTATACAGTCTTCTTCATGTTTGTTATTATTGAAGTAAAATGTTTGATTGAAATGAATAAATAAGCCCAGAAAAATATGCTAATACTTGACGTATTAAACACTTTTCAGTCAGAAAAGTCAACTTCCCAATAAGGAAAGTCAAAAGTTCAAAACATTTCCCGAATTTTTCAAAACGTTGTATAAAAGTTCATCAGTAGGACTAGGAAGTGTACATTGGCGGGAATTAATCGTAGTTCCAAACTAGCCGTGTATAGGCAATGATTTGGATAAGTAGAGTTAGTTTGACTGGCGTGTTGACCATAGTAAATTAAAGGTTAAGAGCAACCGGATGGAGACGAGGAGATTTGTGGTTCAAATCCCCGCTATGGCACTGAATTTTTCAATCTGACTCTACTTATCCAAATTCGAAAGTGTTGCTTTCTAGAGGAATCTGCTTCGTGAAAGTTCTATTTAGGTGAATGATGACGCTTCTGGAAAATTTTTACGTGTTCCGCGGACTACAGAAAGCGCTGAAGCTATTCTCCTGCCGTCCTAAGAAGCGTGCTGCTCTTGTGAGCAATTTCGCGAACAAAACATGCAAAACAAAACCTACTGGTAAGCTACTCTTGTGCATACAAATTGTTGGAATGTAATATGGCGTAACACATGGGTGAAAGTGACACTCTTGTCTGTCAAGCTTGTGCATGGGGGCGTGGAGTAATACAAAAAGTGTGTTTCTTAAGTCTGATGCAGTATAGAGGGTGATGTTAGCTGTGCAGTAGAGTGAGATTTTGTCAGAGTGGGCAGGCAGTTACTGTGTTAGCGTCATTCAGAAGTGAGTTTAGTGAGTGTCGAGATATTACGAGTTGGGGTGTGAAATTTAGGCATACAAAACTGAAGAAACAGAGTGATGTACGAGGCCTGTCCATAAAATAAGGTCTCCAAAGCCCTGGAGCCATCAGGAACGCTATTACGCGATATCCGGCAACACTGGTATATATCTTGGTTTCACCCCTTCAAATCCCCACTACAATGAACCTGTTGCAACCATTAGTCTTGGCTGGGCTGCCGTTTGCGATGGAGCTTCCTATTACTTCCGCCGCCAAGTGCGAGTTGCGTGCAGTGATCCGTTTTTTGAATGCCAAAGGCACTACCCGTACTGAAATTCGTCGTCAGTTATGCGAAGTCTGTGGGCCACAGTGTATGGACGTCAAAAACGTGCGGAAGTGGGTCAGAGAGTTCAAAGACAGACGTACAGACGTTCTGGTCGGCCTTCGGTTTCAGCCGAAACAATTGCAAAAGTGGAGCAAGAAATGCTTTAAGATCGGCGTGTGACAGTTCGCGAGCTGTGCGAACTTATCCCTGAAGTCAGTAAGACTACGAGTGACAATATTTTGACCGAACATTTGCAGTATCGCAAGTTGTGTGCGAGGTGGATCCCCAAAATGCTCACCGAAGACCATAAACGGCAACGTGTTGAAGCGGCCCACCGATTCCTGGAATGCTATGCAGAATAGGGCGAGGAATTGTTGGATTCAAATGTCACTGACGATGAAACCTGGGTGAACTACACAACACCAGTTACTAAAGAACGTCCTTGTCAGTGGTGGCATTCGAATTCGCCGAAGCCGCGAAGGTTCAAACGGACATTTTCTGCCAGTAAAGTGATGGTCATTGTGTTCTGGAACAGAAAAGGTGTATTGTTGTGCAAGTTTATGCCTACCGGCACAACAATAAACGCCGCTACCTACTGTGAGACTTTAAAAAAGTTGCAACGTGCAATTCAAAATCGAAGGAGGGGAATGCTGACGAAGGAAGTGACTTTTCCTCACGACAACGCACGTCCCCATACTGCAAATACAACGGCTGATCTCCTGGCCCAGTTCGCATGGGACATCTTCACCCATCCCCCCTACAGTCCAGACTTAGCACCTAGAGATTATCATCTGTTTCCTGAGTTGAAGTCACACCTGGGTGGAACACATTTCCAGACCGACGATGATTTGAAAAACGAGGTTAAGTGCTACCTGCACAACTTGGCGGGAGAGTGCTATGACAAGGGTATACAAAAACTGCCACAGCGCATACAAAAACGCATCGATCTCAATGGTGACTACGTTGAAAAATAGTTGTAAGTTTCGCCTTTCAATCAATGTAACAGTCATTGACAATAAACATGTTTTCGATATTAAATAAAATTGGAGACCTTATTTTACTGACAAGCCTCGTATTTTCTATGTTTATTTGTAAAAGTTAAAGTAGCTATGTTCGCACTGTACTAACAAGTTTAGAGATGAATAAAGTGAACTTAGCATGACTTAGTGGTGTTATCAGTTTTGTCACACTACACAACTAAACATATCTCAGACCACCGTGGTACATCTACAACTGATAAACAAGATTAACACCTACTCTGGTTGGCAAGCATTATTCTCCCTTCACTTTGTTCTATTTATCCAGTTATTACGAAACTTCAACCTGGAGAGAGACTACTCTTGTTGAATTTCTCCGCAAGGTACATAGTGGTTAGACCGCTTGGCACCTCACCAAGGCATCCCTGGTTCAGATTCAGACAACCGCACAACACGTTGGACAACACGGCGCTGGTACGGGTGTTCTCCGGATCCTCCAGTTTCCCCTGTCCGTATTCCACCAATTGCTCCATCATCATCTTTCCTATTATTTCATCTCGCCCTCATAGTTATGCCCTTCTCTCACTCTTATACCAAAGTCGGTTAAATATCAAACATAGTATTTTAATTAATTGATGGAAATTAATCATATCTTCATACCAGCCGTATACAGGCTAACGTTTTCGATAGATAGAGTCAATATGAAAAATTCAATGCCATGGTAGGGATTTGAACCACGGAACTCCTTGTTTCCGTCCAGTCGCTCTTACCCTAGAGCTAACATGGCTACTGCCATTCTGACATTAAATATATAAGGAGAAATATACAAGTCAAATGGAGAATTTAATGGCAGAATTTAATGTTTAAATTCAGTATCTTCTAAGGGTGCTTCAGCGATGTTTCGAAATGTTTCAATGTTTCTATACCAAACATCCCTGAAGAGAGAACATTTCTAGAAAATGTGTATTTTATCAAATTAATTATAGCAATTTTGAGTTACATTTTGATGACCAATGAGCTGTATATCCTGAAGTGCTTGAAAATATGCATAACAAGAGACAGGCAAAGAGACAGTAAAAATGCAGATTAACAGAATTTATATCTAATAGATCATTATTTTGTAGAATGAACCATCTCGGAGATATTTGTGGTTTTTCTTTATTTATACTTTTCAAAAATAGGATATTGCTTTTTGTGCCCTGGATATACAAAAGAATGAAATTTCAAAGCCATTACATAGCGACAGATATTGCTTATGGTTGGATATTGCGTGGTGTTAGGGGATTCTAGTTACTCTATCCCCTATACCTTTAGCCGTGAGCTGATGTACAGAAATAGAAAATGGATCAAAGAGAGAACCCAGGATGAGTGATCAGCCCGATGTCAGGTTTGAAAGTGAGAGAAGTGGATGACGGAATGAGGGCGAAATGAATGAAAGAAATATGACGGAACAATTGCTGTACTGATAGTGGAGGAAAGCGGAGATCCGCAGAAAACCCGCCCCTGCGCCGTGTTATCCAACAGAAATCTCACATGCGGTTGCCTAGGATCGAATCAGGAGCGTCTTAGCCACGGCGTGGCCTTTCTACATCAGCGGACATTAGGAATATCAGGAATTGTTTTTACAATATGAATTGTAGGAACAATTTCTGTCTATAAAAAAATTGAAAATCTGTATTTCACACTCACTATACAGTTCTGTTATATACTGATAGTTATTGCATTTCTACGTACCTACCAGATTTCCCAGTGACCCAGCTCATGCTATGAGAAATTTAACTGACCTGGTTTTTTCTTGTTAACCCCCTCTGAGAATCAGTAATACAGTTTATTCTTGATGGTTTCCAGGACCACCATAATTTTGCAACATCAAACGTGTATATGAATGCTGATACCTATTTTTTTCTCTGAAACCTTATCATCACTGCTGCTTTTATATATCAGCCAAGCAACAATGCAGCTCACATCTAACAGCCTCATGAAAAGCAACATCATGTAGCACTTTTCTTTGATGTAATGCTGGTTTAGACAAATTTACCAATCCAGAGTATTCACTCCCCACACAAACGTATTGTATACTGTTAGAAGTTTGGGAACTGTATTTTGTCATATTGTTTCTTTTTTCCTGTCGCATTTTTTAACTTAATTTTCTAGATACCATCTTAGAAAGTATGTACTCTGGATTAATACATATGTTGTGTTGTCACTTCAGCAGTGTTAGATCTTCAGAAACTGAACCTATTGCTTTATTGTTTTATTTCCATTGTATCTGTCTAAGAGATAATACCTACTAAGTTATTTACCAAGGTTTATCCCCATTAACATGAAGTAGAGAAAAATTAAACATTTTAAGAATAATTTGTACAAGAACGAGTAGAGAAAGTTAGTGAATATAGGCATCAGATCTTTTAATTTCCTAACCATATAACGAGAACAGAACTTAAATTCATCACATAGTGGTCATCTCTTGAAAGATTTGACTGTCATTTAGGTCTACCCTATTCTGCTATTCACATTCTACCAATACAGAAACAAGTAATAAAATTATTTCTCCAAATGTTTATGTCGATAACATCACATAGAAGAATACATATTACTTGTACAGATTGAATACAGAAATGTAGTTATTAGATTTTCATTTTGCATTCTTCGAACAAGAAAACCTTGAGGACTGTTAAGTTTTGAAATATGATTTCTTTATAAAAAGTACTCAATAGAGCGAAACGAACATGAAAACGTTACGGTTTGAACTCATTAGGAACATTCCTTTTAATCACATAAAAAATCTTAATAGTTTTACTTCCCTTATTATATTCATTTTCGAGGAAGCAGAAATAAACTCTGGTTCTTAAAGGAGACTTTCAGCGCTTCCCATTCAGCAGCAACGAAAACCACTGTAGCTGTTAGTAGACCTATAATGATAGTACAGCTAGGCATCTGACAGATCTAGTGGGATGAATTATTGTATTTCCCCAAAATCCACAAGTTCAGAATTTGGATTATTTAGTTTACAGCTTATTGTTGGAACCTATCCTCTGATTTTTTTATATAGCAGATACTCGATTTCATTTAGTGTCATAAGCATTAGCCCCTAACAGAATACTAGAATGGCATGTGCCCATTGTTTGAAAAATAACATCGTAAATTTGCTAACTTACAAGTTTCTTTAGGTTTTATGAGTCGATGCTTCCCAATGGCAAGCTTAATTTCAGAAAGTCAATCAGAAGACGTTTTTGAAAGTCTTGTGGACGATTAACTAAGGTTATGGACTATCAGTAAGTTCTCTTCGTAGGAGAGGGGTTCCAACTCCTTTAGCTGTTGTGGTAAGGGCACTGCAGACGCAATTGTTACATTACTATTACTATTTAAGTTAATTTAATCATTTCATCACATTAGCCGTATACAGGCTAAGATATTGGATTGATAGACTCGACATAAAAAATTCAACACCATGGCCGGGATTTGAACCCGGGCCTCAAGTACTTACAATAGTAAGTGGCCACAAACGGTGTTTCTCGGATGCGAGAGCCCCTAGTAGTCTGCCGGGGAAATATACGAGTCAAATGGAGAATTTAGTGTCATGATGGAAGTTGGTCATAGTAGCTCAGTGGGTAAGAGCGACTGGACGGAAAACAGTAGATCCGTGGTTCAGATCCAGGCCGTGGCGTTAAATTTTCCATATCTACTCTATCAATTACTATTACTATTTGGCCTTAAGGTATGTACGAATGTATTATTATAATGTATTATTATAATGTATTATAATGTATGTACAAAAGCTTAATGTGAAAAAAGCACGCCGTTATAGTTCCATTGTTGGTACTCCTGGTTCCCGCCTGTGAGAACCGGGCAAGTTCAGACATGTTCAGTATCACCTACCGCTGCAATGGAGGTAACATGCAGTTAAAGTTGATGTTAGAGGAAGATCCGGAGTTTCTTTCAAACGTAATCACTGCTGATGAAACTTGGCTACATCATTTTGATCCTGAGAGCAAACAGCAAAGCTCAGTGCGGAAATCTCCATCACCACCCCCCCCCCCCAAAAAAAAAACGTGGTTGCGTAAAAAACTGAAACTGCTGACAGTGAAATAAACTAGGTTATCAATAATAACTAAACACTAGTAACACAACTTCACTTATCTTATTTAAATCCAGGATTTAAATAAGATAAGTGAAGTTGTGTTACTAGTGTTTAGTTATTATTGATAAAAAGGTGATTGCTTCTGCTGGGAAAGTTATGGGAAAGTTATAATACAACATTGAGCCGTAGCACAACTTGAGCCAGCGAAACAGTGAAGCGCGAATGGAAAGAGTTCGTTACTACATTGCATATATTATTATTTAATTAATATGAGGGAGACCCAAAAGAAACCGGATTGTTGTCATAGATACCTTATTGATGAACTTTTTTACAAAATTACTTCAGTCACCTTCAAAATACCCTCCATTACATGCGATGCACTTGTCAAGTCTCTTTTCCCACTGTTGGAAGCATGTTTGGAAAACTTCAAGATTGATATTGTCCAGTGCCCTTTGCGAAGATGTTTTTACAGCCTCCACATCGTCAAAACGCTCCCCTTTTAGCGTTTTTTTCATTCGTGGAAATAGGAAAAGGTCGCACGGGGCTAGTTCCGGCGAATACGGAGCGTGGGGAACGACAGACTACCTCTGAGATGACAAATAGTGGGTCACTCGTAAGGCCGTGTGTGCTGGAGCGTTTTCGTGATGCAGAAAGTATTCACCTGATCGCCAAAGTTCCGGGCATTTCCTCCTCACATCCTCTCGCAGACTCCATAAAACGTTCAAGTAAAAGTGCTGGTTAACAGTCTGGCCAGAGGATACGAATTCCTGGAGCACAATTCCACGAACATCAAAAAAGACAATGATCATCTTCTTCACATTTGTCCTCACTTGCCTTGCTTTTTTTGGTCTGGGAGAGTTTGGAGTCCTCCAGTGGCATGACGCTTGCTTGGTTTCTGGGTCATACCCGTAACACCAACTCTCATCCCCTGTAATGACTTTGTTCAAGAAGTTTGGATCATTTGCAATCTCTCTTTTCAAGTCCTGACACACATTCATGTGGATGGTTTTGTGCTCCTGTGTGAGAAGGTGCGGAAAAAATTTAGCAGCAACACGTCTCATGTGCAAATCCGCTGGCACGAGCTCCAACTGATTACTGTCGCTGTTGAAATTTGTTCGATCGTCTGGCGACGATCTTCGTTGATCTTTTGGCGGACCTTTTCAATGCTCTCCTCATTTCGTTATGTTGAAGGGCGTCCAGAACGATCTTGGTCTTCAACACATATCTCACCACGTTTAAAGCGTCCAAACCACTCGAAAACCTGTGTGCAGCTCATAGCGTCCTCCTGGAAAGCTTCCTGAAGCATTTGGTGTGTCTCCGTTGCAGTTTTTTTTAAGCAGGAAACAAAATTTCACACTCTTTGTTCTTTTAAAGTTGCCATAACGACTTCGCAGAGGTAACCCGCCAATAGTCAGAGAAACACAATACCACACTTGCACGTTCAGCTCTACACTGACGCCGTATGCACAGCTGTTTCATGAAGGTCTCTACTAACACCATCCAGGGGAGAACCCTGCACTATGTATAAGAGTACCAGCGTCCTCGACTCCAGTTTCTTTAGGGCCCCCCCTCGTACATTCAAGTAACATACGGGGCGAATAGTTACCGTAATTTAAGTACTAAAAGGTTCAAACGTGGGCTTAAGTATTTTACTTTCATTTATTGTCACGTGGTATTGGTAATTCCCCGATTCCAATGTGTATATTGCAGTGAAGCGTTGTTTCCCAATCGTTCTGTTAGTGTTGCATGTGCCCGTGTGGAGTGGCTATTGCCAGAGTTCTCAGTTGCTCAGAGTAGTGTACAGAAACATAAAAGTAGAAAACCTCTAAAAACTGTGTAATGGTTATTTGATTAACGTTCTTTAGCTTGTTCTTTCAAAGTTATGCACCTTGGCTGCGAAAGATTTAGTTAAACTAACGTCTAAAGCAACTGGTGTGTCAGTGAACACTATATCAAAGGTGAGAAACGAAATTAAATAATCAGCAGCTGTAAAAACCCATAAAAAGGAAACGGAAAGGCCATGCAGTTATTTAGAGCAAGTTGCTGATTTTCTTAAGAGTGCTATTCGCTTTAAAAGCCATAATTTATTTTTAAGCAACCAGCCTCCTGCAATAGATAAGATAGTGAAGTGTGACTCATATATTCCATATTTTAAGAAACCCACATTCCACACTTTGCTGAAAAACATCGAGTTTTGGTTTTCCAAAAGAAGCAAATTAACGTAATTTGACCGGGAAGACATTTGGTGCAGAAGAGACTTTACCTCAGAATTGTGAGACATTTTCGTGTAGAAGGGTTTACACTTTATTGCCTAAACGAAACCTGAAAAATAAGGGAAATATCACTTCAAAGGCATAGCGGAACGTATTGCCATATGGCATTTCAATGGCTCTAGGTTTATTCTTATTAGTATTATTATACAGGCTGTCTCTAAAGTCACTATCCATTTCAATGAAGGAAGACAGTGATTGAAAAATCAATATTATTTTGAAGTGTTACACATATTCTAGTGCCCTCCTACATGACCTCCATCTAGCTCAAAACACATAGGCCATATTTCAGTAGTGGAACGAAATGTAGACTGTAACATGTCAACCGCAATTCCACCTGCTGCTTCCCTGATACGATTCCGTAACTCAGGCGGATCATTCACTTTGTTGGTGTATACTTTACATTTTATTTACCCCCATGCAAAAAAGTCTAAAGGAGTAAGATCCGGTGAACGGGAAGCCCACAGTCGAGGTGAACCTCCGCCTATCCATCTCCCTGGAAAGGTTCTGTTCAGGTAATCACGGACGATGTTTGCAGAAAGTGGAGGCACACCATCCTGCTTAAACACGGCTATATCCAGCATGCCACCCTCTTGAAGCTGAGGTTCAAGGAACAGTTCTAACATGTTGAGGTAGATGTTACCTGTTATTGATCTTTCGGCAAAGAAAAATGGGATATACGGTTTTGCGTTTGTCATACCCAATAAAACATTGACTTTCAGTGTATCACGTTCCTACTGCGATACGTCATGTGGTTCTTCATATGCCCATATTCGGCTGATGTGTCTGTGCACTTTCCCACAAACTTGGAAAGTGGCTTCATCGGAGAATAAAACGTTTTCCATTAAATTCTCATTCTATACACATTCCAGGATGTCATAACACATCGCCCGACGACAGGCGAAATCCTCGTCCTGAATATGGCGCAGAACTTGAATGTGATACGGACGTTTTCGTAGAGTGAAACGTAGAATTTTCCACACTATGTTGCGAGGGACGTTGAATTACCTACTGAGGCGTCGAATTTATGCCTTCGGACTCCTATCACTGGCAATTTGACCCTGCTGCACTGTTTCTGCCAAGAAGTGTGGTCATCCAGGACATGTCTCATCACACACACTGCAGGTACGCTTAAATTTGTTCACAAGCAGACGAATGTGTGCCCTTGATGGGGCTGGTTTGTGGAATTTAAGGGTAAATTCCGCTCTGGCATCTTCATATGGCAATCCGCGTACTCGTGCATAAACAATGGCAACCCGCTCTTCTGTGCTAAACATCATACTGAACAAAGCATTTTTACACTAATCTCCCGGCTCGTATAGTGTTGTATTGACACTTTGTCACTTTCCCCTAATCAGTACCTTTTCTGCCTTTAGTTTTGCAGATAGCACTGCTTAATGACACGCAAATCAATTTCTTCCCTCTTTCTATTGTTCACTAACGGTGGAAAACAGGTGTATCGTTTCTAAAAACTTATACCCACTTCCCGATGACATTTCCGGACCATTCAGAAGATGTATCTCCTCATTATCTCCTCTGCTCTCTATCCCTCCCCTCTCTCTAATCAACCATAGGTCAGCTGGTGCTAAATCTAAGTTTAATTCCAAAACGGGAGAAGCACAAAAAGGCTTATAGCTTCTTCCTCAAGCTTGACTTTCGAACTGTAGGGTAAGCTGATCAGATGCATCGCCATTAGCTTCCTTCGTTGTTGGTGTTGAATGCAAACGAAGTCGTACCAGGAATATTGTAACCTGGGAGGTTTCTTTAGGACCATAAATCCACAAGAGGTCACACTCCTTTATTCCGAAGCATCCCACAGATATTCACAGCATGTCATTCTCCATTTGCAAGCTTCAGCTTTTAGGTTAAAAATGTTTAAGACTGTCCGGTTTATCATAGTCGCAGCTCTAGTCCAAATACTACATTGACAGAAGTAATACTAGCAGACTTATGTGCTCTCAAGTGTACAGAAACGAACCGATGCTTTTGATCTCCTATAGTGCTCTCCAAATGATAAATCAAATTTTCAAACCGTGCTGATAAGACTAATGTACGACGTAGGTTAAGACAGGTATTGTCACTATATTGCCTGTATAGCTGTGATTCAATTAAAGTGTACAAAAGTGTTAATCAACACGAATACCCAATAATGTATTTGCCTTCAAATTTATGACAGTGTTAGATAGTAAACACATAAGTTTAGTAAACGGCAAAGCGCAGTAAGAGACCTAATGGTTCACAACACTTGTAAGTGTCCCATTTGTCAAGTGCCGGATTATTGCACAATTAATTGATTAATTTTATTTATATTACAACTATTAGTAACTACTTTCGTTACTACTGATTGGAAAAACCATGCATTTAAAAACTTACACCATTTCTTGAATTTGTCACACTTATAAAACTTTCTGAAGACATTTCTGACAGAGCATAATAGTTCCTATTACGTTATATTAACTTATATAACTAACATAGCTCCAAATTGCTGTCATTCATATTAAACATTATTTCTACATCAAATTAGAACATCGTGTGTTATTATGTTTTAGAAGGTATTTGTAATAACTATGATACTTTGATACATACATAGTAATTATAGCTTACGCGACATCTACTAACGTCTGCGAAAGTCTACGTGCACTTATTGTTTCATAACACTTCCACCGTGTGCCGCTGTGATCGCACTCACTCTGTAAACAGGCAAAACATTTGCACTGCAGCTCTGTATCTAGTAGTTTCTTTTTCTTGCGTTAAATTAATACTTTCTGTATCACGAACATACATAGTAGATAAAAACCAGGAAAGTCGGTTAAATATCAACGCCATATCATAATGGCAGAGTCTACTTGTCATGTGTATTCTATACCAGCCCGGGTAAGCAAACATTTTATTGGTGCAATTTCAAGTCTAAATTACACATTAGCCGATAAACAGAGATAAGAACTAGGTGAGTGGCAAAGAGAAGGAGTAGGAAACATTGCAAATATTTGTCGCACCGTCTCGAAGGTCCCTCGCTCCGTCGGGCTTCGCAGCGGCGATCTTTTGCCTTCGTGTACTCATCGCTGTGGTGGCTGAGGAGGGAGTCTATCTCAGGGTCCACCTCGAACAGTATCTATATCACTACTAAATTTGGAGTAGGTCTGTAGTTGGACTGGGAATTTGGATTTTTGTCAGGGTTCTTGAACAAGAAAGTCTTCTAACACTTTTGTGTCAGCGTCGAGCTACTCGGATGTCTGCATGGTTTTCATAAATTTAGGCGCACATTGTACTCATAAGAGCTTAACAATGTTTATCTTAATCTGATAATACTCTAGATATAGGCGGATGCTCCTCGAGCTTCACCAGGTGCAAATTTCTTAACGTCGCTTGATGCTGCTACAGCATAAACTTCTCCTTACACTAGGCTTCGCCAGACTTCCTTGATTCTCCACTAACACTGACCTTTTCTACATTTCCCGAGGAGAGGTAAATTCCTTTCTCTGGCTACACAAAGGAAAGGCCTTATGACTATGCTAAGGGTAGCAACTCAGGAAGTTGTCCCGTTACTTGCATCGGAACCTCGCAGACATTCCTGAGAAACTACTTCTATGTGTTTAATTGTTTATAAGTTTCAATATTTATATCCTTTTATACATATTTTATGAATATGATATCTTCTAACAAGTACTATTATAAAACTCAGAGCTACTGGCTATTCGCATAATTGTTTACATAATTGTTAATAACTCCTGAATGAATTACATCAAATAGTTTATTTTACACTAGAATGGGCAGACGGAAATATCGCTACAGATTTCAATTGAATGGCTGGAAGGCATACTTCAATATCAGAGCGGACGTGGCTGGTTGGCACTCCGAAATCACTAGATCGGCACAACTCAAGGCACTTCATAGTACTGAAATCACATCCTAGCTCAAATTGGGGCAGTATGCAACTATAAAGATTCTCGACTAGCTTTTTAATGTACAGAACTATTGGATACCTCTTTAATAAGTAAAACAACATGTTAGGGTACAGGAATCACTAATCCAATGTAACAAAAGCTAAATTTTATATGTTTCTAATAATTTTAGTACATTGGGATAAGCGTATGTTAACCATGTCTAAAAATTACAAAAGAAAATTTTTCAGTGATATTAAATATAAGCTAAAAATGACAACCAAGTGGTTAGAAAAAATCAATGCAGCACTAGTTGAATTCAAAATGTTGTATGTAGTGGAGATCGGGGGGGGGGGGCACAGAGGTAAACAAAACGGTGGACCAAAGAAAACAGAAGGTTTTGTAAAGAACTACTAGACTTACCAAAGTTAGCACCTAGGGAAGTAGCCTTAGTAGAATTAGGAAAGACAAGAAGAAATGCAATAATAATGGAAGGAAAAATAAAATTTTGGTGTAGGTGTTTGGCCAAAGAAGAAGAGGAAATTATGAAATTATGCATGAGACAGCAAAAAAGATTAGCGAACTCAAATAGTTGGTGGGCAGAGACAGGAGGAATCATGGAAAAAAATAGAAATGGGGTATATATGAAGATTAGAGGAAAGGAATACATGCGATGTGAGTAAATTGGTAAAATGCAGAATAGAAGACATAGAAAGACAGGAAATATGGAGAAGTCTAGAAAATATGAAATCATTACAATTTTACAAGCAAATAAAAAGAAATTGGGGACGAGAAGCATATGTACAGTACTGCTATAGGCAAGAGAGACAATGGTTAGCTTGGATGAGAACAGGAACAATATTTCTAAGAAGGATATGAGGTAGGAAAAAGGGAATTTGTGAATTGTGTGGGGGAAAAGAAAGCATAGAACAGTATGTAACAGAATGCGAGGAGGTTGCAATGTGGAGAGTAAAGGTTTGGGAGGAAAAATGGGAGAAAGTGGAGAAGAGGATAGTAGATATAAAAATGTTAACAGGCAGGGAGGAAAAGAAGGTAAGAAGTATTGGTGAGTTCTTGCAGAAAGCAACAAAATAAGTGTGCCAGAAATGTAAAGAATATAAGAAAGGAAGATGAGGGGGAAGAATAGAATTAATTAAGTAAAAAGGAGGCCTGGAGGTTAAGATCTACCTGGCAGAGCAGAAGACCAGGGTGTCATGTAAGCCAAGGTAGCAACAAGGTAAAGACAAATAAATGTAGCCAAAAGTTGTAAATTGCAAAATTTTGGAATATGCACAATAAATCTAATCTTGAATCTTGAATTTTCATATTCCTTTAAATTAATCATTGCAATTAGATATTCTCAAAACAGAAATAATACATTTAGTAGATCTGTATTGTTTATTATAACATGTGACTTAAAAATCCAATTAAAATTACTTTCTGGCAGCCTAATACCATATTAACAACCTCAAAAGTTCCGAAGTAATAAAGCATTTCATTGTTTCTGTGTTGTTCGAAAAGGTGCTATGAAAATAGTAGAGAAATGCTGGGTGAGATTGTTTTATATCCTTGAAGAATTAATATATTCTATTATTTAAATACTCTGAATGAGGCAATATGTTTTTAATATTAATTTTCAAAATTTTCCCTCTTCAAACCTGTTTTGTTTCAGTGATGGAATGTCTTATATGGATGGACCTAGTAAAAGCTTGCTATAAAATGTGGCAAACTAAACCTACCGTTCAACTAGAACCACCCCAAAATGGAACTAAACTGCTAAGACGCCCTATCCCTGAAAAAGCGCCATCAAAAACCCGAAAACCATCAAGGTCTTCAAGGAATCTGTAAGACAGCGCTAAATGAATTTTTTTTGTAAATATAGTGTATAATATGTATGATGTGTATACCTGTATATGTGTAGTGTCAAGTACATATAACACTAATGATAATAAAATTTGAAATTTTGTATGAAGTCATTTTGTGATTTACATTGTACTACTTTTTATGGTTTTATAGGTTAATCATTACATACATACGTTTCGAAGATCATAATATTAAGGAAATTTATTTAATAGGTATTTTTAACTATCGTGGAGGATGAAGGCCCTGATTAGTACGGAAACCTTCTACCTAAAAATAGCTTAGGTTAACGTTATAAGTAAAATGTATTGTTTAAAAACTGCAGGGGATACAAATTATTCAATTAAAAAATTTTAGTTTTAATTCTATTCCTATAGTTCATCCGTAAAGGAATTAAAGTGTTTTAGAATTACATCTTTCCGAAAATTCTGATTTACGGCACACTACTTAAAAATAGGAAGATATAACGGTAAGATAAATAAATAAAATAATAGTTTATCTTCGTTCAAGAGGTCCCGAGTTCGAATCTCGGTCAGGGTGAGTTACCTGGATAAGGTTTTCTCTAGGGTTTTCCCTTATCCTGAAGGACGAATGTCCGGTAACTCTAAGCTCTATGGACCCCGGGCTCATTTGAGCATCATTTCACCCATTCCATTCATCGCCCGATATTACTTAACGTTGGAGGATGTAAATTACAACAACGACAACAAAATAGTTTATCTTACACAAATATAAATATTTGCCACTAAGGCTCCACTTATCTTAAGAAATTGGCGTTAATGCGTTTTTCTAATGGAGATCGATTTCACAAACAAATCGCTTGCATCCTCAGCTTACATAAACAAACTCCGTTGTCAAGGAATCCCGGTTACCATGTTTTTCTTATGTTTTTTTAGTACTATCAACATCTGAAAACGAAACAAACATCAAGACAGAATCAACTGCTGGTATTTCAAAATTCTTCTACGGCCGATTTATCAGTTTGTTTATACTTAATGTTACGAAAATGTTCCTTCGTTCCTGTTTCCAAATTACGTTTCATCTTTCCAATATAAACCTGATCACAATCTAAACAATTAAATTGATAAATACCAGAATTGTTATTACTAGAAATTTTATTATTTTTAGTAAAATGTAGTAAATTTTTAATACTATATTTATTTTGAGGAACTAAAGTTATACCAACTTCTTTAAAAAAAATTAAAATGTTTATTAACCCAAAGATGGAAAGTAAATTTTTCAAAATTATAACCGTCTTTTATTTTTTTAAGGGTAGAAATATCATTAACAGTTTTTTATATTTAAATTTTTCAATCTTCTTTTGTATAAAGTCTTTATTAAAACCATTAATTAAAGCATTATTAATAATATGTTTATATTCTTTATTAAATTCTTCTTTAATCATGGGTATGTTTATTAATCTATAAATCAAACTATTTAAAACAGCAAACTAATGTGAAAAAGGGTTAAAACTTGTATTTTTTATGTAATTATCAATATGAGTAGATTTCCTGTAAATACCAAAATCTAATTTGTTATTATTTCTTATTATCTTCAGGTCAAGAAAAGGAAGAAATCCATTAATTTCAGTTTCTAATGTGAAGTTTATAGCTTTATCTTGTAAATTTCAGTAATTTTAATTTATATTGTCACCCAATTATCGGAAGGCACGACCAACTGCAGCTGGGTGGGGGACAGGAGGCATTGAGCCCACGCCTACCCATTTATCTTGTGGCACTAACTGAGGGGATGGTTAGGAAAGTATCATGGGCACTCCGCGCCGCGAAGCTTCCAGAAACAGCGATCTTCCTATTTAAGGGCTGCAGTGGGCGAGTCAGTTCAGTTCCCACTCCTGACACCAGTTGTGACTCTATGGGCTCGTGGAATTAAAAGTCCAATTGCACAAACTCAAAATGTTCTTTATTTCTACCGAATTACAGTTGGAACACCTGCCGATTACATAGAATTCCGTAGCGCACACAATTACAATCCACCAGTTCGTCTGTCACAGGTCCATTCCACACTCGCAATCACGTACAAGTCCTCTGATACACGTACGCAGTCTTCCAGTCCGTTCGCTAGCACTGCGCTCTTCACTGCTGCTCGCCAAGAACTGAACTGACTCGCCCACTGCAGCCCTTAAATAGGAAGAACGCTGTTTCTGGAAGCTTCGTGGCTCGGAACATCATCCCGACTGTTCCAGACGTCAGGGGGAGGGGAAAGAGACAGTACGGTGCCCGTGATACTTTCCTAACCATCCCCTCAGTGTCACAAGATAAATGCGTCGGCGTGGGCTGAATGCCTCCGTCCCCCACCCAGCTCCAGCTGGTCGTGCCTTCCGATAATTGGGTGACAATATTGAAAAGACGAAAAGTAATTTGGAAACCAGAACGAAATAACATTTTCGTAACATTGGGTATAAAAAAAACTGATTAATCGGCCGTAGCAGATCATTTTTGGTCATTTAACCTTGAAATAAATCCCGAAGTTAAATTATTAAAACAATTAATTGGTCCGGTGAATTTAATAGTTTGGGAAAATATATTTATTTTAAAAAATAGACATCGCGTAATGAATTTTGAAATACTAGCAGTTGATTCTGTTTTAGGTTTGTTTCGTTTTCAGATGTTGGTAATACAACTAAAAAAAACATAAGAAAAACATAGTAACCGAGATTCCTTGAGAACGGAGTTTGTTTATGTGGACTGAGGATGCAAGTGATTGGTTTGTGAAATCGATCTCCATTAGAAAGAAGTATTAACACCAATTTCGTAAGATAAGTGAAGCCTTAGTGGCAAATATTTATATATTTTTGCAATATTTATTGCTTCACTGTAGCTAGCTTCATTTTCTACGTAATTAATAGTTTATGTATTTTCAATTATAAATTTGAATCAAAGCACACGTTGAACAGTCAGTCAATTGCACCATCAACTTTGTTTTCTTTTTCTTTATAATAGTTTACTCTGTTGTTTATGGCTCACTGAAGCTGGTGATGAATTGTTTGCTATCGTATTGCCATCTACTGGAAATATAACAAACCTTTTGAGAGAATCAGTTGGTGGTAGTTCACTTCAGTACTTTAACCAATGTTTGTGTGTATGTGTGAGTTGTATTATTTTTTTTCATTATTACAAGACAAAAAAGAATATAGCACAATTTTTAACTAAATTTATTTAATCTCGCTTTAACTTACATACAGTTATATCGCGACATGATGGGAATGGTATTTACAAATTATAATTATAACAAGTTTAACATTTAGTTACAAAATGTATATTATATTTCATTGTATAAATTAATTAATTTTAGAAATTTAAATACTTCTGTACTGTGTGATGGATTACTAAGGGCTTCTTGAAGATCTGAAAGGCTACATTGTTCTCGTTGTTGCTTGTATTGCAGACATTCTGAAATTATATGGCATACAGAGATGGCCATATGACAAATGCTGCATTCAGGTTGCTAGAATTATTATATAATATCAGAACTTAAAACTATTTAGAGGGAATAGCAGTAAGTGAAATAGGATATTCGAGGCATATTTAAACCCTTGAAAGAGTAGATTATAATCTACTTATCTTCTTTCTTCTTTAACTGTTTTCCCCTCCTCTTATGGAGGGTTTACACTCCCAGTACTTACATATGAGTGCTTGGGGAGATGTCAAGTACGCAAACTAGGGCTAGGCGGCACCGTATAGGAGTGGTTACACAATTTCAGTCTCACCAAAGCGGCCCGGGTTTAATCCCAGGCGACTGCATATGAGATTTGTGGTGGAAAAGGCGGTATAGGGGCGGGTTTTTTCGGGTACTCCGGTTTCCCCTGTCATCTCATTCCTCCAGTGCTCCATCTTCATTTCATGTATCAGCAGTGTCACCACCTGCGGTGCCGTATGTAGTAAAAGCGGGCGTTAAACCCTGCCAAAAAACTAAGGCTGTAAGGGACGAATTAAATATTTTGGACGAGTTGTAAGCCTAGACCGAAATAGTGATGAGTACGGTAAAGCTTCCGCATTCATCCAATACCTTTTACTACAAGCTGTCAAAACTGTGTTAAATAGAATGAATAACTGCAGTATAAGTGTTGTGTAAATATAAAAGGCATAGTCGTCATCTTAGAGATATCACCGTAGCTGGCCGAATCCTATGGTAAGAACTTTACAAACGCTTTCTATGAAACGTTGACGTTAAGGATACGGATGTAGATGGTAGTGCTTAGTCTCGGCACTCTTTTCTAATAAACTTGTTATTCAAAGTGTATGTGGAAATCTCGAGAGAAGTGTCGGAGCCAGAAACTTTAAATCACAGATACCGCCAGCAAGATCTCTGAGCATTATGAAAAGAAGTATATTGCATTTGAATACCAGTACAAGGTAAGCATGATTTCTCTTGCAAACGAAAATTTTATAGAGGCTTATTTACGTGAAAAATAAAAGACTGAAAGCTGATAACCAAGGCTTTCTCATTATGACCCAAGTACTCAATAAAATTGTGATTAAAATAAACAATAATGTTGGCCTTAAGTTCGTTTTATCAAATACTTTGTTTAAAAACATCTTAAGGTGTTCATAACTGCCACTTGATTTTATTTATTGCGCTGTTAAAGGTTTTCGTGACAACTTTAACGATATGATAAGCCTGACAAGCGGCTGCTTTAAATAGCTTATAGCTACTAAACAGTTAAAATGAGGGAAATAATAATAGAGAGAATATTGAAATTCTGGTATAAGTGTATTAAAGGGCAGAAAGGAGAATTATTGAATCTGTGCATGAAGCAACAGAAAAGCATTAAAATACAAATAGTTGGTGGTGGGAATTGGAAAGAATGATATTAAAGATAGGTATGGGAGATCTATGGAGAGCAAGGGAGACAAATTATAACGGTTTTTGGAAGGAAGTGAGAATTAGACTACAAGACATAGATAGGCAAGAGATATTGTATTGTATTGTATTTATTTCATCCCTTGGAGCATCATACATATGTTATAGGACAGGTCAATTCAAGATACAAAGATAAATATAAAAAGTTATAGAAGACTAAAAACTGTAACAGATACAGGATCCAACAAAATTCTAAAGTAGAAAAAGCAAATAAATATTGTCAAGAGATTGTTGGTTACAATTTCTGACATAGTCAATTTTTCATTATTAATACTAATTGTACTTAGTCAATTCTACAACATTGGAATCTAATTTACAGAGACTAATTTACATAGTCAATTACAGCATTATAAACTAATTTACATAGTCAATTACAGCATTAGAAACTAATTTTACTCATGAACCCTTAATCAGCTTAATGAATTTATCACTTTCAAGTATAATTAAAGCTGCAATGTCATAATTCATTTAACTTATATAAACATTTATTTATGAGGAAAGCCTTTAACTTCCATTTAAACTGCTGTTTTGAGATGCTAGCTATTGATTTAATATCAGATGGCAGTTTATTGTAAAGCTTAATTCCCAGTATATGTACATCCTTTTGAGAGACAGTTTTAATTACACTATCTCTATAGTAATTCATATTGGTTCTGGTGTTATGTTCATGTACCTGACTGTTTTAACTGCATTAAACTTGTCCACAACAAACATTATAGCTGTATAAGCATACAGAGAGAAGACGGTCATTAGTTTTTAATTTATAAAGGTATCCCTGCAAGATCATCTTGCTTTTAGATTATACATGACCCTAACACACTTTTTTGGTAAATAAGCAGTTTATCCATGTGTGTTTTGGCTGCTGAACCCCATATTTCTATTCCATAGATTATATATGGATAGATACATCCATAGTATATTAATTTTAGGATATTTGTATTGTTGTACTTGCTAAAATATTTTAAGAGATATAATGATTTACTAATTCTTCCGCATATGTTTTCAATAAGATCGGCCCAAGTTAGTCGATTATCTAACACAATACCCAAAAATTTATATGTTTTCACTTCTGAAAGATATGGGAAAGTATAGAAGAAAAGAAATCTTTTTATAAGCAATTAAAGACAGAATGGGGTAGGGTAAAATACATAGATCAATGTGACAAAGCTGGAAGAGAAGGCATAGTATGGATGAGAGTAGGAATATTATATTTAAAAGGGTTGAGAAGTAATGAGGTAGAAATATGTGAATTTTGTGGAGATGAAGAAAGCACTGTTCATCACCTAATAGGATGTAAGGAGCTAACAAATTACAGGAGAAAAATATGGGATAAGAAAAGGTACAGTGTAACTAAAGAGATATTGGCGGTACGCATGCTAACGGGGATGGGAGAAAAGAAAAATAGATGTATAGGAGATTTCTTATATAGGGTAAGAGAAAAGTGGATTAGGGAAAAAGAAGCAAGGGTCAAGAGGAAATGACGTCAAGCTGCTTAGGAAAACCAAAGGCTTATGGCCAGGGGACCTGAGTTAGCAAGTAAATCTTAGTATCAGCAATGTTATGTATTTGTACAGGAGGTATAATACTGCATGTTCTATGTTAAATTTTACTGTAATTAATTTGTAAGGGATACTGTACAAATAAATAAATATCAAATACTAAAGAGTTTTACACGTTCTAAAATTATCGTAATTCATTGTAATTTTAAAAATTTATTTCATATAAGTCGTAATAGGTTAACTAGAGAAACAGATATTCTTTTGTTTAGAACATAAGTCTCACAGAAAATGCGTGGCTTTTTCAGGTTTTGGGGTAATTTAGAACGTTTCAAATTATTTGATATAGTAACTAATAAGATCATTAGTAAGTTTCTCCTGTAGCCATCTATGTGGACCTCAACATCAAAACAGTCTCATTTAATATGAAAATAACGATAATTTTAACTTTTCCTTCTCTATTTCAATGTGCAACTCAAAATTATGTTATATTTGGGCGGTTGCTTTACACGCTTCAGAACTGATACTTATGTTTTCAGGTGAATTATTTTATCCCAGCACCACAAGCTCTCTGATGAGCAAAAAATCAGATAGATTTGGCTGTTGCAAATGAAAGTAAATATCAATATTTTTAAATCTTAGAAAAACTAACTTTTTTGCCAAATACCGACTATGGTTTGCCCGCTCTGCCACTAAGCCACAGAATTATGTAACGGTTCAAATGATTGCAATTAAATTTACAACCGATCATTCTCTATGCTTCTGTGACTTGCTATAAATACCGCTCCAAGGATTCTGGAGTTTTGTTTCTATCTTTCTTTTTAATCTCAGAAAAGTTCCGTGGGAACCAAAGCGGCGATCAGGGACTGAATGGCAAGGACAATGTGACAAAAAATGTCTTTCCTTCCAATAGCTTTCATCAGGATTTTAATAACAGTCTGAAGGGAGTAGGTACGGACACGTGATACAGTTTGCATTTTATGGTGGGAAAATGTAGTTGTAAGAGAATTCAGCTTTAGTACAAGATTTTAGAAAAGAGAGCAATAAAGAAACAAAGAAACGAAGAAAGACAGAAAGGTTGAAACAATTCCTTAAACAAAATAATCTGTTGTTTTCAGATATCTTGAACTTAAACATTTTATCTGCAAACAATTTCTACTATGTATTTATATTAATCGATATTAACTTTTGTTAAAGATCTACTACCTAGCTTTCAGAGCAGATACGGTAAAGCGAGAATCGAAGTTTTAAAAACTTTTTGGTAAAAGAGAGAAATTCCATGCTCTTTGCATGACCTTGAAAGAAACGAATACGGACTTACTATTTGCACGTATATCTAAAAATAACTTTTAACAGAGAATATCTTGGGGAAGGTTAACGCCAAAAGAATCATTTGATATAAATTAAGTTTCATGACGAGTTCTATATGCTTTATGCAGTAATAATTTTGTACATCTATTATGGTTAACAGTTACACAATGTCATTCGAATTAAGGGGCATTTACATGTTCTTCCCAGAAGATACAGCGTATGTATTTTGTTTGTAATGAAAAGTCTTAAATATGTTTATTTTTCACACAGAAAATGAAACTAGGCACAGTGAAGCAACAAATATTACACAAATAAACTATTTGTAACTATCTCCACTTAACTTAAGAAGTTGATAATTCCTTCTTCTTTAGGAAAGATCGATTTCCAAGGCACATCGCTTTCGTCTTCAGTTTACTAAACAAACTCCGTTGTTAAGGAAATCTCGGTTACCATGCTATTTTCTTTTGTTATGTCACATTTCCAACATTACCAACATCTGAATACTAAACAAACCTAAAAACAGAATCAACTGCCGGTATGTCAAAATTCATTACACGATGGTTTTTTTTTTTTTTTTAATAAATATTTTCTCCCACACTATTAACTTTATGGAAACATTTAATTGTTTTAATAATTTAACTTCGGGATTTATTTCATGGTTAAATGACAAAAAATGATCTGCTACGGCCAATTTATCGATTTGTTTATATTTAATGTTACGAAAACGTTCTTTCTTTCTGGTTTCCAAACTACGTTTCGCCTTTCCAATATAAACCTGATCACAATCTAAGCAATTAAATTGATAAATACCAGTTTTTTTATTATTAGTAATTTTATCTATTTTAGAAAATTGTAATAAATTTTAATACTATATTTATTTTGAGGAACTAAAGTTATACGAACTTCTTTAAAAAAAATTGAAAATGTTTATAAAACCAGGGATGGTAAGTAATTTTTTTTTAAATTATGATCATATTATGATCAAGATTGAAAGGTTTAAATATCAAATAAACTGCTAATGATGTTTCTACTCTTAAAAAAATAAAAGATGATTACAATTTTAAAAAAATTACTACCATCCTTGGTTTAATAAACATTTTCAATTTTTTTTTAAAGAAGTTGGTATAACTTTAGTTCCTCAAAATAAATATAGTATTAAAACTAACTAGCTTGTATAAAATCAAATATAATGAGAATATTGTTTATAAAAGAGAGTTTGTGAAAGGATTTTCTTGAAAATATTAATGTCAAATTCTTGAAAGGTACTAAACTTAAGTGCAAAAATTGATCTGCATCCGAATTTTCCTTTCGATTTCTTGAGCTCATATTCATGATACACAACATATAATACACAAATCCAAATGCACATACATAAGGACCATATTTATAAACATGTTCTGTTTCTTTACCTTTACTTTTTAAACGGAATCGAAAAACACGATTTCTGGTGAAATCTTGGCATAGAATGGTGAATTTTCTGCTCAGCTCACATCTTTGCTAATGAAGCCACGACAGTATAAGTACTTCATGATGTTTATAAACTCAGTGTTTAAACGGATTAAAACATCATTTCTTCCTTCTAGTATTTAAAACATTTTTGTTAAAATTGTATATTTTTATGTATCAACACTAACCCTAATATACCACTGTGTAAAATAGGGTTCAATAAATCTGGATAAATAAAAAAAAAATCTTGGCATAGAAGTTTTGGCTGGAATCCAATGCTTTCTCTTCATATGGGCAAGAGAAACCGAGAGGAAAAAAAGTGGAAATTAAGTGAGATTAAAGTGCCAATAAATAAACTATAGGCTACATACAGATGCAAAATTATACAGAGAGATCAAAATCAAACTGACAATCCATGTCAATAGATGTTATAACTTTATTATTTGATTGGATATCTTTATTATTTATAAGTTTTGTAATATTAATTTCATCTTTAGTTATTTTATAATTAGGTTTAATAATAAGAATTTTATCTTTAGGATTTGCTGATTTAGCTTTTTTTCATGTAAAAGAAATCCTGTGAGTAGTGCTAATATGATTCTGGAAATTGGCAGAGTCGTTTATAAAGTATTATACAAATTGAGGTTTGAGAACATTAACGTGGTTACAGTACGTAGAACTGGGATTAATTAGACTTTCTGCCTCTAATTACTGGACTACAGCTATAGTAGGAGGTCCTTTGTGCTTCCAAAATGACCCTGAGTGTAAGAGGGGACCGAAAAGGTGACAGCATTCGATGTGTGAGCTAGTACGGAAGGGGCCCCTAACGATTCCAAAGTGACACTAGTCATGTCTCAGGCGATCTTACCTCAACCATCTTCAACTTAGGGATCTCGTAATGAGACGAGCCACAGGAGGTTCAACCGGCCAGCCAAGCTCCAAGGAGAAAGCTCAACACAGCGCAACCTTGCAATGTATAAGATGAAAGCAGATGATAGAAAATATTGGAAACCGGAAATGAATAGGAAATTTGCAGTAGAAGGGGAACTACCTCAACGTAAGTCTACCTACCGGAGGAAATTCAGAGAGAAATCCATGGTAGGAGTGGCCGCCCTATGGGAATAGAAATCCAGAGCCTTACAACCTGTCATTCAATAACCTTCAGGTAGAAAGTTATGCAAAGTAATTATTTAATGGAATGTACTTACTACTTTTACTGGTTATATGCTTACTGTACTGTGTAAAATTATTTTTTTTTCTTTGTGGTCATGTACCAATAAAGCATTATTTCCAAACACCATAAACAATGCAGTTATTATCATTATTATCATAAGAAATACCATGGTCGTCTTTGATATTACCGATAGTTGTCCAAGCACTGTGCAAATTACCTATCCAATATTGAACACACAAGGTGGAATTTGCTAAGCACATTTACTAAACAAATTTAATAAGCATTGACAAATTAATGTAATATAACTTATAGATGCATCATTATTTAAGTTCATCGCATGCCAATAACAAGGTTTCCTTTTTATTTTTTAATTGGTGCTCTTTAACTCATATGGCTCTCACTGTCCCATTCTATATTACCCATAAAAGATCGCTTAATCTTTTTCCAACGCCAATGATGACGTGGCGCCTCCTTTAATGCCGTTTAGTTATGTTTTCTTTAATTCTTTAGTTTGCAAACAATTATGAATCAGCTCCGGCAGCTTCCATGCAATTCATATATTACAATGTAATTTAAACAACACTTAAGTGATAGTCTAACGTTATTCTTTCAAACTCGGATGGGCCTCGAATTGTGTTGGTCAATACTGAATTACTGGTCAATACTCTCACCACGTCATAATTCAACATTATCTACAGCCCAGCAAGTTAGCAAGGGCGACATTTCTGGTCCGTATGGTCAGGAGCAGTGCAAATAGGTCGTGTAGATATACAATGTTCAATACAATATTCCAGATGAATGATGAAGCAAACAGAGTGCTCCGAGATTTAACACCATGGTACATACTAGTTTCCTATGAGATGTTTGGTGAGTGCTCCGGTGTATACCTGAAGTGGTTATAACTATATACTACTTTCCTAGGTTAACACAATTGAATAAGTTGTACATAGAACTATGTAAACCAAATGCGCATATTTGTTAACAGGTCTTAACATGTAGTTTAACGTAGATGCAGAAAATTAACTAAAACTTATAAGTTTATTGCTAGAATATAAAGTCGGTTATTAACTACAACTGTACTACATTCGGAGAATTAAGAGGCAAGAACGCATATCATTCATAACTTATATTTTATGATACTCTACATTAATACAGCCTTCCTTATTTTTGTTTGATAGTAAAAGTAACTTTAACCTTTTACTTTATATTGCCAATTAATAGCAGTCATATAACTGTCGTGATAGAGTTACCGGGTGCAAATAATAGCACTTAACCCCTTCCTCTATAAAGCCGAATTACGTAGTATTGGTTCAGCTTTTCTTTCTGTATCCTTCGTAGCAAAATTAAGAGGCGGTATCCGAAACGCCCCTTCATTTTACATCGATTGTAATAATGTTCATATTTCATTTTTTTGCCCCTAAATTGTTTTTCGGGCCACTCACATGCAGAACTCATTAGGTTAGTTCCTCTATAGAGGCGTCTGTTTTTAGTTTGCAGTGGTATCAATAATAGTAACCTGCAACAGGTAAAAGGATATCCCTTTTGTACACTTAAGTACCTTCCAGAAAAATTCACACCCTAACATAACGTGAAAAAAAAAAATCTAAACGTTGTTTTCAATATTAACGAGTATCACTCCACTGACCGCTTAGGCGATATTTATCCAGCTACAGGTGTGTACAGTAGTTTAGAGCTGATGCACGTGGAATTTCTGCATTTATTATGCGACGCTTTGTAGCGTGTTGGAAAGATGTTTTGATTTTTGCACGCTAGATATCTAGCAGATGCATCTCACCATCTTATACAAATGGCGACTCTCAAGTCACTGAGAGTTTTGGGCGACATCTTTATTCAAACGTTTAGAGTAATAGTGCTTGGCTGCTCCGACACAAACCCTGGCCTTCCCTCTGCATACACCGTGCAACGAATCTACGAGATAATTTTACGTCACACGATTATGACATACACAAATTATTGTTATCGCTGGCCTTGGTCTAAGATACCCTTATCTCTGGGTCTATAGAATTGATAGACCCAAAATATAAAGATATTTTACATGAAATTTTCTCACGATGTCTCGAGATTCTCAGAAATAAGTTGCATGGATCAATAAACATATAACGTCTCAAAACAGAGAGAAAGTGTGATGGAGGGAGGGAGTAGGATACATGGTGATTCAATCATTCTTGACTAAGTGACAAAACTGGTAGACCTGGCTAAAATAGTAGAACTACTGGGTAATCACCGTGTTAGATATATACTGTTGTCACATGTCAAAAATGTGGGGCAGTTGGCTCATAATTAGTGTTCAAAATTGATAACTTGTCTTCGCGGAGTACAGTTGCTAGCTAATAAGAGAAGTTCATACGAAGGCTAAATCATTCCTATGATAGAAGCCAAGTGAAATAAGGACATGTCAAAGAAACTTTGCAGTTATCATTTAATGCTGCAACATCTGAGAAATGCAGTTAAAATTCTCTAACGCATTGCAGTATGTAAATTAGGTGGTACATGTCCTCCTTCACCTAGTGTTCTATTAGTAGTAATTCACTGTTTTTAGAGCAGAACTGTGCTGCCTAAGAATGAGAAGCACGCTTTTCTCTAAATAGTAAGTAGAGAAAGTATTGCATTCCACCCAGAATTTCGATACTTGATTTCAGCGGAAATACATCTCTTGGTATCTACTCAATTCCCCCCCCCCCCAGGGGCCTACTTCGGTAGGTACGGGTATGGCGCACCCGGGGTCCCGAGCCAACAGTCTCCCTCGTGTGGGCTCCTCTTCGTGGTTGAGGGAGACGGTCAACAGGCCCACCCACGTGTAGGCCATTCATGGAGACCCGTGGAGAAGGTTTTTAGATTCTCATCTAGTTTAGAATTTAGGATTTAGTGAACGAAATTTTTAGTAGGTTTTGATTGATGTTTTTTATGTACGTGTATTTTTAATAGGTTTTGTTACACTTGTATAGCTTTTAGAAAGTTTTATATCTGGCTTTTGCCATGATTAGTTTTTTAAAGGGCGCTGATGACCGCCATAGTTGAGCGCCCTTATATATATAATCATCATCATCATCCTCAATCTTAAAAAAATGTCGTTTTTAAAATACTTCCTTATATGTGTGTCCGTGCGTAAGTCAACAGCAAAATTTAAAACTGAAAGTTCGGTTAAAACGAAAGTAGATCTTGCTGTTTAAGATCAGCGTCCTCCATGGATCCAGCACGGCGATTTCTAAGAAAATGCCCAACTCCAGAGAGAAACATATTGATTTTCTCAAAAACGACGAACGATTTTGATTAACATACTCTATCATTAAGATATGCTTTGACAAATGAAAATTATAACTTTAATGATTTAGAATTTCCTCAGAATTTGTCTTCATTCTGGATGAATTATATATAATGCGGAAATTATAAAAGATTGACACAATATTATTGCCAAACGATGCAGATCCCTTTAAAATTGAATTGAGAAATTGAGTTTTTATTGATGGAGACTCTTCAACTGCTATGGTTCTCAGCGTCCCATTCTATATTGGCCGTGAAAGACCACTAAATTATGCTCAGAGGCCTCTTTATCATGCACGTGCAATTATCGGTTTTATGTACTCCCCTTCCGAAGAATGTGTGTGTGTGTGTGTGTGTGTGTGTGTGTGTGTGTGTGTGTGTGTGTGTGTGTGTAGTGTAGTGTAGTGTAGTGTTTAATGCCTGCTTTTACTACATACGGCACCTCAGGCGGTGACACTGATGATACATGACATGATGATGGAGCACCGGTGGAATGAGATGGCGGGGGAAACCGGAGGTCCCGGAGAAAACCCGCCCCAGCGCCGTGTTGTCCACCACAAATCTGACTTTGTGGTCGCCTGGGATCGAACCCGGGCCGCCTTGGACCTTCCGAAGAAAGCCATACCCAAAGAAAGATATCTCCCTCAGTCGGGTTCAAACTCCGTGACCTCATTACCCTACTACACGGACGCCACAAATTTAATTAAAACACAACTTTCTCTCATACATTTTCCTCTTTGGTTAACATTTCTGAGTTACTGGCATTTCCCATACTTATACTACATTAAATATTTAATATCCATATTCACAGCACACCAAACTTTGTTACCGATCCTCAACCAGCAGCAGTAATTGTAAGAATGATTAAGAAACAGCTGTGAAACTACCACAGAGATTTATAAACTTGTAGGTACTCTATGGTTTGTTTATCACTCTATGGGACTCGCGCATGCGCAGAAGAATCTTTCTACGTCGTGTAATATTTGCTCCGTGCTGGTACACGGCTTTACTTGTCCGAGGCTTTTAATCGTCTATGAATACCAAAGAGTTAGACTGCCTCTGGTCCGGACTAAGTTAGTCGAAAGATAGTCTGGACCAAAGTGATAACTATAAATACGGCCGTAAATGTTTGGAAACGTCAAGATGCTTGCTGCTCCTTATTTAATTACATTTAAATCTCTACAGGAAGCATCATAAGTATTACTTTGAATTTAAAATGCATACAAGCAAACGTTATTAATGAGAAACGAGGAACCTAACCAAAAATAACAGTGGGCATAGTGCTAGATTTGGCATTGGTTTTGTCAGAAACAATGTAATAAAACTGAAAATATTTAAGTGGCTCCGGATGAAGAGTCAGTCTCGTATTTTGGAAGCCCCAGGTTCAATTCCCATTGTACCAGTCTCTTGACCTTGGTTCCTTTTCGCAGTTGATAATGCGGAAGGGAGTATATAAAGCTGCAAATTGTTTTCATTGGTTTATGTTCCAGGATGCAAGGATCAGGCGAGTGCACGATAGACAAGGTATTGTAACTTTGTTGGTTCGTGAAATTAAAAGTCCAATTGCACAGAATCAAAATGTTCTTTATTTCCACCGAATTACAGTTGGAACACTTGCCGATTACACAGAATTACGTAGCGCACACAATTACAATTCACCAGCTCGTCCGTCACAATTCCACTCTGCACTCGCAGTTACGTACACTCCTCCAATACACGTACACAGTCTTCCAGTCCGTTCCCTCACTGGACGCTCCTCACGGCTGCTCGCCAAGAACTGAACTGACTCGCCAACTACAGGCCTTATATAGGGAAGATCGCCGTTTCTGGAAACTTCGCGGAGCGCACAATTATCCCGAGGTTTCTTGACGTCTGGTGGGAGGGGAAAGAGACGGTACAGGGCTCCCGCCGTTTTCCTAATCATCCCTTCAGTTAGTGACACGAGACAAATGGGTGGGCGTAACGTGAGTGCTTCCCCTCTGGCCCTACTGCCGGCAGGTTCTATAGGGAGTTCCGACGTTCGTGTGACAGTATTTTGCTTTGCAAAAGTCTCACTTTATCTCTTGTGTGAGAAGCACTCTTAGAGAGCCCTTCAAGACCTAGGGCTGTGGAGCTTCTACCGACACCAGGAAGAAATATCTGGAGACAGGAATCCGCCTGTGCCCAGACCAAGCCTACCGCCCCCAATTTGTAGTTCTCTTGAAACATTCACTTTACCTCTTCTTGTGAGGATTTCCAGAAGCATAATGGGAACTATGTACTTAAGTGGCATAGTCCTACCTTCAGTTCTGATCTGTCTCAACCTATTTTAATCCTGCTGTAAACATCTGGATGGGAAGAGTGACAGAGACAGGTATATTGGGACGGTTAAGTTGTTGATTGGTTTAGCGAAATTAATGGGCGTTTTCTTTTATTTGCACGCATACGATAAACCCCTCCTTTAAGCACAGTACTGTAAGTAGTTTTCTGATCAATGCTCTGTGAGAGCTAATTTCGGAGAGAGAAAAGTATTCAAATGTTTCGATTCTTATAAACATAATGGCCCCACATTTTATCTTCACATACCACTTAGATGTGTTCTGTATACTATATAAAGATTAGACAAAAGAAAGGTGAAATTATACATATTATTAACTTATGATGTTAAATTAAGCTGCATTTTATTTAACAATTACTAAAGGGCACTGCTATTATATAATATTTTTGCATTGCTATACCAGGCAGCTCTCTCACAACGAGGTCTGTATCGAGTTGAATGCTGATGAAGATGTTATTGTTTATAGTGTGGAGCTGCCTCTGATATTCAACATTGTAATTTCCTGTACATCTCGTGTACCTCACAAGCCCAAGAACTCTTACGTATATGCAATTTAGAATCAGTAAGCTTTTAATCATGGAGCAGGCAGTACTTCTGCCGAAATGAAACACAATCGAGACAAACCTTTAATGGGTGGCGAGAGGCGTATGATCGCACATTGTTTCTCGCTGCTTCAAGAAAGAAATCCGGAATCATCTATAAAAAACATTGAGAAAGAAACTGGTGATCTTGGTGTTTCCGCAAGTAGTGTACGTAGTGTTAGAATGGAACAGCAAGCATCTGGAACTCTAAGAACACCGCGATATCGCGTAAATGCAAACCACTCGGGAAGAAATACGACGATTTTACGAAAAGTGTTGTACGCAGTAAAGTTCATTATTATTTTTTGAGAAATGAACCAACTCATAGATTTAATAAGTTAATGTGTAACCCAACTCTATTTATTTATTGTCTAGAAGTTAGCGCAGTTATGTATACTGCTAGTGTTGCGAAACTTATAAGCTGATTTAGAGGCCGAAGGATAGAGTGGACTAATTCCATCAAGTACCCGGGCGTTCAACTTGATAGAGGCCTAACTTTCCGCGGTCACATTAGGGAACTATCGGCACATGTACAGGGGGCTATTGCCTCTCTGTACCCTATGCTGGGTTCGGGCTCGATGTCAGTCCGCTTAAAGCTACACCTCTTTCGAGCGCTGATAATCCCACTCATGTTGTACGCCTGTGAAATGTGGGGCATGGCTGCAGATAGCTGGATAGCATACCTTTAGCGTGCACAAAATAGAGGACTCCGTTCCATCTATTCTGTAGGTCGTTCTTTCACCGTGAGGTTGCTTCACGAAGCTTCTCTTCTTCCATACGTGGAGGACGAAATTAGGCGCCGGGCGACAAAATTCTACGCTCAAATTCCAGCTCACAGAAGCGCCCTGGTTCATTCTCTAGGAGATTACGACGCTACGAGACGCCGCTTCAGTCTTTACCGGGTACCCCGTATGGCACGCGGGCATCCGAGGTAACAAAGAAGTTAACACAAACAGCAGCATAAGCTGAATTTAAACAATCTCCAAATGAGCTGTTTGGCTACAAAATTTACCCCACTTTATATCAAAATAAAACACCAGTATGTAAACAAAAAGCGGTTTGGCATCCTGTACAAAATAAAGAGGAGCAAAAAGCTACCTCATAAAAATTTCCTCATAAAAATTTCCTCATTAAAATAATCCCACCTCATCCTGTAATCATCAAAATTATCAACCTGCGGTCAGACCCAAAATCTGGGTGGGTAAGCAGCAAAAACCCTCTGTCTCTTAACAGCCTGTCAGTATCGAGTTGGAGTTGGAACTTATATGTGTGCACGTAGCGTCTAACACGTGGCGAATTGAGTCAGCTCCGCCTTGTTATATACATCAGTATTAAACTAGCAGTTGGAATAATCCAAAAATCGTGAATTTGTTTTGGAAGAATTTAAATCAATTTTTAAATCCTTATACATAAAATGTGAACTTCTATGCTGCGGTTGCTCTAAAATTTCGGATTTTGTGAGTTAATTAATGTAAAATATCTTAATTAAATGAGAAATATGTAGACAATTTTTTCTTAAAATTCTTGCGTATAAAAAATCAATAACAATAACTTTTCAGAGACTATTCATACAGAATAACTTAAAAATTTTGAACAAAATTTGAAATTTATCTTAAAGTTCTTATATAACCTTCATTTCCTATTCGTGCTTTTCTTCGTTGGTACCGATAAAGGGGAGAGAAAGGTCGGCAAAGCATGCGCAGCTAATATTTTTCTTTGTACGATACCAAACCATATACGTTATATGACCTTGCTCTACACTATTTACTGGCGTGATGACGGCAGATGCGAGATTGTTTTAAAGCAGATTTCATTCGTATACTAATATTGAACAATGAACTACTAGGATTAAAAAACAGTTGTATTATATAACTTGATACACGCATTGGAATCATATAAAAGCGCGGTAAATGCGGATATGGTTGCAAGAACTCACGATGATGTTCCTGGCTCTTCTGACTGTAACGGCCTGGGTTGTGAGCCCGGCATCAGGGTTTCTTGTGCCGCCACCGGTCAACCTTACCTTGCCAGAACTGCATGAGGTGTTTATGATACAAGATGCCAATTCGGGGCTGTTTCTTACTCCGTACATCGAGTCAGGAGCGGTACAGGATGGTCAAAAGGCAGCCTTGATCACTGAAGCTCCTTTCAACAAACACAACATCGTTAGTTATTCGGGCTATCTTACAGTCAACAAAGAGCTCAACTCTAATTTATTCTTTTATTTCATTCGCGCAGAGGTAAGTTGTTTTTATTATAATGCGTTAAGAAGTTGTATGTGGTGTAATATTTATTTTGTAAATAATTGAAGGTACTTAAGAGTATGAGGTTTTAGTGTTGCGTGTACTAAAACCCAAAATACATTTTTCTTTTGATGTTGCTTACTAGATAACTCAAAGAACTTGAACCCTCTTATTTATCTCAATATTTGAAATCATTTAAGAATACTTTTAGGTAAAATTTCTAAAGCATTGGAGTTTTAGATAAATATTGTGACTTTTTTGGTTTGTAAAATTAAAAGTGCAGATTGCAGGGATTCCAAAATTCTCTTTATTTCCGTAGAAACACCCTTTGGTCAACCCTCACAGTAGCAGAATTGCGTAACATACACAAATACAATCTCCAAGGTCGTCGACCACAAACAAAAGAGTTCACTTTCAAAACACAGCTGCACGCGGACGATTCTCAAGTTCATACAACCGGCGATCCGTGGCTTCTTTTATAACTCCACTCTTAGTTCTGGAAGTCTTTGGAATATTCTCTATCAATCAAGATGGCATTAGAAAGACGAACCTTACAGTTATCTATCTTTATCTGTTTCGGCAAGCTTTTTATCTACGCGCTGCTCTATCTATCCCTTTCTGTGCCCCGGCCGCGCCAGCCACCACAATGAGTTCGCGACAATATTGTCACTCATTATTGGAAGGCACAACCAACTGGCAGCTGGGTGGGGGACAGGAGGCATTAAGCCCACGCCTACCCATTTATCTTGTGGCGCTCACTGAAGGGATGGCTAGCAAAGTATCACGAGCCACTGTACCGTCTCCTTCCCTCCCCCTGACGTCTGGAACAATCGGGATGATTGTCCTGAGCCGCGAAGCTTCGAGATGCAGCAATCTGCCTACATAAGCGTCGCGTTGGACGACTCAGGCAGTTCTCTCAGTTCTGAGTTTTTAGACAGCTCTAGAGAGAGTAGCCGAGTAGTGGGTGTTACGTAATTGTGAGTGTTACGTAACTGTGTGTGATACATGTACCAACTGTAATTCGGTGGAAATAAAGAAAATTTTAGTTTGTGGAACTGGACTTTTAATTTCTCGAACCCACAAAGTCACAATATATTCAAAATGTCACATTATTCCGCTACCACAATTATAACATCTGTGGTTTATATAGATATCAGTAATAGTTGTTGAGAAAAAGATTTAATGAGTATACTAAATAATCAAATTCTGCATACGACGCAGGAATTAAAAACTTCAAAAAATAAAAATATTACCGCATTATTTATATCTAATGCATAAAATTATTATATGCGAATTCTCTTATTCATCTGGTTGTTGCAATAAGAATGATAAACGTTTGAATACATATTATTAAAAATTTGTTCCCAGTGATCGAAATAATTGTCATAGCTTGAGCAATTTAAAGGTGTGTGCTAGTTTTTAAGATTATTTCTGAGTTTTTTCTGAAAATCTCAGCAAGAGTAGTTACAAAGAAGATCGTCTGGAATATTTTAGTTAGCAAAAGTGTTCCAGAAATAAAAGTCTTGTAGAATGTATAAGAAGACATTCAGTCAATTAGGCCAGTAGTTGCAGTGTTTAAGTAATAGTCAATAATCAAAGCTTTAAAGGGTTCTGACAGCATGAGCCATATTTGAGTTATGATCATACTTAAGCTTAATATCATTAAGTTAATATAGTGCTGGTTGTAATTATAACTGTAATTAATTTGTCACGAATGGAAGACTTCTCTTAGCCCATGGTTACAACTGTCAAGCTATTAACTTCATGTGGAGTCCTGGATACATTTGTGTATTTCCTTCAACTGTTCAACAGTCTGGTCACTTTCCCTGCACTGAAAGGGAAACAAAGAAAAGTTGGCTACATACGGTTCAGTCACACAAGATAGATTTCGATATAAATGCATAAGCACATTTTGAGGTGCTGGTCTAAAGGATAGCGGAGATAATTCAAAATTGAAGGACTAAATACAGGTTCAGCACTTCAGCCTTCATCTTCCGGTATTTTATGGTACTATTTGAGGGTAACGTATACACAACAGAGTAGCACACCTCGTGCAGTGGACCTTCATGCAGATCTATTGTACGAGAAGGGGATGAAGTGAGGTATCGCAGGTAGCCACAGGCACGCAGGTAGATAGGCCGTATAGACGCGCAGAGGTCTCTAACAAGTGCTAAAGGTTCTTCATCCCGGCGTTCTAGGACTCGCTGTGTAGCCTCACCGGGTCCTGTGTTGACAAATGTCCTCCTCCACACAAAGCTACCCAACGTTAAACGGCCGCGCCGTGGCTCAGTGTTTAGACCGCTTGGCTCTCACCAAGGCGGCCCGGGTTTGATCCCAGGCGACCGCAAAGTGAGATTTGTTGTGGACAACACGGCGATGTGGCGGTTTTTCTCCTGGATCTCCGGTTTCCCCAGCCATCTCATTCCACCGGTGCTCCATCTTCATCTCATGTATCATCAGTGTCATCGCCTGCGGTGCCGTATGTAGTAAAAGCGGGCGTTAAACAGTACACATTTCATTTCATTACCCAACGTTAAGAACAGCAGTTAAAGTGCGCAAGAATCCGCGCCATCTGTAATGCATGTCAGAACAATGATCCTGAGAGCACATCTGAAAGATGATAAGGAAACGGATTGAAGAAAAATAATGGAAATATAATCGTGATATGAAAATAAGCACCCTAGTATTCGTCTACGTGTCCACCTCTTTAGTGTGGTGGTAGCGACTGTGTACCTCACATTCAAAGATCCCGAGCTCGTATCTCGGTCAGAGTGATTTATCTGGGTAAGGTTCTTACGAGGATTTTCGCTTATTCTAAAGATAAATGTGGGGTAACTCCAGGCACGTATTTAGAAGTCAGTTTCCGGGGGATCCATAAATCTACGTTGAATTATTTGTTTTTAATAAGTAATTAATCAGGGACGTATTTTTATCATGTTTGTAAAAAATAAAAACACATGTAATATATCATATTCACATGACTTTCTCCACCCAAGCTTCTATAAATTCTTAGAAAAGTTTGCTTTTGTCTTGTTTCTTTGGATAAAGTCTGCAGAAAGGCCTTGCACATTGCACAGGTTTTGTTCTTATACCTACCGAGGATAAAGTGATATAAGCAGTAATCAGATATTTAAAAAGCGAATCATTGATCGATGCATTTGAGGTATTAGTTCTCCTTGAATGAAAAAGCGCAATAGGAACTTAGAAGTTAAAGATTGCATGTCTTTAAGTAAGTATCCGGGAACTCTAATCAACAAATTATAATATATCGGAATTGGTTAACTTCGTAGTGCATTATTGTAATTGACATTATTTGTGTGTTTTAACGAGTTCTACAGCTGCTGTGCAGTAGCTTTTCGGTTATCTCTTATACAGCTTCATGTTTTCCTGACAGCGAATAGAGACGTTAAAATGAGAAGCTTGAATAAACATTTACCATTTATTTTAAACCAAGTTTTATTTCAACTATTTATTAAAAGTTTGGATTGATAATTTATTTGGGGGGTCCGGACCCCCTGGACACCCCCATTAAATACGTCATTGGGTAACTCTAAGCTTTGTGGACACTGGGCTCATTTGAACACCATTTCACACATTCCATTAATCGTCCGGTATGACTTAGTACTTCGGAGGACTTTAATTTTTAAAAAATCGCCCAAATGAACATGAGGAAATCATAAAAAAGAACTCTGATCAGACTGCACAATAGACTGGGATCGAAATCGGTATCTCCTAAAAGCGAGTTGTTATTGCTATGTATTTGAGGGCAAAAGTCTGTACTATTTTTGATCCAGAAATTTGGTTTCTTCAGCGATGCATGATGTTGTTAATGATCTATAGGCAGGTACATTCAAGATTGAACAAAAGGCTCCTTAAGACTTAAAATAAGAACATGAATTCTGCAATATTAAAATTTATATTAACAAGAATAATATGTTCAGAGTAATTCTTAAAAGTATCCATTTATTTCGTATACCAGAGGTTGCCGAACGGGTATATTCACATATCGGGGTCAAAGCCATCTTAAGTTTAGAATAGGAACGGTAAACGCCTTACATATTAATAACTCACGTAATTATATACAGTTTAACAAAAGATTAGCGCTTCATTCACAGTATCTTGACAACATGAATCTATACAATGTTACACAACTGTTACTTGAGGTACTCTTAATTTAATAGCAGTTGATAATAAATTTAAAAATTGAAGCTGTATTTTCTATACCAAATTATCTACGGAGAAAATAGTTATTACATTTATACGTGACATGTGATCAGTGATTATTAATACAGAAATTGTGCGATAAACATTTAGAAGTAAATTGTCACCAACATTCATCGAAACAGATTTAGCAATAATTTTAAAAGGAGAAAACAGTTGTCTCATTATGTAAAGCAGGTAATTACCTCTCGAAGACGGCTAAATTGTCCCCATTACATATTTTTGTGATAGCAAACTTGCCATACTTAAAAGTTCATTTTAGCTGACTGACTGCTTCAAGAGATTTCGCTAAACTTTTCCAACCCAAGGTTACCCATTTATTGTATTTGTACACAATCTCTCTTTTTGTTGTTTAATGTTCTAAATCTTTCTAGAAGTTTAGATATTTGTGCAGTTTGCACCAGTTTAATAGTTTTATTTTATGTATCTCTGAAGTACTCCCATTTTATAAAGCTTTCAAAATGCAATTAATGTAACAGAGCAACAGAAATAGAATTTGTTAAATTATTATGGTCAGAAAAACATAATGAAGTCCTGAATTACGAATTAATTATTGCTAATAAGGACATACGCTCAAGTATTGAACAGCTCACAATGGAAATATGCACCCCCTACACACACACACACACACACACACACACACACACACACACACACACACACACACACACACACACACACACACACACACACACACACACACACACACACACACACACACACACACACACACACACACACACACACACACACACACACACACACACACACACACACACACACACACACACACACACACACACACACACACACACACACTGCAAATGCGGGTATCATAGTGACCCAGATGCTTAACATATTGTTAAGAACTACAAAAAAGCCGGAGAAAATATGTAGAAATATATAAAAATATGTTAATATATAAAAATATGTAAAAATCTTGCGAACATATATGCAGATCAACGGCTAAGGTAACAACTTATATGCGAGTCGCGGAAGTATGAGAAATACGTCATGGCCGTTCTTGCCCTATGTAAGGCATTTCTTCAGTACTGCAGTCACCGATCAATATCAAGAGATAACAGTGCAGTGTGAGAATATTCTGTTTTTCTTCTTAAAAACGAGTAAATCTACTTGCTGAAGTTCTATAAGTGAAATTAATAATTATTTATCCAGAATGTATCATTCACAAAAAGTAACTGCTAACGAAGTCAAATCAGCCGCATGAAATCAAGACTTTGTCTTTTATGGCATCGCAGTCCATAGAACCATAAAACAGCATCGAGTACAGATATTTTAGGAGTTAACGAACGCCGTCTATACTAGGTTTACCAAGATCAGCACCTAGGGAAGTAGCTTTAGTAGAATTAGGAAATACAAGAAGAAATTGAATAATAATGGAAATAATAATAAAATTCTGGTATAGGTGTTTGGCCAAAGAAGAAGGGGAAATTATGAAATTATGCATAAGACAGCAAAAAAGATTAGAGAACTCAAAGAGTTGTTGGGCAGAGATAGGAGGAATTGTGGAAAAAATAGGAATGGGAGATAGAGGGAGATTAGAGGAAAGGAATACAAGCAATGTGGGTAAATTGGTAAAATGAAGAATAGAAGATATAGAAAGACAGTAAATATAGTGAAATCTATAAACTGTGAAATCATTACAATTTTGCAAACAAATCAAAAGAAATTGGGGACGAGAAGCATATGTAGATTACTGCAATAGGCAAGAGAGGGAAGGGCTAGCTTGGATGAGGACAGCAACAATACTTCTAAGAGGGATAGCAGGTAGTATACAGGAAATTTGTGAATTGTGTGGGGGAAAAGAAAGCATAGAACACTATGTAACAGAATGCGAGGAGGTTGCAATGTGGAGTAAAAAGGTTTGGGTGGAAAAATAGGAGAAAGTAGAGAAGAGGATAGTAGCTATAAAATGTTAACGGGAAAGCAGGAAAAGAAGGTAAGAAGTACTGGTGAGTTCTTGCATAAAGTAAAAGAAACATGGGTAACAAATGTAAATAATATCAGAAAGGAAGATTGGGGGGAGGGAGAAAGGGTCTAATTAAGTAACAAGGAGGTATGGATGTTAAGAGCTACCTGGCAGAGGAGAAGACCAGGATGTCATGTAAGCCAAGGTAGCAACAAGGTAAAGAATATATGTAGCCTAAAGTTGTAAATTGTAAAACTTTGGAATGTGCACAACAAATAATTCATGAATATTAAATGGTTTAAAATCGTGAACAAATCTTTAGTGAAATCTATGTGGTAATATAGATCGAGCTATGTGGTATAGAATGATTAAAATAAATTGACACAGTTTTGTGAATATTAACATATCTTTAAACACAGCTAATGTTGGTACATTATTGAAGTAAGCAGTTGGCACAAGAGTGATGACAAAGGAGAAAATGTTAAATTACCGGCATAAGCTATTTCAGTCACCATTCAATTCATTTTGGAAGTTATCTTAAATTATTATCAGATAAATAAATAGGATGCTCACGATTAGATCTCCAAAATAATGAAAGGACTCCTTAAGAATGGTTTCGGCAATATTTATATGGACTTAACTAATATGAGGAATAGCCCGTAATTTGAAAATATGGGCAGACTTAATGTTTGGGCAGTAATAAATGAGAAAATCATCTTAAGGGTACAGAAGAGACTCATTTTGCTACAGAAGATGTGTTTATGTCCAGCAGCTTGAAGAGAGAAGGTATTGCATGGTTTGGATTTGAAGTTTGGAGATAAAAGAAGCTTTAGATGAACCTATAACAGGGAATAATCCCATTGTTTGCACAGGAGCATACTGTGAATAATATTGTAGATATTTTGAATGCAAATATATTAAAAATTGAGGTAGCATTAATTGCAAATAAATCTTGTAATATCAGAAATGTGATAGCATTAAGTAAACTTAAGCAAGAAGAGAATATTCTAAATGTTAAGGGAATACATATAAGTTGCAATGATATTGGTCAGTGCAAAATATGATGCCATAGAATGAGTGTGATAATATGTGTATTAATCAAACTTGTTAGAAAAGAGAATAGAAGGCTGTAAAATGGCCAGGACCTACAACTTTTTACGGTTTAAGCCATGAAGGCTCCTTTCGGTCTTATAAATCTTAAATGAAAAGTGTTATATCCATGTTTTTCTTGGTATACCAATATTTCTTTTACCTAATGATTTGTAATCTAAAACTAATGCAGCTATCATTCATTCTGTCGACATGTTCCTCCCAGTTATTTCTATATTGTTTTATTCTATCTGTTAGCTTAAAATATTAAATTATTTTCGAATATCCTCATTTCTGTGCTTATCTAGAAGATTATACCCTCATACATTTCTTTAAAACTTAATTTCCGCTGTTTCAGTCATTTGTTCTTCTTCTTTATTTGTTTTGTTAAAGTCTAAAATTCACTACCATATAATAATACAGGATCTGTCATTACTTTATAAACCTTTAATTTAGTCTCCCTTCTCGTACTTTAAGGCTCTCTTTATGGTACCACATATACCATTAAATTTGTTGATTTTATTTAAAATGTCACTATTTTTAAAATAAGAGATATTACAACCAAGATAATTAAAGCAGTTGACTTGTTCAGCAGGTTTTCCTTCTAATAATATTTTGGCTCTTATGGTATTGGATCCTTTGAAGGCTAAAACTTTAGTTTTGTTTATAGATATTGTTAAACTGTACTGACAGAGAGTGTTATTTAATATATATAACGCTTTTGTAGACCATTTTTTGCAAATAATAAAGTATCTAAATATCTATTTCTAATTATAAAATGCGAATCTAATTTTGTCTGCCAATCCAAATACAATTATCTTGATACTCAGACATTTATAACATAGTTCTTCAAAAATGTGCTTTAGTATCTTTCCCGTCGATTTTAAGGGACCTTAAAACAGACATTTCCCTTGAAATTCCTGCACCTACATTAATACAACCCTTTTCTCTTGTTTGGATTCCTAAGAGTTACAGAATATACAACTTGCTTTCTAAAGGTTTTTCCTTCAAATTTACATGTCTGTGTAACGCAGAAACCACCCGCAGCTCGATGTGACGTAATAACATACCGCACAAGACATGCTGCAATACCACGATCTAAAACTGACCAGAAGTTAGGTAACCTATCACGAATGACTGATTATTGAGTTTCTATTGCTTTGATGGGGTTTGAAGGTTAAGGTAAATAGGGTTACTTTTTATCCATTTCTTTGGAACAAGTCATCGACCCAGTAACTGAAGTTCAATACGAGTGTTTAGAACAGCCAATCAAGATTTCACTTTCATTTTGATGAAAGATCGTTTTAGGACAACAAAATACACATAAAATTGTCAAAGCTAGTTCTACTTCATTTTAATTGTAAATGGCATGATTTTTATCCTCTTCGAGTAGGTAATAGATGGTTCTATTTTCTAGCACGACTATGAGAACGCTCCTTTGATAGTATGGCTTCAGGGCGGTCCGGGAGGATCTTCGCTGTACGCTCTGTTTTTGGAAAACGGTCCTTACATGGTAGATGAGCACCTAAATCTGGGATTAAATCCTTACTCCTGGACTAAGAATCACTCTGTAGTATACATCGACAATCCAATAGGAACTGGTACGTGTTTTTAAAATAATATGTATTTTAATTATAATAATTTACTACCTATATGCAATACATTATTATAGGTGCAACAGCTCCTCAAAATAGTAATTAGCAAACCAAAAATTACTACAAATTTGAAGTAAACAAACGCAATATTAGGTTCCTTACAAATTGAATTGCCTAATATAATGCTACGTAATTCTTTCATTGTAGAACTGCGTATCATGTTCTATTACGTATGACGTTTCGTCTTGGAGGGGGGATGTTGACTTAGTACTTCGACTTTCGGATCATTTGTGTCCTGTGGAAACCCATGGGTCAGGAATATTGGCCACGAGAATCATACAAACGACCTCCCTACTGCGAGTCACACGCGCTACCAGCAGCGCCAACTCCTTCATTGCCATGTTCCATAGTACCTCCTTTCTGTGTAAGAGTAGGGTGTGTGGTTGGTTGTGAACTCGCTACTCCGGTAGAAGATTGGGGAACACTGGCAAAGAAGTGGGATCTTGTCAATAACATGATATATATTCCACTTAGAAATAATTTGTTACTGTTTCATCCCTACTTGAAGTTAAGATATGACATTGCGAAATCAAGAATGGGAAAAGAAGAAAAATGGTCAAAAGTTATATATTTTAATTGTTCTTTCACACTAGCTGTGTGTAGGACTCACTATGAAAGGGTAGAGCCAGACTGAAAAATTCAATGCCATAGCTGGGATTTGAACCACGGATCTTACGGTCTCCGTCCAGCCGCTCTAAACCATTGAGCTACTATGGCCAACGTGCCAAAGTGATACTAAATTCTCCAACTGATTCGGCTATGGCATTGAATTTTTCAGTCTTGGTCTACTCTTTCATAGTGCGTCCTACACACGGCTAATGTGAAAGAACAATTAATTTCCATTAATTTTACCTAATAGTGGTCCGAACTATAAAGCCCGGGCCTTAAAGTACTTACAGCATAGTAAGTCGCCAATAAGGTAGCTGTCTGGTGTGTTTATGAGAACTCCAAGTGGTTTACCGAGAAAAACACGAGTCAGTTGGAGAATTTAATGTGATGTTGGCACGTTGGACATAGTAGCTCAATGGTTAGAGTGGCTGGACGGAGACCATAAGATCTGTGGTTCAAATTCCGGCTATGGCATTGAATTTTTCAGTCTGACTACCGTTTCATAGTGCGTCCTACACACGGCTAGTGTGAAAGAACAATTAATTTCTATTAGTTGTACCTAATAGTGGTCCGAACTATAAAGCCCGGGCCTTACAGTACTTACAGCATAGTAAGTCGCCATTAAGGTATATGAGAACTCCAAGTGGTTTACCGGGAAAAACACGAGTCAGTTGGATAATTTAGTGTCATGTTGGCACGTTGGCCATAGTAGCTCAATGGTTTAGAGCGGCTGGACGGAGACCAGAATTTCCGTGGTTCAAATCCCGGCTATGGCATTGCATTTTTCAGTCTGGCTCTGCCCTTTCATAGTTATATATTTTATTCCTTTTATCCTTACTGTGCAGTAAGTGCAGTTTAATTTTTATAGCTGGAACAGATAAGTTTTAAAAATTAAATTTCCGATGGGAGAAGCATAGAAGTAGCTCATACCTTTTGGAAACTAATAGTGGCTGGGAAATAGGGTAAGCGTTGTCTGCCATAAGTGTGATACGAGTTGAGGAGGAATATGGGTTCCAAATCTCGTCACATTCAAGCATAATTAGTGTCCTTTACCCCACGTGAATATTTTGTATATAGTCATGTGTACATTAAAAAATAGAAAGGTGTTTCGCTATCTTGCACAAAGACGTATCTATTCCATAGAGAGACATGTCCTTTTGTGTCTTTTCTACCTCTGCAAAACGGCACTATACTGATACCTCCACTTTCCAAACGCTCGTCTCTCCGTCATCTTCACTATACCCTATCATTTGGAGGTAATGGGCACCGCCCTCTGGGTGCTTCCGCCTGAGAAATGGGTCCAGACACCACGTGGTGGGGCGAGGTTACCCCGAAAGCCAAGGTTGACATGTGGGGAGTCGACTTCTAGCATGTCTTGAAAGGACACTTGTCTTAGCTTCCGAGATAGACAGGATGCTACTGTTTACCCCACTCACGCATGGTGACAATCAGCATAAACATGTCTATAAACAACACTACCTCTAACAAGACCAGGGCAATGTTTTCATGAATAAAATCGTCCTTCTAGTTAGGGTACATATGCTAGAAAGAACATCCCAGCTTTTACGGAATTTATTGAAAATGGAATGTATTTGGGTAATTGATTTAAGAAAACTATTACAGAGTTGGTGCTTATAGGATGTGAAGTTGGTGGACAACGTTTTAACATTATAGCTTGAAACGTCACCAAATGAAAGGTTGTCATTATTTCTTTCCTTCTTTCTTTCACTTAAGGATATTTATTGAAGCGCTGTAGATGATTAACACCCTAGATTCGTCAAAACTAAATATTCTCGTAGTAGATCCCAATCGGACTTAATTTTGAATATTTAAATTTTAAATTTAGAACATAGCAAGAACATAACTGTGATTTTTTTTCTGTGTAAGGTTTCAGTTTCTCGGACTCCCTATCAGGCTTGTCTACCGACATATCCCAAGTTGCTGACAATCTACATAAAGGTGTAACACAGTTCTTGCAACTGTTCCCAGAACTGCAGCATCTGCCTCTGTTCCTGGCAGGAGAATCTTATGCAGGTAAGTTAAGTGCTTAACTATGGGTAGAAAAAATTATGGTGTCTAGTTCACTTGCAAGCTGCTTTAAATTTTAATTAATGTTTTCGTAGTTGAATTACAGCATTTTTTGTAATTTTAATTAATTAGTTGAACTTTTAATTAGTCACTTTCAATTTTGTTCGAAACATTTTGTGAAGTGCTTACGGCTGAAGTGAGCTTCTGAATTTTGATACGTGTATTAAACCTCGGCTTCATATAATTTTAATGCAATGATATGAATAAGATATACTAGTTAAACTATTATGTCATTTCTAGTGTTGATTAATGATCGTTTGATATTTTATTTCAACTTTAGTCACTGATTTTACATTCTTTAGGGAGACATTGGCCTAGGAAAAGGATACAAGGAAGGAACTGCATGACATTTTTTAGTTGTGAAGACTGAGGAAAACCTTGAGGGAAAACCATCTTAAGCAAAGAGGGTAGCACTTCTAGGAATTGACCCCGGAACCTCACTTAACTAACACAGTCTATCGGTTACTAAACAGTCGCGCTCATATTTAACATTATTATAGTAATATTAATTATGGAGTACGAATTACTTTATCAACCGCAGCTCTGTTTAGCTTTTATGCTTAGTCTTATGTTCCTGTACTTATATTAGTCACTTCAGAAAAAAGAGCAAAAATGAGCCGTTGTCAGTTAGCCTAATTTTAAAACTAATTGTAAAAAATCGTCTTCTGAATTTATTAACTTAATGTGAAATTTTACCTGGAAAATCATTGAACTTATTGTTTGTTCCTGTAGGAAAGTACATCCCTGCACTGGCTCATACGATTCACACAAGGAACCCAACTGCAGAGCTAAAAATTAATATGAAAGGTAAGTAAAATATACATATATATAATTAGAAAATTAATAACTGAGAGCACAGTTACACCTTACTAAACTGCACTAAGTTGATTCCGGAGCAAATTGGCCAATAGTGACGTCATTCGACTGCATATGTACTTACTGCAATATACACAGGTACACGGAAAATGAAGCTAGTTACAGTGGAGTAATAAATATTACACAAATAAAAATATTTGTTAATTATGTCCACTTATCTTAAGAAGTTGATGTTAATACTTCTTTCCTATTTTTAAAATCGATTTCGAAGACACATTGCATTCATCCTCAGGTAAACAAACTCCGTTGTTAAGGAAATCTTGGTTAACATGTTTTTTTTTTCTTTTGTTATGGTATGTTTTCAGCATTACCAACATCCGAAAACGAAACAAACCTAAAAACAGAACCAATTGCCGGTATGTCTAAATTCATTACGCGATGTTTATTTTTTTAAATAAATATTTTTCCCACACTATAAAATCTATGGGAACATTTAAGTGTTTTAATAATTTAACTTCGGGATCTATTTCATGGTTAAATGACCAAAAATGATCTGCTACGGCCGATTTATCAGTTTGTTTATACTTAATATTACGAAAATGTTCTTTCGTTCTGATTTCCAAATTACGTTTCGTCTTTCCAATATGAACCTGATCACAATCTAAACAATTAAATTGATAAATACCAGATTTTTTATTATTAGGAATTTTATCTTTTTTTAGAAAATTGTAATAATTATATTACAATTAATTATATTACAATTATATTAAATATAATTATAATTATATTTATTTTGAGGAACTAAAGTTATACGAACTTCTTTAAAAAGAAATTGAAAATGTTTATTAACTTAAGGATGGTAAGTAAAATTTTAAATTTATAATCGTCTTTAATTTTTTAAGAGTAGAAATATCATTAATAGTTTTTTTTAAAAAAAGAAGAAAGAATTATTAACATCAACTTCTTAAGATAAGTGGAAATAATTAACAAATATTTTTATTTGTGTAATACATAGGTACTTCAATAATAGTAACCCATGGCACTACAGCCCATATAGGGCCAAGACCTGCCAATAGACTGCCGGCCTCACGCCGACACACTCAAGGTAGAGGTGGGTGATCATCCAACCGATTATGTGGCCAGCATCTCGACACCCCAAACCGGAAAGTTGGCTTTCTTGACAACGGCCGCTTACCTATCGTAAGCTCCTCAGTTGCCTCACGATGTTGAGTGGGTATCGGTGCTATACCCGGGACTAAAATACGCACCCGCAGGGGTGGGATCGAACCAGGGTCGCATTCCGTGGCAGGGAACCAGAGAATTATGCCTTAGCCCAATACACCATGGAGTAGCACGTATTCCAATGCCAGTAGAAAATGACATCCTTCTTTTTGCATAGCTGAGCAATATTTCACAAAATATTCGCAAAATGTAGCTTATAAGCACAGATAAAATAAATAAGTTATTACAGTACGGCAAATCCAAAATAGGATAAAATAAAGCAGCCTTCCTACCCTTCTGTCCGAAATTAGTTTACAAGAATTCCCTCTAAGGTTCAGTGTTATCTTAAATATCTTAACGATACATTAATGATGTAAATTCAGATGCTTAAAACGAATATGTATATAACGAAAATGTCACTAAATTCATTACCATATAGAACTAAAGTTATTTAAATGCTTTACGAAGTTTCAGATTGGCAGAGTATGTTGAAAATTGAGGTATTCTGTAAGTGGGCTCCTCATATTTTAGATTCGAAGAACCTGCATATGGTTCTTTGAGCTTTACGAATTTAAGGGTTATTTGCAAATTGTATCCCTTTAATCATAATGATTATTAACACTGTTATTACACCTGTTGATATTAAAGATGTGGTATAAATAAATGACTGGGTTTTAACGCAAATATTGTATAAGTTTTATATTTAATATACATTGTATTTTAAATGATTTAATATATTTTCTTGAATGAGAAATTATTAGATTAAACTATTCTTCTATTGTTATAACTTTGTTACTTGAGAGAATATCATTATTATTTATAAGTTTTGTTATATTAATTTATGTTTACCAATAGACACTTATGACGGTGCTTTTTGTTTTAATCGAAAACTACGCAACTGATAATTATGACTATATTACTTTAACTGCAGTCGGCTGAAGTTTTGAAGGTGGGTGAGATAAGCCACGGTGCAGACACACACACACGCACAGAGAGAGAGAAAGAGAGAGAGAGAGAGAGAGAGAGAGAGAGAGAGAGAGAGAGAGAGAGAGAGACCGTACACTGCCTTTCATTCTGGCTCGCTTTGAGCTGCAGGACGCCTAGTTCAATAATGCTACTGTGCAACCTGCACTCTTTTTGTGTCTTCCTGGCTCTAACATAAAACATGGTATTAATATGTATTAAGAATATTTTAATGCTGTTACATTATGCTTACAAATCCACAAGTCTGACTTCCCCTTGGAACCACAGACTGTTACGTGCCAGTATACCGACGACGTCCCCATAATGGCACGTAACAAGAATCTTCGTTACTGGTTCCCTCCTCTGTAGCGCCAGCTTAGAGCTGTCGGACGCTGCAGTGAGAGGTGGAGGATGGCCATCAGCCCCGGGTGTCTGCCTCACGTTCAAGAGATCCCGAGTTCGAATCTTGGTCAGGGTGAGTTACCTGGGTAAGGTTTTATATGGGTTTTTCCTTATCCTTCAAGACGAATGTCGGGTAACTGTAAGTCCCATAGACCCTGGACTCATTTGAGCATCATTTCACCTAATTCATTCACCGTCCGATATGACTTAACTTTGGAGGACGTAAAATTACAAACAAAAAATCCCAGGGAAGAGCTCCGCTCTACACCTGGGCGAGGTCTGAGCCAGGCAACCGGATTGGTCACTGAGGTTGAGGCACAGGCAAATCCCTTGGGTTCCCTCTGTCAAATGCCTCGGTGCCCTCGCTCGCGGCCTCACCTACGCCCCTCACGTCCGGGCCAAAGCTGGGCGAGGACATGCAGCACTTAGGCAGTTGTACTCTATTCTAAACTCCCATATGCACATACACCTCAAACTACGCCTGTATCGGGCGATTATCCCGCCCCTGATCCTTTACGGCTGCGAGGTATGGGTATCAGCGGCACCGACCACTATTCGCAGACTGCAGCGCGTGCAGAAGAGGGCGCTACGAATGATCTACGATACTGGGTGTGGATTTCCGTCCCATATCCTTCACACCTATTCCGAAGTCCCGTATATTGCAAACGTGGTGCGGGAGAGAACCCTCACGATCTACAAAAAAACTTGACTCCCATCCTAATCAAATGATGAACACCCTTGGCCTCGCCATAGACGTAGCTACCGGCTGCCCAAATGCGTTTTGGGCGACCTAGTTTGAACAGGGCCACTTTCCCTTCATACAAGTACCCCCAAGCCCAGAAATGTGCTTGGTAAAACCCCTACCTTTACCTTGTTTCCCTTCCCTCTAACCTGTCAAGCGGACTGTGCCCAGATGCTTCACAGGCAGGCGGAAGGTTGCAGCTAGCACTGGGCGCGGACACTGCTCGCGAGCGCCCGCAAATGGCTAGATATAACACTGACCAAGACAATCGCCTGAAACACATGACATTCTTTTATACTGCCCAGATAAAGCAGTACTAAGCGTCTAGGTGTTGGGTAGAAAACACCCCGCCCAGGTAAACCTGGACGATTCGACTCTTCTGCTGGTCTGCTGGTAAGTTTACAATTCCTAATACCAGTAAAAGGGCTGTCATTTATGAAGTCAGAAGGAAAGGTGTATGGATGACTTGAAAATATTTGTGTCCCATCTTTGGAAGTTATTAAATTTAAATTCCAACTTTGCTGTTTGTTCAGCACGTTATTTTTGACTGAAGTGGTTATCTCTGTCTCTCTCATACACATATAGAGCTTCCATTTCTTTAGGTCTTATTCGGGGGAAACAAGACTTTGTTTCCTGCAAAATCTGTTATCGATATTTTCGGTGGACTGCAATTAAGTGCTGATAGCAAAAGTTAAAAGAGAAAAAGTTAATATAAATGGTGTGAATAAACGGGATTTCCCTACGTTGCGTGAGAAAGTGAATGCTAAGTTCAACAGCTTCTGACTTGAATACAAAACATGTACTCATTCCTCTTCCATGATTCATCATTCTAAACAGAGGTGTCTCTTCCTCTAATACCAAACCCGTGAAGCTTTGTTTTACAATACAGATTAAGGAGTTTACACATCAAGGAAAGTCGGAGACACAGAAGGGATGTGGTTAAACTGAATCATTAATTCCAGTTGAAACAGGACAGAAACTTCCATTCATGGCTTTTGAACTACGTAACCGGTTGCTGATTACTACATACCAACAATGTCCGCGGTAGAAGACTTTTTATTCAATGCGGAAAAAATACACATTAAGTTGTGTAATATCTACATAGAGAAACAATACAAATTCTGATGTGCTACTCTTTGTTAGTAGGTATACAAATTATTCATATGAAAATTTAGTTTTCTATTTGCTGCGTTTAATCAAGATAAAACATTAACATGTTTACAAAAACAAAACAATAGCCATAACGCTATATGCTTACATAGAAATTCCTTCTTTGACGTTGCTGGTGACAACGCTTAGCACAGGTCTTTCTTACTTGATGAGAATAAGTTGAATATGAAAACATTTGAAGTCATTCTTAAAATAACAAAGAGAGCGGGAGTTTTGTCTATGTAAGGATAGACCCACATAGATATTTCTTCTGAAAATTGGTTTTTAGATTTAAAGAATTTCGAAGTATATTTCCTGTAAAGTTTCAGTATCGAATTTTCGACGTAATGCTTCTTCCATTCACAACACTGGGACCAGATAGTAAATTCTGGTTTATTTTAATACACATGGACTCTATGAATGCGTGACAGAGATGGCAGCACTGTACAGTGCACAAATGGCAGCGATGAGAATTAGGATTCTTTTTATACTTAAAATGGCGACGTTTTCGTTTCAAAAACAGCGTGTAATCATTCGTTTTCTCTATTTTGGTGGCGTGACACCTATTAAAATTCATCGCCAGTTGAGTGAGGCATGTGGTGATGGTACCATGTATGTGTCTAAAGTGCATTCTTGGGTGCGACAGTTCAATGAAGGCAGAACATTGTGTGACAACAAACCAAGACAATCACGGTCTCGCACTGGTCTGATGACATGATCCAGTAAGTATTGAACGTTGTTTTGGAGGATCACCAATTGAGCATTCCCAGATCTTCATCCAGGATTGTGTGCACAGATCCCACGGAAATGCCAGTTTTGGAGGCGATGTCTGCAACTGTCTTGGTTTGTTGTCACACGATGTTCTGCCTTCATTAAACTGTCGCATCCAGGAACGTACATTAGACACATCCATGGTACCATCACCACATGCCTCACTCAACTGGCGATGAATTTCAATAGGTGTCACGCCAGGAAAATAGAGGAACGAATGATTACACGCTGTTCTTGCAATGAAAACGTCACCATTTTAAGTATCAAAAACAGACCTAACTCTCGTCGTTGCCACTAGAGTTTTATGCAGTGTACAGTACTGCCATCTCTATCACGCCTTCACAAAGAGTCCACGTGCCCGCCTAGGTAGCGTAGATGGTAGCATGTCTGTCTCACGTTCAAGAGGTCCTGAGTTTGAATCTCGGTCAGGGTGAGCTACCTGGATAAGGTTTTTCCGGGGTTCTCCCTTATCCTTCAAGATGAATATCGGACAACTCTAAGCCCCATGGGCCCTGGACTCATTTTAGCATCATTTCACCCAATTCATTCACCGTCCGATATGACTTAAGGTTGGTGGACGTAAATTACAACAAAAAAAATTCAAAAAGAGTTCACGTGTACTTAAAAAAAACAGAAGTTCCTATCTGGTCCTAGTCCTAAAAAAACGAGGTTTACAACTTGAACGTACCTCGTACAGAAAGTAAACAATGAGGTTCTGTTGAAATAATTTAAATATATCGCTTCCGCAACAGCTTAAAGTAAGAAACTTGATATTTATGACAGCCCATGAACCATAAGGATTATTTTTACAAACATTAATTTGCTTAATGGTATTAATACCACATTGCTCTTCTGTAGAGGCCAAATTAGCGTATTATATCTTTAGAAGAAAATGCTTACACAAGAGTAAATTTAACACACTTTCTCATTTCAAATTTCTACACAAACGATGCAGAACGTTTCCCACAAACCACTACGACTACTTGTACTTGACCATGAAGAAATTTAATGGAGCACATAAAGAAAATGTTTACACTTAACACGACTTCAAATGCTTTCTACTGGCTGCCCGAACCAAAAGCAGTAATTGTGGAATGCAAATTAAATCTCCATTCAGTTCTTTTATCAATCTCCTAATGCAGGCCAATCGTGGATTATTGATACTACGGTATGTTGGACCCAGTGCAGCTACCACTCCAAAAGAAAAGATTGAAGTTGAAGGAATGTCGGAAGGCTGCCGGTCATAGGTAGATCACAGAGATGCATGGATGTCATTAACGACTCCACCATTTGGATTTGGTCAGAGAGGGCGATGAACGATCTTTCAAAGAGGCAATGTTCTAGTGTGTCCCAAGAGCATGCATCCGCGCCATCTACCCTCACACCGCAAAGCTGAAATATTAGAGGAATATAAAATGAAACTAAAATGAGGGAAAGAAAAAGTGGTTGATAACAAAATACTCGTCATTCCCCTACCTATTAGGGTAAACCTAGAGAACCCCAAGTGAGAATGGACTTTCGCATAATTATTTCCATTTCTGTAAATGCTACTGTATTAATCTTCGTTTTTCTAGCTTTAAACTTCTTTTCTTTATGCTTTAAATTGTTCCACTTAAACTTTGGCGCACTTTGATGGTCTACCTAAAGTATGTGTTTTATCTAATCGCTGTTGAAATGTTTACAAATGAATATGTCGGAATTGATACCATAATCTTGTCTATGGCTTCAATTAGTCGTCTATTTAAACAAATTACTTTCGCGGAAACGATTCGCCATTAATGATTAAATAGAATACGTGGATTGGGAATGCAGTACATAAAGGAGTGTACCAGATCTATTTTATGGAAGCTGAGACAAAGGTTTTTAGCGCCCCATTGAATCCAGAGAGAGTAAGCTAAATATTCCCTTTGTTTCCTAGTATTTGTGTAACAAAATGTTCATTTCCAAATTCATTATTTTGGAAACAAAATATGTTGTTCTCAACATGGTTCATTGAGGGTTTATTTCCATATTCGTGTCCCATTGTATATGAAAGAAACTATAAAATTCGCATCATAAGAATATAATAAATCTTATTAAACTACTTTGGTTATTCAATAATGAGTGGCAGCATTTGAGTCAGTAAATAAAACATTTTTGAAGCAGTTACATGATTGAAGTGCTTAGAAGTAATCTCCTACAACATATCAGGGAGCTGATGGATGCCGTCCACAACATCTTGTTCTAATATTCGAACAGACTGCTCTACTGCTTCTATAATTGCCTGTCTGGTTCTAAAACTAACTCCTCTAAGTGATAATTTCATTTTCCCTTGCTAGTTCAATACAAGTCCAACAACGGTGTTCTTCCAGCAGTACTCTAACAGCATTCACATGCACATCAGCACTTGCTGATTGCTGTCCGCCAGCTCCACGTTTTGATGAACGTCTTCTCTTCCTCAAGAAATGTATTCGCTCACCTAGCTACGGTACGATATGGTGAAGTCTGTCTAGCATACGTTTCCAATAATTCTGTATGGCATTATCAAGCATTGATACCTCTTGTAACCTGAATTTTCATTAAGCATCTTTGTTCGTATTTACTTAACACATTTAGAGCACTAAAGATAACAACCTACAATTAAACTTACTAAAATGTCTTATTAAATAGAATTATTGTCTCCAAACTCACAGCTAACAAACTTTAGATGCTCTTATTTTTCATTGTTATCAGTTTACATGATTTACCGCTGATAGCGCCAAATGCAGGCAATGTTGCCACTAATTTTTGAATGCCTCATGTTTAGGTGAGTGAAAATTGTGAACACGCATTTTATGGCGCACTAATGAGGTTTTCTTTTATATTTTTTCTGTCTCTCCCACTTTAATGTAAGAAGTAACTCTATTGAACTATATTAAAGAATAAACCCTCAGGGGTTTACTTAAGAAGTAGTTAAGTAGCCCAACAGCATCAGATATTTCTTTAGGATAACCTGGAAAATAAAACAAAGAGCAATAAAGGCTTTATTGTATATAATATATCTGTTGCTATAATTATTTTGAATATTTTTAATTTCTTAAAATTATTTGATTTAATGCAACACATTCAAATCTAAAGGGAAGAACTAACCAATAAATTAAAATGCTCTTTATAAAACTGCGTGGAAGATCAAAGCCTGGTAAAACTAAGGTACATTCAGCCTTCAGTATAGCTTCAGCGTTTTAATATAAACGCTATGTACCTAATTACATTTACAAAATGTAGTTTACGGTGAAGTGTTACTGTTCAACAGAGGCCGCGCCGTGGCTCAGTGGTTAGACCGCTTGGCTCTCACCAAAGCGGCCCGGGTTCGATCCCAGGCGACCGCAAAGTGAGATTTGTTGTGGACAACACGGCGCTGGGACGGGTTTTCTCCGGGACCTCCGGTGTCCCCCGCCATCTCATTCCACCGGTGCTCCATCTTCATCTCATGTATCATCAGTATCACCGCCTGTGGTGCCGTATGTAGTAAAAGCGGGCGTTAAACACTACACACACATACACACACACACACACACACACACACACACATACACACACACTATTCAACAGAATAAAGCAAACAATATTTGAAATAATATATCTTACAATAACGATTCAATGAAGGATATAAACTCTAATTTCTAGGTATTGCGGTTGGAAATGGATTGACAGACGCTTACCTACAGCTTCATCATAGTGACTTTGCCTACCAGATTGGAATAATAGACGAGAAACAATACTTTGCAGTCAGTAAACTGGAACAATTTAACAGAGGCCTGCTTAAACTGGGCGTTGAAACTCCTAATGTAAGTGAACTTATTCTGTTTTTTCTCCAATATACCTTCCTATCATCATAAAGCCGTTGTTGGAGTGCAGTAGTGTCATTAAAAATCTGTTCAAGTTCAAATGTGAGATTAATTTAACATTTCAAAGCCCTACATGAGGTAACCAAGCGGTAAGGGTGTTTTAAATTATCATATATTTAAAATATATCCATGACAAGTAGAAGTGCACATCTTGAATTTTCTGACACTAGCTTCTGAAGTACTCTTCATTCTGAATGACTTTGAAAATTCGTAAAATGTAAAATAATTGCATAACTTTGTTACATAAAATATGTAATTCTGGTTAAAACACGCTATTTATCTCAAAGTGTACAGTTAGCCACTTCAAAGGTATTCTTTTTTATTGGAAATTAATTGTTCTTTCACACTAGCCGTGTGTAGGACGCACTATGAAAGGGTAGAGCCAGAATGAATAATTCAATGCTATAGCCGGGATTTGAACCACGGATCTTCTGGTTTCCGTCCAGCCGCTCTAACCATTTGAGCTATTGTGGCCAACGTGCCAACATGACATTAAATTCTCCAACTGACTCGTGTTTCTCCCGGTAAACCACTTGGAATTTTCATAAACACATTAGACAACTACCTTAATGGCGACTTACTATACTGCAAGTACTTTAAGGCCCAGGTTTTATAGTTCGGACCACTATTAGGTACAATTAATGGAAATTAATTGTTCTTTCGCACTAGCCGTGTGTAGGACGCACTATGAAAGGGTAAAGCCAGAATGAAAAATGCAATGTGTTGTCTCATGTGTTTAAGAGAACACCTGGTTTACCGGGAGAAACACGAGTCAGTTGGAGAATTTAATGTCATATTGGCACGTTGGCCATAGTAGCTCAAATGGTTAGAGCTGCTGGACGGAAACCAGAAGATCCGTGGTTCAAATCCCGGCTATGGCACTGAAGTTTTCATTCTGGCTATACCCTTTCATTCTCATTTATTGTTTTGAATTTACTATTACTTCTATTTTACCCAAATTGGAAGTTATTAACTGTTCATATCTCCTAATTATGTCGTAGCCTCACATAGGGAATAACTATTAAAAGATAATTGATGGAAATTAATCGTTCCTTCACACTAGTCGTGTATCGGCTATGGTTTTGGATAGATATCGTCAAACGGAAAAATTTAAGTCTATGGCCGGGATTTGAACTACGGATCTCCTGATTTCCGTCCAGTCGCTCTTAACTATTGAGCTACCATAGCCAACGTGCTGTCCTGACATTAAATTCTCCAATTGACTCATATTTCCCCGGTTAAACCGCAAGGGGTTCTCATATTAGAGATACACCGTTTGTGGCGACTTTACTATCCTAAGTCCTTGAGTCCCAGGCTTCATCATTAAACTCTTATTATTTTAGTTAATTGATGGAAATTAATCATTCCTTCTCACTAACCATGTACCGGCTAAGGTTTTGTATGGATGGAGTCAAACTGAAAAATTGAATGGCATGCCCGGGATTTCAAACGGTGTATCTCGAAAATGAGAACACCTAGTGGTTTACCGGGAAAATATATGTCAGTTGGTGAATTTAATGTCAGGACGGCACGTTGGCCATGGTACCTCAAGGGATAATAGCGACTGGACGGAAGCCAGGAGATCTGTGTTTCAAATCCCGGCCATGGATTTGAATTGTTCAGTTTGACTCTATTAAAAGATTTGACTTACTTAAGTCTATTGTATCTGCGCATGTCCATTGTACCTTTCAAATATATATATATATATATATATATATATATAATAAAAATAGTTTCTGCATATCCAATAGAATGTAATTTCCGGGCTTGTGGACCGTGGTCCAGGATGAAAATTCTCCTGACGTTTCGCTCATATCTCCGACAAGCATCTTCAAAGGATTTTAGTTAGGAGTGAGGATGATTCCAGCCCGGGAAATACATTCTATTGTATTAACGCCGGCCGTGAAAGCCTAAGCATGTAAAACAGTTTCTACATATGTTTATTTCCATTGAAATAAGTAGCTAGAAGAATAAGTTTTTTTAACATTACTTTGCTACTAATGGATGAATTAATTGAAGATATTTACAACATTCTGGAAAGGAGGATTTCAAAGCTCTTAATAAATTTCAATGAAGTCTCTATTCTGAAATCTGTATCAAATGTGATACTTCCACCATATTAGGCGTAGAGATAATTTATTTCTTGCTGTAAGCAATACAATAAATAGTTGGTCTAAATATCTATGAATTCTTTTCAGGTGATGGCTAGTGAAGCTTTGGTAATGAAGTTTGCAGACTTCAAATCACCTTACAACTTTTTGAACGAGCATTCTGACACTCTGGGAGCTATGTATGGTCCAACAGAGCAGTTCCTCAACTTGCCCGAAGTACAGACAGCAATCCACGCTAGGAAAATGAAATATTCCGTCATACAAACTGCGCCTTACCTAGCATTGAAGGACTGGGCAGGATCTGTACTGCCATGGCTGGAGGAAGTCCTAGACAGCGGATTGTATCGCGTTCTCTATTACAACGGCCAGCTGGATATCATTGTGGCTTACGTCCTCTCGGAGAACATGTACCATAACATGAAGTTCAACAATGTCGAGGAATATAAGAATGCTGAACGGAAGTTCTGGTGCGTTGGCAAGGAACTAGCAGGATATGTCAAAACTGGTGGTACCTTCACTGAGGTCTTAGTTCGTAACTCTGGTCATGCTGTACCTTTGGAGCAACCTGCTTGGGCTTTAGACCTCATCTACAGGTTCACTCGTGATGATCTTAACAATGCTGCTGCCTCTTGTCCCTAATGCTACATCTTCTTGAAACAGATTCCTTGCATTTTTTCCAAATTAAAGCAAATTAAAATATTCTCTTACCTCTCGACCATTTTTATCGCACGCTGAATTTACCTAGCAGTAATTAAAGCCGTTTTAAGTGACTCTCTAATTTTATATGAAAATAATGTAAATCAGTCAACAAATATCATTTTAATTTAAAATAATTAAACTGCCAAGCAAAATAATATGTTACGTCACGTGCTTAAGATTTTGATATATTGGAAAGCTAAGGTTTCGTTAAGGTAAACAAAATCACACTTAAATATAAAATGCACAAGAAAGCCTATATATACAAATTAAACAAAAACATTTAAGAAAAGATAAGTTATTAATGCTGTTTCATATTATTTTAATAACAAAGCAAACAGCAATGTGTTGTCATCGTACTCAGCTTTGAAATTGGGTAGCTTAGGTTGCAAAATAATTATTTGTTTCAATAGCGACGTTGCTGTTTTGTTTCTGGAGTCCTGCCCATATGATTTACATATACACAAAATATGACTGGTTTTTAAGTTGGCATTGGTTTTCTTATTGCAGGTTTAATATTAAGTTTCTATAAATGTAAACATAGCAAAATACGTATAATAACTGAATGTACTATTTGTTTACGAGCATTTAAAATAAATCTCTTACTTCAATTAAACAAACACTTACAACAGGTAACGCTATAATTATTATCTATATTTGTATATGGTAAAAGTTTAGAATGTAAGCATCTTGATTGCCCTAGCACGGAAGAAATCATTCAATTCAAAAATGTGTGATATATGTGTGTTAAATGCTTTCAATTATAAGATATGTTTGTTTACGAATTGTACCTAGTAAAATACAGTGTAACAACTTTACTGTTATCCATTTCTTGGCTATACATCCTTGTTATCTCCTCAAATCGTAGTAAAACTTGCAAATTCAGTTAAAATAGTATACTTAATAACGATAATACCGTAATTGCATTATCATATTATGGGGAAAGTATAAATAATTTAAAACTGATTTAGAACTAAAGTAAGCATACGATTATCTCAAAATTCATTCTGTTACAGTAAATAAAACTAAAGGCTACATGAAGAATGTATCCCATTTATATACAAATATTTACTCGTTTATCATGTTTCACTACCATACCCGAATTAGGTAATATAGAAAATGTTAAAGACAAGCATTTGAAAGAGGTAGCAAAGAAATGCTTGTATTACTATACTATTATTACTACCATTAATAAGTGTCCGTGAAGTATTCTGAACATTGTGTACCAGATATTAACAACGATCAATAGATTTAACATCGAGTACAAGTGTTTTCGAGTAAATGCGATGCGCTTGTAAAACATTGTTGTTGAAGAACTCCTAGAGCTCCCTAAGATATAAAAAGTTCAAACAGGGCAATCCTGAAGGTACTACACAGGATCATTCAATAACAAACAGAAAAGAAGGGTTCACTTTCTTCTCGGGCAGGCAGCCAGGTGAAAAGATGATTAGATATCTACGTTTCGGTAGTGTGCATCTCTCCTATTATCAGGATATTTATAAAAAGTTATAACCACAAATGAAACACCGGATATAACACAACTATAAACAAAGACAAAACACTATCAAAATTCGCATACTGAACAAAAGACTGTTTTCAGTAATTAAATGCCAGGTCAGGAGATGGCGTGAGTATAGAAAATTGTGTCAAAGAAACGTAACTAATTAACTTGATTATCAAACTGTATTGATCTTTGATTCTTAATTCGACGGATTTCCATTTTAAGGCTGGTTTCCAAGAGGAGCTGAACTGAAATCCAGCATCACGATTAAACGTGCTCCTTTCAGCGGAAATCACCAAAGCCTCCTTAATTCTCCGCTCCCAGTAACTGTTGCATTTTGCAAGATGGTCGTCTCCCGAAAATTGGCTCTATGGTCGTTATCAAAACAATGTTCTGCCAGCCCAGACTTCTCAGGTTGCATTAATGTTTGATTATTCTAGTAGCGATGGTCCTTCCGGTTTGTCCTATATACGGTGTCCCACATTCACAGGGAATGCGGTACACTCCCGGAACTTGCAAGACCAGTTTGTCTTTCACTGGTCTCAACAGAAGTTTAATCTTCGGAGGTGGCTTGTGGATGGTCCTGATGTATTTGTCGAGAATTCTGCTGATTCTGCCGGATAGATTGCCGGTAAACGGGATGCAGGATGTAGCGGTAGGCTTATCTGACGCTTGCTGTATTACAGGTTTCCCTTTCCTAGCTTTGGTGATCGAGGCTTCAAAGTCATATTCGGAGTAGCCGTTTTGACGTAACGTGAGTCTTAGGTGCTGTAATTCTTGTTTTAAATGGCTGGGGTCAGATATAGACAAAGCTCCGTGGGACAGTGTATTGAGAATTCCCAGTCGTTGAGACTTATGATGGAAAATATGAGCGTTCAGATGGAGATCGGTGTGTGTGGGCTCCATGGGCAGCATGCTCCGTTGCTGCGTTTTGAAACAAGAATGTCCAGGAGTGAAAGAGTTTCATCCTTCTCTACTTCCATGGTAAACTGTATTTGAGGTCGAAGGCTGTTGAGATGCGCAAGAAAGTAGGCAAAGTGTCTGATCCATGTGGCCAAATTACAAAAGTGTCGTCCACGTATCTATAGAAATGAGATGGTTTAAGTGGAGCTGTGGTAAGTATTTCATGTTCTAGGTGTTGCATATAGAAATTAGCTACAGCTGGTAACAAAGGGGAGCCCATTGCTACTCCGTCTACTTGTTCAAAGAAAGTACCACCAAACAAGAAGAAAGTGGACGTCAGGGTATGTCGGGAGAGCTCTATGATATTAGCCAGAAAATGCTCCTTCAGAAGTTGGATGGCTTCTTGAAGTGATACTCTTGTAAATAGAGAAGCCACGTCGAAGCTGAGATCAGAAGGGCCAATGGTAATGTTCTTAAGTGTATGTACAAATTGTGTGGAGTTACTCACATAATGTGGGCAATCACCTACCAGAGGTTGTAATGGATCAGCCAGGTGACGGGGGGTATGCACAATTCCGAAACGTTGATATCTAATCATCTTTTCACCTGCTGACTGCCCGAGAAGAAAGTGAGTGTATTCGTCGCCAGGAAAGCTTCAGGCTCTATTTTAGAAAAGGAGGGGTGTATTTCATTCTTTCATTAATTTATGAGTCACTTTCGTTTAATCGAAGTACTATTTCTGTTCATGTTCAGGAAGAAGTTTAAAAAATAAAAACCAATAGCAACATGGAATAAAAGTTGCAGTGTCTTTTTTTAAAAAAAGACTTTATTTTAATTCGCATGAGCTCGGAGGCGTAATTGTGATAGTATAAATTAGAATCATGTATTGTATGTTTATGTGTGTGTTTTATTGGGGGGTAGTAAAATTAAATATGTTTACAACACTTGTTAAATGTGCGGGAAGAACATTTAAAGAATGGACAAATCAAGGGTTAGAAATGGGACCACAGTAGAACAGATTCGACAAGACCTAAACTAAGGGGATTTGAAGCCGGAAGAGACCAAAGGACTAATCCCAGTTATGCAGAAACATAAAAAGAGAAATATTAAGAAATTTCTGTTTTCCATTTTCTTTTATTGTATATAAAAGAACATCTTCAGCTACAATTTGTTTGTAACATGATATATGCTTGGACTAGCATATTTACAAGTGAATGTTATGGATTTACATGCGTGCAGAGTTGCGCAGTAGTTCAGTGAACACGACTGTGAAGAGTACTCACGCTACCTTATCACGATGAACAACAAACACCGTCAAAAAGATTACCAACAAGGGACGTTGATTTCCATACCACCGTTGTGGCGCTATATGTAGACCGGTGAAGCAAAGCACGTTGGAAATCGTTAATCGAGCACAACCCTACAGTGAGTACGTCTGCAAAGAGGAGTAACAGTAGGCAATGACAAGCTGACCAACGACTTTGTCAGGTTGTAGTCCTGTCTTATTTAAGTAATGAAAGTGTATGGTGGGAACAGTTACAAGATTGCCCATATGCATAAAGTTCACTTGGACCGCCAAAACGTACTACCATCTCGCTTGTGGTGTCCTCGAAACATTTACAACGAGGCTTCAGCAGCACTGCAGCAGTAGATCTGTCTGGGCAAGGCAAACTGTTGGACTGGCAGCCTCTCCATACTAACACACAGTCTACACGTATAAGAGTGGAGTACTCCATGTTTTTGTTAATTTTGATTTCTTGTCATTTTGTACTGATTTGCAACAATAAATCTACACTATGGTAGAGTATTTTCAGTTTCCTGATTCTGGAGCAATAAAATTGTACGAATCATTCTCTTGTTTCATTTGCTTCCTACATATTCCTAACCACCATCGTCACAGTATGCGGATCAGACAATTACTATGGGACAACATATATACGCCTTCTGGACAATTAATATGGGGTAGATGCATAACGCATAAATAAAATACGCCTGTCGGACAATTATTATGGGATGGAGGGAATATAAAGAGGACAATGGAATAAAAGGAAATGGAAGAAACAAAAGACAGTTATTATTCTAATTCCAGAACTCTGAGAATCAGTACTTTTAACAATGAACTACCGTGGTCCTAAGCCAGCCCTAAGTAACATTTTATCAATGAACATAACCAAACTCAATGTAAGTCTATTCAGCTGTTCATCCAGAGCACTCTACCATTTCAAGTATAATTGGTTCTGAACTTCACAAAAGGGATATTTTTGCAGCACAAATAAATATTACTCTAAATCGGAAGCAGTCGACAAGAACTAACATAATTGACATTAGTGACCGTTGTTTCATAGATAAAATTTCCTAGACAAAAGACATAAGATTTGATGCGGTCGTCAGTGAAAATCTTATTATCTTTGGTACCTTCCATTAATGACATGAATGTAAACAGAGAAATGTCGCTGAAGCTCTCCATCCGCTTCAGCATAAGGCTACCACAAGCTGTGACTGGACTTTCAATAATGTTGTTACATACCAATATGGCTGAATGTTGTAGGAATACCAGCATGTTTTCAGACTTAGCCTTTACGCCTCTGAAGAGATCGGCGGAAGCATAATTACTACCGTATTACTACAGAATCTTTGTAGTATAATAGTTTGAGTGTAATTAACTTCAAGCGAAATCTTTAAAACTTACAATGCCTTATCATCTGTGTGCACCATCTGTGGTGGTTATACTGTAAGGACATTCGTTAAATACAACAAATACAAACGAGGCCAAAGATACATTAGTTTAGAGTACTCTTTGTGTGGCCATCGAAAAAACATAATGACTTTCCATTGGAGAAAGGTATAAATGCTTAAAAATTGAAACCAATATCAAGGAAGGTAAAGAACTGATTTATCCAAACTATATTTTCTGCCTTCTGTACTTACCATATATTAAAATCAAACTTATAATCATTATAACTTATAATTAAACTTTAAAAGTAGTCTTCTAAGAAGGACTGGGGTTGCCGAGTTAATGCACAGTGGATTAATATCCATCTACAAAAAAAAAACAGGATCGGAGAACCTCCTGTCCTCTCTATTTCGATAAGTCGCACATTGTAGAAACTGCAATGTTTTTATATTCTTACTTAGTGTGCTAGCGCTGCCAGGGCATTTACACCCGCGGAACTTACAGGTGAGAGTTTTAGTCCAAGTCATGTCGAGAAGCAGATGGACTTCTGCTCAGAGAACCTCAAAGGGGCATGGGTCCATAACCCAGTATGAGAGTAGGGAAGAAAGGTAAATAAAATGAAAGTAAAATGAAGAAGCAATTGATCGACTGAACAGCAGAGAACTGGAGAGAGCCCACTAAGTTCGCTCTTCGACCATCGCAAATCCCATATGCAGTTCTCTCAGATCGAGCTCGGGTCCCTTTAGTGAGAGGCAAGCGGCATAACCTATCGACCACCGCACTGCTGTTGTTTATATTCGATAGGTAATAGCACCTTAAATGTCGAATACCATTCGATTACAAAGAACAGCTTTACAAAATCTTGTTTTCACCTTCTTTGTTATCTGTATCGAGGACTTGCGTACAAACCCAACAGAGTTTCGCTCTCTGCCTTCATTCCTCTGGAGTGTGTTTTTCACTATCCCAGAAGGTCTCCACGCTCTATGGGACATTTACCGCAGCACCTGCTTGTGTAAAAAGTTCAAGACCAGCGACTTTCCCTCTGCAGCCATCTTCATTGTGGTAATTTCTGATTTGCTGGACAGTTTGGAGTTACCAAAAAGGTACCGCAGCAAAATATTATTCATTTCCAATCATGGTTATAAAACCAACTTCAAGGATTATTATACTCAAAGCTAATCCCTTGCACCAATTTGTCTGTATGAAACGCATGCTGTAGCCTTATTTTTAAAATATATTGTTTCCAAATCCAATCGCTAGAGTCAGTAAGAACTTAGCATTTACTGTGTCATCTCCATTATCTGGAATTTCATTCATGAAGAATGTCGTATCCACCTCACATTTATACCCTTTTATTGCTCAAAAATCACACTTAGGAGCTTAGCTATAAATCATGCCAAGTTGTCTTGACTAATTCTTTCAATTGGCTGTTTTTACAACCTAATTGGGATGTTGTGTTTGCATCTTAAACTGAAAAGGCTCATAGTATGTTTTGTTTACAACCAGAACTTGTGAGCTGCTTCCTACCTCGGTAAGCAAGGCTTAGTTGACCGAGACTTGCGAGTTGAAATTTGAACATCAAAACTATTAGAAACTCGTTTTTAATCTTAGTCGTGAAAACTAAAAAGTGCCTTCTGAATTACATAGTAGATTAACATGCAAATAAATACAAATTGTAATTATGTGGAATGCAACACGTAACAGTAAAATGATGTAGGCCGATAGAGTATATTCACCGGATCCCAAATACTGAAAGTGAAATCAGAATATATACATAACTTAGCAAGACACTAATAATTCAGATATTTAAGATGTGCACAGTAGAGCTTCTCTAAGCTCTACGGATCCTGGGCTCATTTAACCATAATTGCACCAAATTCATTCATCGTTCCATATGTCTTTACGTTGTAGGATGTAAATTAAATAAACAAAACAGCGAATGCATTTTCAGCTGCGTTACAACAATCGACAGTAAACCATGCATGAGTGACCAATTTATATAGGGAGAGCAATTCTTGGCCGTAGCGGTTTGCGGCGTGCAGCCGATGTACTGGCGGTGCATATGATAGGAAGTCCAGAACAATACAGTACTGTTTGTCATTTGTTATTTCTAACACACACACAAAATAACTACTTAAGAAAGCAAAGTGAATGAGGAGTGAGCAAGTAAGGAGTAGCTGAAGCTCTTATCTTTGTTGTTCAATTATTTCTGACACCATTACAATCTGCAGTTCCTTCTGATACACGGCAACAATTTCTTGACGAATGTTGCTTTAACCCTTTCTCTTTTAATGTCCCCTTTCCCACCTGATTTGATCCCCTATGATTATCTCTGGGCCACGCCGTGGCCGAATGGTTATACCGCTCGACTCTCACCGAGGTGGCCTGAGTTCAATCCCAGGAGATTGTAAAGTGAGATTTGTGATGGACAACACGTCGCTGGGGCAGGCTTTCTCCGGGATCCCCGGTTTTCCCCGCCATCATTACATCAATTGCTCTATCATCGCCATCCTCTTTTCTATCATCCATCTCGCCCTCATACTGTCATCCACGTCTCTCGCTCTCATCCCAGGCGTTGTGTTGTCCCCTCAACCTTGGTTCCTCTATCAGGCTCAGTGCCTCGGCTTCCCTCGCTCCAAATTTCCGGGCTAAGTGGAATCCGAATCCCTTAACACCGGACTCGGTGATGTAATAGGAGGCAAAAATTGATTATTTCAGTGGCATTAAAAGAGAAAGCTTACAAAATAACTCCTTACACTTAACATACATTTAAAAATTAAAAATATCACAGGTTTCTTGATGTATCTTGTAAAGATTATCCAAAGCGTGTGGATCTCTTTTACAAACTTGGAGGAAATATACTTTTCAATCAGTAACTAATATCTAATAATGAATAAATTGTATGAATAACAAGAAAGGTAATATTTACAGATAATTGATGACAAATATCATAATCTTCTACTTCCTTCATGCTTTAGGCATTACTGCTTGATGCGGTCTACATAATTTTATTAGGTAAATTCCGAATAGATTTGGGTTCCCGAGAATTATCTAGCTATTTGTGCACATATAGTAAGATGTACAAGAAAGAAAATAAAACATATCATCTTAAGAAAGTCCTAAACCGGAATGTAGAACTTAATTGAAATAAAAGAAGGTGGCCGTTGTCGCCTTCGCTACTCAGAATTCATTCATAGGTGAGAACAGTGAGACCGCAATTTTCACTTATTAGAGATCTTTTCCCATAGCGTGTTTTCTGATACGGTATCGGCTATTGTCATGTGGCATGAGTACGGTATATATTGTAGCGTACGTTGCTGAGTCAGAGTTTTTTGCACGAGTTCTTGCATATGGTATGTTAATGAGAACAGAAAATGGAGCTATTACTTGATATCGAAGCGTTCGGTGGTTTTTCTTTTTTTTTTTTTTTTTTTTGAGCTTTGTCTTTCAGCGTTTTTTTTTTTTTTTTTACAAAAATAAAATTTATGTTTCAACACATTTACACAGTACTGATATTCATCAATCCGCTGTAAAAACAAAGAATCTTTATTGCTCTTCTCCCTTTTTTCTGAAAGGAGGCACCGCTTACATTTTACCCCTCTCTGCCTCTCTTTTTTTTTTACTTATTTTTATTTTTTTACTTCTTTACTTTTTATTATTTTTTTTGCATTTTTGTATTTATTTTATTATTTATTTATTTATTTATTTATTTATTTATTTATTTATTTATTTATTTATTTATTTATTTATTTATTTATTTATTTATTTATTTATTTATTTATTTATTTATTTATTTATTTATTTATTTATTTATTTATTTATTTATTTATTTATTTATTTATTTATTTATTTATTTATTTATTTATTTATTTATTTATTTATTTATTTATTTATTTATTTATTTATTTATTTATTTATTTATTTATTTATTTATTTATTTATTTATTTATTTATTTATTTATTTATTTATTTATTTATTTATTTATTTATTTATTTATTTATTTATTTATTTATTTATTTATTTATTTATTTATTTATTTATTTATTTATTTATTTATTTATTTATTTATTTATTTATTTATTTATTTATTTATTTATTTATTTATTTATTTATTTATTTATTTATTTATTTATTTATTTATTTATTTATTTATTTATTTATTTATTTATTTATTTATTTATTTATTTATTTATTTATTTATTTATTTATTTATTTATTTATTTATTTATTTATTTATTTATTTATTTATTTATTTATTTATTTATTTATTTATTTATTTATTTATTTATTTGTTTGTTTGTTTGTTTGTTTGTTTGTTTGTTTGTTTATTTATTTATTTATTTATTTATTTATTTATTTATTTATTTATTTATTTATTTATTTATTTATTTATTTATTTATTTATTTATTATTTATTTATTTATTTATTTATTTATTTATTTATTTATTTATTTATTTATTTATTTATTTATTTATTTATTTATTTATTTATTTATTTATTTATTTATTTATTTATTTATTTATTTATTTATTTATTTATTTATTTATTTATTTATTTATTTATTTATTTATTTATTTATTTATTTATTTATTTATTTATTTATTTATTTATTTATTTATTTATTTATTTATTTATTTATTTATTTATTTATTTATTTATTTATTTATTTATTTATTTATTTATTTATTTATTTATTTATTTATTTATTTATTTATTTATTTATTTATTTATTTATTTATTTATTTATTTATTTATTTATTTATTTATTTATTTATTTATTTATTTATTTATTTATTTATTTATTTATTTATTTATTTATTTATTTATTTATTTATTTATTTATTTATTTATTTATTTATTTATTTATTTATTTATTTATTTATTTATTTATTTATTTATTTATTTATTTATTTATTTGTTTGTTTGTTTGTTTGTTTGTTTGTTTGTTTGTTTATTTATTTATTTATTTATATATTTATTTATTTCTTTATTTATTTATTTATTTATTTATTTTATGTTATTTAAGACGGGAATGGGTACCGGGTGAGAAAATTTATTGTTTTATTGGCTTGTACTGTAAGACAAATGAAGGGTTCTATTTGCTTAAATGTTTATTAGATCTGCGTTTGTTCCAAGTGATAAATGTATGGCTCCAGAGACGCAAGGTTTTCTTCCATCTCTGCTCCTTTAAAAATATACGTAAGTGCTTTCCTAACATAGTGTCTCCTCGCCTTACTTTCAGCAGCCAATGTAGTGTACCAGCAACCAACCAAAATGCAAAATTATGAAATTTCGTGTCTTTGAAACGAAACTCCAGTTGTACCAGCTGTGGTACCGAACGTAAGTATTCTTCTGGACGAAGTTTATGTAATGTCCAAATCAAATCAGCCCGCTGACAAGTTATACAAGCGATGCTCAAGTGTATCATCTTCCACACATACGCCACAGATCTTCGAATTCACTCTCCCGTGACGCCACATCTTTTCTGCAGTTGGAACCGTTTCACTAAGAACTTCATAAATAGTTTCTCTCCATATCGACGGAAGGTTACAGTTGGTTGCATTGGCCCAAACGCATTTCCAGTCACGACTGTATTTTGTTTCCACATTAGGTCGTTGAATGCCTGGTTTCATCAAGTGACGATAGAAGTTCTTGGTAGTCAGAAACTTCTCCAGTCGCTCCCCGGAATTTTCAAGAGCACGAAGCTTGACGACCAAAAGATTAAATTCCCGTGTCGGTCTCTCCACGGTATATAACTGGTCATACCAAAACTTCTTGTCAATTATCCCCCAAGGATGAGTGGCAATTCGGAGACCAGGTTTAAATCAATTTACAGATGAAGAATGCCGACTCTATTTGCGTTTTGATAAAGTTTCACTACGACAGCTATTAGAGGCTTTACATATACCACCTAGAATTGTAAGAAGTACGATATTCTGCTAGAGGTAGTTTGAACAAACAATTTACCTCGCTCGTGTGGATATATATTAGGTTATGTTGTACTGACAGTACATTTTCTATTTCAGGAGTGGAATGTTTGTGCATATATCTTCGGCGCCTAGCACATCCCAACAGGCTGTCTGATTTGGAAGAAGTTTTTTATTTATCTTCTTCATATTTATCAGCAATACCCAATGCAACGATGAATATAATATATAGAATTAAAGACCACTTATTAACAAATATGGCTAACCTAACACGGCTTGACAGAAATAAATTGCAATATTATGCACATGCTCTATCATTAAAGGGAGCACCTATAAGAAATTGTTGGGCCTTTAAGGTAGATGGTACACCTTGAGAAGGTGATCCATGTGCTCCTTTATTGTACGGAATTACGTGGCCCCTGTCACCTAGGAACACTGAGACGACATATAACTTGATATTACAAAGACACTAACACAAACAAACGAATAAATATAAATAAATGACGTATACCAGAATAGATATATGCCATAATGCTAGCATATTCGCCAAAGACGGCCACAGCGACAAGACCACTCTACGAAGGTCAGTAAACTCCCTTTGTAATAATTGTAAGCAAAAAACTCTACTCTATTGTCTGTTTTGCCCTCAAGGCAAATTTGGTGCTACCCAGTCGGGAACCAACCCATTGTTAAAATCCCATGCGTGCTTCTGACAACAGGCTATAAGATTTTGACCGTCGCTCAGAACGCATGCTTCCACATAAAGTTTTGCATGCGGACCGTTAGAGAAAGCGTATCTGACGTTAGGTTCAAAACTGGGAACTCTGAACACTGATCTCAAGTGGGGATAGGCACCAGCCAATGAAAAATTGTTATTTGTTCATGTGATTTTGCAAACTCCAAAAATAACCTAGAGTTGGGGTAATTCAAAGTGATGGCGGAAAGTAGGTTTTTCTAGTAAGGGCACTTCGGTCCTGAGTTCTACGTGAGATGGGCGCGTATTCAGCGCCGCCAAACAAGTACACTTCCACGCCATGAACAGAGACAAAGTGCAATATTTAACAATCCCTCCAGTGAGAGTTAGTGCAGAGTAACATATAGGAAAGACGATAAGTATATCCAATTCGACTACGCAGTGCTACTGTCTCCGTACTTCACATCATAATATTGACCGTGACGATAAACACAGCAACCACACCGACGAAGACTTTGCGGTAGGCAGCAAAGTAGCCTAAGGACAACAATCAACTTCTATCTACCAGATAGATCTACCCACTCCTGAAGTACAGATGAGAGTTCTCATGCGGAAGCTAAAGGTCACCTCGAACCGATTACGATCTCCCTTTCCTTAACCTCCGCACGCCACCAATCCTTAATTGTGTGGTACTGAGCACAAGGGAGAGCTCCACGTGGTTCGCTATGGGCCGGACCGCCTCAGGAAGGAAATTTTTTTCCAGTTGCAGCTACCATATTTGCAACTATTTCTTTCCATGCCTACAGTTCGATCTTCATATGTGTTGGTTGAAATTACCTCCCGCATCAATATTAGATCGTCATTAATGGTAAAGCGTAATCTTTCTTGGGCCATTTTGTAAGAGAAATGGTAACCGTGAAGCCTCACTGTAAACGTGTTTGTTCACAGTAAAGCTGCGCATGTGCAGAACATCGCTCACGTGACAATAACGTTTACTATAACTGCCAAGAATATGGACAATAACTCCCTATTCAGCACATTTACTCGCTCATTCTGTTCATTAGCGTTCAATGTTCTTATTCATAGCTCAGACAATTAAGCGATATGACTTGCATCTATGTTAGCGATTTTTGGATAATATAGTAAGATAAATTCTATAAAATTGCCCAGTAATAAGTAAATATGTATCAGGGTAATACAGCTGTAGCTTGGTATTATACACCGTAATTTGCTTCAGTAGACTCCGGCATATAAATCAAGGTTTTAGTGGTAAAGACCATTGTTATTATTTAAAAATCAGCACATTACTCACACCCGGATGTATAGTTATAAACCGGTAAAATGCATTATTACTTCCAAAAGGAATACAATAATCAGTATGAAGCTTTACAGCTATCTGGAGTTAATACAATTTGGCCATCTTGAACTGTTGATGTTTACATGTTTTTTTTTTTTTGTCTCTTTTTCTTTACTCCTTTCTTTCCTTGCTTTGTTTTTACGTTGGTTGCTCTGAGATAACAATCGCAAATAAAAATCATCTTTAAAAACGAAAGCTTTTCCCCCTTGCCTTTGAACGCATGAACCCTTAATACGCAATCACACTTTCACAAAAGTTTGTTACATTAATATATTTTAGGTTCGCAGCTCACTATATACTGATAGTGCTTTTGAATTTAGTGTGTTGTGGTAAGACAAAGATATCGCTCAGACTTTAGATTAAGGTGCTGTTGTGGTGATTGAAAGATGTAGTATGAATTGAGTAACAGCACGTGCGATGATAAAAGTGTCGTGAACCTCACAGATACTAAATGAAATACTACGCTGAAGCCTGCATTGTATTGCATCGTCACATAACCTACTTGGTTAATGGGTAAAAATTGTAAAAGTGTGTCATAATATTTTTGATAACCTTACTACAAACATTTTGGAAACAGCGATTGTGTACTCTATGAGTACCAATAGTTTCATCGTATCTGCAAGTGTATTCCTACAAGAAAATTGATTATTGGGCTTACAATACCTGATAAAAGTAATAAATAAGGCTTTAAATCATTTTTGAAATCTTGATTAACCTCTAACTTGGTAGAAGGTTTTATATGGCGAGTACATGTGACTGAGTCGTATAAGCGATAAACGAAAAATAAACTCATTCTCATTCTCATTCTTATTATGGTTGGTTAATAACACGCCCCACATAGCAACCTTGGCCTTCAAGTTAACCTCACCCTACCACGTGATGGCCGGACCAATTTCTCAGGTGGGGACACCCAGAGGGCAGTGTCTACTACGTCCAATGATAGGGTGATAGTGAAGATGACGGTGAGGTGAGAGGACCTACAGCTTATACCGTAGACTCCAAACCACGTTGGGCATAGGGAACACTTCACATGTGCTAGACAGAGGTGAAGGAGTGGATAGGGCCGACTTAAACTTGCCAACCCCAGAGCCCGGAATCGAAATCAGGACCTTTTGCACGGGAGCCGCGAACGAAACCACTGCACTACACCGGCGCCCTATCATCATTATCAATATTTTCATCGTCTAATTTATCATCATTATTATATACTAAAAAAATGTAAAGTGAAATTTATTTAAAATTACATTACCTTTAAATGCATGTATGATGGCAGTTAACCATAATTAATTTCGGGATTTAATAAATTTTTATAAGAAAAGGTTTAAAAAACTATGGATCCTAGGAGAATATAAGTCAAGCAAAACATTCGATTTTGTTTTATCTCCTGTTATTAAGTCGCTTTTCATTTAGCAATAAAGAAACACAACTGTATGCAGTAAACATACAAGGAACCTCCAATGCACTTTATTCTCCTTTTCTTCAAGTAGAAAGTACTTCTTTCTAAGTAGCTTATGTTCACTCAATTTTATTATTACTACCATGGAGATATTTTTAAACAATTAGAATTCACAAAAATGACTTTTGCATAGAGGTGATTACGTACATTTTAAATGATGTTACCTAATAAGCAAATATGTACATGAAGCCCCTCTAAATAATAAATATTCATTGTGTTTACTTGATGAAACTAAGAACATGAGTATTACTGACACTTAAACATCATTGTGACATCTGGCACATTAAGCCAATACTTAAACTGCGTCACCAAGGCGCATAAGTTTTAACGTCCGATCTTTGCCTATGTTAGAGCTGTAAAGTAGAGATTGCCGAGAATTGCAATTTATAATGTAATTCTGATAAGCCTCATTGAGCTCCATGAGAATACCAATAAATACACAAGGATGTCACAAAGTTAACTGAGTTGTATCTTATTGAGTTAAGTATAAATATCGGAAGTGCAAGACTCCCCTATGTTTATCTATCAGTAATTCAGAAGTACTAATCGAGCGTAATATAAGTGTACTTGGAGGAAGGGCCTCTGTTTTGTTAATAATCTGTAACATCGTCAATACGGGATTAGAGGGGAGTAAGCGGTAAGGCGGTAGTAGGAATGTACAATTGCACAATGAAAACAGAATGATTGCTGGCCAGAGCTCATCAGTAAATACAACTTGGAAATACTATTATATTCTTTACTAACTACACTTCCTCTTCTCCAACTACTTTCTTCGTAACTACTTTAACTGTTCTTCTAATCGAACGCACTTCATACTGTGGCCAAAAGGTATCTCTTATTCAATAATTGTACACACAAAAATTTATTCTTCCATCTTATGTATAGAAACAGATGTAAGAAAATGGATGTTATCTTTGACAGCAAGATACGAACACAATTTCAATTTTCAATTATAATTATTTATCATAACTCTTTAAATGAATTATTTACTGTGCATATTTCAAAATTTTACAATTTACAACTTTTGGCTACATTTATTTGTCTTTACGTTGTTGCTACCTGGCTTACATGACACCCTAGTCTTCTGCTTTGCCAGGTAGCTCTTAACCTCCATGCCTCCTTGTTACTTAATTAGGCCCATTCTCCCCCCTCATCTTCCTTTCTTATATTCTTTACATTTCTTTCCCATTTTTCTTTTACTTTCTGCAACAACTCACCAGCACTTCTTACCTTCTTTTCCTCCTTTCCCGTTAACATTTTATAGCTACTATCCTCTTCTCTACTTTCTCCCATTTTTCTTCCCAAACCTTTTTTCTACATATTGCAACCTCCTCGAATACTGTTACATAGTGTTCTATGCTTTCTTTTCCACCACACAATTCACAAAAAAATCCCTTTTCCCTAACTCTTATCCCTCTTAGAAATATTGTTCCTGTTATCCAAGCTAACCCTTCACTCTCTCCCTCTCTTTCCTATTGCAGCAATCTACACATGCTGCTCGTTCCCAAATTCTTTCTATTTGTTTTTAAAATTGTAATGATTTTATATTTTCTAGACTTCCCCATATTTTCAGCCCTTCTATATCTTATATCCTACATTTTACCAGTTGACCCATATCACTTGTATTCCTTTCCTCTAATCTCCATATATCTCCCATTCTTATTTATTTCATAATTCCTCCTATCTCTACCCACCAACCATTTGATCTCTCTAATCCTTTTTGCTGTCTCATGCATAATTTCATAGTTTCCCCTTCTTCTCTTACCAAACTCCTATAACAACATTTTATTATTATTTGCATTAATTTTCCATTTCTTCAATTTTTGTGAGTAACGCGCTCTTGAAAACAATAAAGAAAAACAATTGCACATTCTTAGCACAGAGAAATAACTTTAATACTAGTGAGTATTTCGGAACTAGTTAATGTTAAGGAAAACGTTAGGCATTTGATATCAATTTATATTTGAGCTCTAAATTCTTCTTTCGGTATGTTTTGGTCAATATGTAAGTTATAAATAAAACAAATGCAATAAATGGGAGGGGAACTTCACAGGCTATTTTCAGAAACTTCAATGTATGTAAAATAAGATCTGCAGCTTTCCTGGCGACAAATATGTTCAAGCTATTCTCGGGAAACAAGCCAGGTGAAAAGACGATTAGCAATCGGCTTTTCGGGAGACGACTATCTGTCTCATCATCAGGATATTTTAATAAATGTTACAACTACAAATGTATCGCTGGAAATAACACAAATATAAACAAAGACAAAGCACTATCAATACTCGCATCACTGAACAAAAGACTGTTTTCAGTAAATAAATGCCAGGTCAGGAGATGTCGTGAGTATAAAAATTAATTGGGCACATTACAGTATTTACATCTCAGAGAAAATGTTGGAAGTATCCTCCACCAGCATCTATACATGTTTACACTCGTCTCATCATATTCTCTGAAGTTTTACTGAGAGTATCCTCGCCAATGTTACTTATTTCGGTTCGAATGGATTCCTTAAGAACATCAATTGTCCGTGGCCTATTCGCTCTACGTTTTAGATACCCCACAAGAAGAAATCCGGTGAGGTTAGGTCAGGCTATCTGGAGGCCACAGGGCTTTTGAGATTATTCAATTATCAAAGAAACTGGTTACAAGTTCCATTGTGTCATTAGATGTATGGTACGTTGCTCCATCTTGCTGGAAATAATATTCTCTCAATTCGGTATCATCTCCGTAAAACTTCAGAGAATATGATGAGACAAGTGCAAACATGTACAGATGCTGGTGGCACTCGCCTCGGTAGCGTAGATGGTAGCATGTCTGCCTCACGTTCAAGAGGTCCCGAGTTCGAATCTCGGTCAGGGTGAGTTACTTGGATACGGTTTTTCCGAGGTTTTCCCTTATCCTGTAAGACGAATGTCGAGTAACTCTAAGCTCTATGGACCCCGGACTCATTTGAGCATCATTTCATCCATACCATTCATCGTCCGATATGACTTAACGTTGGAGGACGTAAATTATAAAACAAAAAAACAGATGCTGGTGGAGGACACTTCCAACATTTTCTCTGAGAAGTAAATATGTAGTGTAATTTCCCAATTGTGTATTATATTCTCCCAAGGTTGCACGTGTGTTCTATTATTGGTTCAAAAATAAAATGGCATATTGAAATGGTTCAAGTTTATATGGTACTATATTTTATTGGTCATTCCAGGGTTGAAACGCAAATTTAAAGACTCTGATGTTACATATGCATGACTCTCCGTACTTTTAACCCTTATTTTTATATATCTTATAAATTGTTCTAGATATTGCTTGTGAATAAAATGGAAAGTAGAAACTTGAATAAATATAAAAGCAAAAAGGAAGCACTAGAATAGTGACACTAAAAATATGTATAAAGAATTGCATAATTCAAAACAAAGATTATTTAAATTTGGCACAGGTTATGTGTTTTAACAAATTTACATGTTTATTGTAGAATGTTCTTCTGAATTTATTATTGTTTACCAACAGTATCAAATTTATTCGAAATAAGGAGGACGAAATACCTAATACTCACAAAAACACATGAAAAACATTGTGAGGAGTGTCCTCAATCTACGATGCCTATGTGGTAGAAATGTATATTACATACTAAAACACTGCTAAAAAAATAAACATATACAAATGTGATATGTTTGTGACTTTTGCTTCAAGAGAACTTAAAATTTGTACCCTAGATAGATAATAAAAACATAAAAGACAATATTTAATCTATTTCAGAAAATAAAACAGAACCGACATATTTCTTTTTAAGGGAGTCCTTATGTGCACCTCTATAAAAACCTTGCACCTAATCTTTGCACATCTTAAATATTGAGATACTTGTTTTGGGTACGGGCTCTCTCTGCTGTTTGCAGTCACTCAAACTTAGGGATAACCTAAAGATAAAGGGTCATATTCGCTTGAAAATTCTCTTTATATTCATAGAATTCATATGTGTGTTTTCGAGAAAATCGCCTAATTGAAGTGTTTGGTGATAGATAATACTTCACACATCTGACACAGTTTTGTTTTATTATGTAACGGCATCCAGCGTACGTCATATCGGTCCTTAGACAATGGATAGAAACATTAAAATTAATTTAAACTGCCTAAAAGGACGATAAGGAGGTTAAGGAAATGCAACTGCAACTTAAAACAGATACCTGAACTTAATAATAAGGAAGTAGGAAAAAATGTGCTGTAAATTATGTTACCACAAATTACGTAATCTTACTCCGCAAAGTGTCTATTACGATACCACAAGTGCCCTCGGATATTTACGGTTCTCTATTCGCTAAAAATAAACTCCATTTTAAAAGGAAATAAAGATAGAAATTTTAATGTTGTAAAATATAAATTATGGTCATTATAGTAAATTCAAATTTGCAGTTCTGAGACAATGGCAGAACATTGCACATTGGTGCCAATTGAATTCGTTTTAACCCTCGTTCTTTTGTTACCATTGACAAATAAATATTTTCATTTGCATAAACCAAGTATTTTTGGTGTAGGAAACGTGATTTAATGAAGTAAAACACGACAGTGTCTCAAGCTTAACAATTTGTGATAAATACAGAGTATTTTTGAGAAACATGTGCATTTAGTAAATATTTACACGACTGCCTGTGTGCCTATCACCGTGGGGATTCCGACAATCCAGCAGACGACCTATTGTGCGCCATACCCCGGAAGAAAGATGAGATGAAGGTGCCCCAAAGGCTATACCTCATTCACGTGGCTCCCTAACGGATGCGGGCAAATCTACCAAACCCTACGGAGTCTCCAAGTCGCCACAGAGCTAGCCATTAGTCAACAGATCCGCCTGATTAATCACTCCTTTTGGAAGGTCGGCCAACCGACCAAGTGCCTCCCCTCAGCAGAAAACCGTGTGACTGTAGCGTAGTCCACCACCGACTTCGCTGACCCTTGCTATCTGGAAAGACCAATCGACAGAATGAAATGATGGAAGTAAATGTGGGGTGTCAGCTAAATATTTTCTAGCATTCACCTTAATTTGAAAGAAAAAAAACGAAAAAATCCAAGGCCAGGAATATAGACACCAGCAATCAAACTTACGACCTCCCGAACCATCCCGCTCACTCCACATATAGGTTAGCTGAGGGAGGTCATTTTAAAAAGCTTGTGTTACGTTTTGAATGATTTTGATCAAAAATACTAATTTGTTACTCATCCGATTCATTGTGTGTATGTGTATAGTGTTTGATGCCCGCTTTTATTACATGCGGCACGGCAGGCGGTGACACTGATGATGCATGAGATGAAGATGGAGCACTGGTGGAATGAGATGGCGAAGGAAATCGGAGATCCCGGAGAAAACCCACCTCAGCACCTTGTTTTTCACCACAAATCTCATTTTGCGGTCACCTGGGATCAAATCCGGGCCACCTTGATGAGAGTCGAGCCGTCTAACCACTCAGCCACGGCGTGGTCCGTATGTGTGTGTGTGTGTGTGTGTGTGTGTGTGTGTGTTTGTGTGTGTTATATATAATTACTTACATATTTACGTCCTACAACATTAGGTCATATCGGACAATGAATTAAGTTGGTGAAATAATGCTCAAATGAGTCCGAGGTCCATGGAGCTTAGAGTTAAGCAACATTCGTCTGTCAGGATAAGGGAAAACTCTGGAGAATACCTTATCCAGGTAACTCACCCTTACCGAGATTCGAGCTTGGGACCTCTTGAACGTGAGGCACGCTACCATCCAGCTACCGAGGCGGGCTGTCTATATTTGCATGTGTGCGTGTGTGTCTGGCATATGACATGCATATACGTGCCCAATATTTTCTGAAAAAGTTTTTTAATTAACGGTATCTCAAAGCCTGTATTTCGTTAAATACACCAGATTAACTTTTTAGTATAATGCAGCACTTCTATAAGGAAAAAGTGAAGCTAGATAAATAAATGAATAAAGGAAAATTCCTTCAAAGATAAAATGTAGTAATGAAACTTGCAACAATTTCTTTCTTTGATGTGCATTTTTCATAAAACACTATGTAAGATTGCCAAACGTATACAAATAAATGTAACAAAACATTTCTTTAAGTGTTATATTTAAAATATTGTGAAAACTAGTTGAACACTGTTTATTTGCCAATTCACATCTACCGCGCAAAATATCTGAAATCTGCGTCGAGACACTATAATCATTGGTGCATTCTGAAGATAGAAGTTTGAAAGATTAAGCTAGCGTGAACTTTTAAAGGAACGGTATTTAATAATTACATATTATTATATACTACTACGGTAAAAATCATATGAAGCCTTACATAGATGACTGAAACAACGTAAGCGGAAGCCCAAGTTCTACAAATTGTTCTAAGATCAATGGCACGTTTTGCAGAGCTGCTAAGCTTTTCAGCTTTCTCTGTGTGATAAACTGTTTATGGTTTGATTAAACACAATGTGTTGAGGAAAAACATTTCGCAAGGACATATTTTGGATCTAATGCGGTCCTTGAGCTTCTTGCACGCTACTTCACAAAGAAACGTACGGCAGATGTCTCTATGGTTCTCTTTGTTTCATACCAGATTTACATGCCATCTGTGAAGTAAAATACATTCTCTTATATAATCCGTGAAATATATAAGAGGAATGGCGGGATATTTCGTCGCAATTAGTCAGGATGGGGTTTCTCCTAACGCTGTTGACGGTGACTGCCTGGGTTGTAGGCCCTGGATCAAGTTTTCTTGTCCTTCCACCAGTAAACTACTCCAGACCTAACTTGCACGATGTCTTCCTCGCACAGGACACCAGCACTGGTGTTTTTCTGACACCATACATCGAGTCAGGTGCCGTGCAGGACGGTCAAAAAGCAGCTAGAGTTACTGGAGGACCCTTCAGCAAATTCGACGTAGTCAGTTACTCAGGATATCTGACAGTCAACAAAGAACTGAACTCCAACATGTTCTTCTGGTTTTTCCCTGCAGAGGTGAGGTCACAATTGAGAACTTTGGTATCACTAAAACATAACAAAAATTTATCAAAGCAAACCTTGCGATCCTAGCTGAAGTAACATTTCATTGCTGAAATTAGCAGAATTTCTGAAGCTGTTATTGAACATAATATACTTTTTTGAATATTCTAATACGTTTTCTTCTAGTGCATAACAAATGCTTGAATTGAACATAACAATTTACTAGGTAAATTAAAATACATTGCAATACTTTCCTTCGTTCCTGTTCACCTTGAATATAGGGGAACGTGGAGCAGGACAGGGTACTTAATATTTGTGCATCTATATTTCACATTTGAGCATTTAGAAATTGTGTTTTGGTAATGTAAATGTGTTTATTATTGCATAATTACCTGAAAAACATAAATTAAACAGACACTCGCAACAAATGGGAGTACCTATCACGTCAAAAAGAAAATTAGTACATTTGCCCCGTTTTGCCCCATAGGTGGGGCAGTAAGGGGTATTATTTCTTTGAACAATTTTTGATCAGTTTTTTTATTTCTTTCACATTTAGTTCACTTCTCACAATATGCACAAATATGTACAGCATTTTCATCATCACTTTCGACACCTGCACAAGAATTATGAGCCAACTGCAGGCAGCAGGGATGTATAATCCACCCTCCTTCTGAATAATCGTGGCAGTAAAGACAGTCATCTTCGTCGTCTTTTGCCACTTCTTTCCTGTTACCAGCAGACAGATGACCTCTGGAACGTTTGGATACAGGAGGATTAGGACATCTAGGCCTACCTTTCGATGATTCCCGTTTTGTTTCGCTTTCTGGCAGAGCAAGACGACTTTTTACAGGTCTTTTATTCAATTTTTCTTGTTCCGCATACAACAGCGCTTCTTTATAAGGAAATGTTGTCAGTATTGTGCTTTTCCCCCTGTTTTTACAAACTCTCTTGTTACTCTGATCTACTTTTGTAATAGGTGTGATATTTTCTGGGCTACAAATCTGAAAACTACTGCAACTTGGCATATCAATGTTTTCTCTCCCCATAGTTGAACCAGAGACCACGGACATCACAGAAGTTGAAGGATTGACATCATCAGGAACTCCAGAAGAAAGCTCAATATCTGTCGTTTTGGACGGTATGAAATCAGCATCATCAAACACATTGATGTTGACAGACCATATTCCTGTTTTTCGAACCCCATTGACTGCCGTGCTTATTGTTGAGGCTCGCTTATAACTGACACCAAACAATGATGCAACCTGAAAAAGTGTCAAGGATTATCTCGTTTCTTCTTAACATAGCGTTCAAGAGTTGTTTGGGGCACTTGATATTGACTAGCCGCCCTTTTGTAACCCATTGAACCATCATTTACAGCCCCCTTCGTTGAGACTAAAGAACACTCTTGCCTCTGTGACTTCTTTACGTAATTACGCACTATTCCGAAATCACATGAATCATGAGTAGCCAATCACATGAATAACACAGAGAGTTCTACAACAGGGGCATAATGGGGTAGTGGCCTGTTATGCCCCACCCATACTGCCCCGTAAACACAAACTTAGGTTAATGCTTGTCGATGGTTCGATATTCAAAGATAACTTAGCGGAAAACATGGATTTAGAAATAAATTAAGTGTTATATTCCATATTAATTATTGTTTTTATTTAAATGTAGATATTATGTACTTACATGCCTTGAAAGAGATCACGATTATTGTAAAAACTGCTTCAAACTGTATCCAACACACAACTCACACACAACAGATTGTGTTATTGCAGCCAACTGACGTGTACTAGTAGCTGTGATTGAGATGACGTAGTTTAGACAGATTCCGGTTGATTGTGCTACCTACTTGAGAGAAAACACGTATACCCCGTTATGCCTCACTAACCCGATATGCCCCATGTTCCCCTACACCAAAAGCCTTAGACCTTCTCGTATATTTTGAATGTTGTACGTATTATGGAAATGTCTGAACCAATGTGCTTATTTCTCGGTAAATACACTTCTTCGAGTGAAAAACGTAGATTTAAATATTTACATCCTGGTTAATATAAGAATTTATTTTATTATTTTCGCTCTTATACTCTTTAACATCATTTGTTACGTTCTATATTTTATTTTGATCACCTAGTTTATATGCATTACAGATCAACTGTGCAGTGCTTTTACTAATACTGTTAATATCATAGAAATTTTTGACATAGTGCTCCTGACAGATCCAAAAATTGTTGAAACTTCTTATAAATGTCACTTTTGTGACTAGAACGTTAAAATTAAATAACTTAGACGTTCATCTACAGATTTATTGCCCGCCTCGGTAGCGGAGATGGTAGCGTGTTTGTCTCACGTTCAAGAGTTCCCTAGTTTGAATCTCGGTCAGGGTGAGTTACCTGGATAAGGTTTTTTGGGTGTTTTCCCTTATCTTTAAAGACGAATGTCGGGTAACTCTAAGCTCTCTGGACCCCGGGCTCACTTGAGCATCGTTTAACCCATTTCATTCATCGTCCGATATGACTTGGAGGACATAAATTTAAAAAAATAATAAAGCTTTATTGGGTTTTTATTTTTATTTATGCATGAATGCTATATGAAATCACTATGTAATATTACTTTTATTTAGTTGATAAACAACGGACTCTGAAGTAGTCAGCAAGGTGTATCATAAAGTATTCAGCAAAATGTCTTCAAACATTAAATCATATAGTGAGCAGTGTTCATATATACCTCTTTAGCAAAATCCTAGAACGTAGAAAAGCTCCAAAGATAGAAACCCAATTCTATGAGCATAAATGAAAGAGGCTGGCCTTTGTGGAGCTTGTAATTCTTGATTAATAGACTTAAACCAATGACTTGACCTTACCTAACTTTGGTTCAGTAGTTGGATTGTCCTTTCTTCAGAACATCCAAGTGTTCCAGTTGGTTACAAGGCAAAACTTCCACTGCACTTTTCAGAAAAATAACAATCAGAAATTCACTGTCGGAAAACTCTTTAAGCAAAGAAAGGTGCTTTCTTAAATTTTTTATATACTAAGCCGATTGAAGTATATGAATTCATGAAACACCAAGTTAGGCACCCACAATATACAACCTTTTCTATTCAATTTTGCTTCTCTCAATCCACCTGTGCTTATGCTTTACTTCCAGCACGACTACGAAAATGCTCCTGTTGTAGTATGGCTTCAAGGAGGGCCTGGAGCTTCATCTCTTTATGGTCTGTTTTTGGAAAATGGTCCATACTCTGTAGATGAGAACCTGAATCTGGGACTGAACCCATACACATGGACCAAGAACCATTCCATCGTATTTATTGACAGCCCTGTAGGTACAGGTAAGTAAACAATTTGCCAGTTTCTGCTGAATTAGAATAACGGGAAGAGGCTTTACAACATTTTAGGTACCTAACATCTCAATCTCTTGAGGCGAGAAGTCCTTGAAAAGGATCATTTGGGAAAGTCGTCATAATCCAGATTTTATCTCGGGTTTTCCGGTTTGAAGGCAGACAAGCTGAAAAGAATTGACAGGTACATTTTGCATCACATTAACATAGTTCTTATGAAGCATAGCATGTGCAAATTCAAGTTGCAAAACCGTTGACAGTAAAATCAGTTTCATGCTAACTAATGTTTCTAAAGATGACAGCAATCGATTTAAGGGAAGCCTGCCGTAAAAATGCACTCCTTTACTCGGGTGATATAAAGACAATGTTAATGTTACATTCAACTTGACAAACAAACACATAAAATTACACCTCAATCTTTGCTGAAATCTATGGCAGAGGCAACCATACTGATTATAATTGTTATATTTAGTAAATTGTCATTTCCAGGATGTACAAAACAAAACTATTTTTCACAATACCGAGCATCGAATTGAAAATTGTTATTCTATATGCCACAAGATTTGATTCCACACAAATTAAATTAAGGATTTCTGAGGGTGTTTGGATGTATAACGGTTGTCAGGATCAAATAATAGAATACAATTATATTGCATTGTAATTTTGTAATATGGATACAAGTTCATTCTATTTTTTCTTGTCTAAGTGATTGAAACTACGAGGATGCAACTAAATATGAATAAGACAGCTTCTCCTTGTACTGTGCAGATACGAGGCATGTTTTTTAAGTCAGTACTGTTTTGCGATTCCGCCGCCCCGCAGCGCTACGGTCGACTTTCCGCGCATGCGCGCTGGTTACCTACATCTCTTGTCTACGCACCGACGCCATTACAGTCTGATTCTTCATTGTATACGTTGGTTACTGAGTGTTTAAGATGCCTCCGACAATCGTGAGTCCTGCCGATTTTGAAGTACGGGCTGTTATACGATTTCTTAGTGCTAAAGGCGTAAAACCGATCGATATTCATCGTGAGATCTGTGAAGTTTACTGACAAAACATTATGAGTGATGGAATGGTAAGGAAATGGGTGAGAGCATTTAAAGATGGCCGCACAAATGTGCATGATGAAGAACGGAGTGGGCGTCCTTCGGTCGTGACTGAAGATTTGGTGCAGAAAGTGGACGAAAAGGCGAGAGAAAACAGACGCACTTATAGAAACATCTGGGCGGTCAGCGTCTTCAAGACGATAACGAAGTCAAAACAGTTGTGATACAGTGGTTAACACGTCAGGCGGCAGAATTTTATGAGGAAGGTATTCAAAAACTGGTGCCACGTTATGTCAAGTGCCTCAATATTCACGGAAATTATGTTGAAAAGTAGATTAAGGTACAGGATGCATGTAAAACTAAAATTATTGCGATATCTATGCACGTCTTTTTTAATTCAAAAACGGTACTGACTTAAAAAACATGCCTCGTATATTCTCACCTTTCTCTTGAGTGAAAATAATCGTTTCTTTCACACTAGCCGTGTGTAGGCTTAGGTTTGGACCAGTAGAGCTAGACTGGAAAATTCAATACCATAGCCGGGATTTGAACCGCGGATCTCCCACTGTCCGTGCGGTTACTCTAAACGACAGAACTACTACAGCCAACATGCCGACATGACATTAAATTCCCCAATTGACTCAATGTTTCCCGGTTGACCACTAGGGGTTCTCATATGCTATGAGAACACGCACCTTGGTTCAAATCACACGCCGTGGTTCAAAACCGGCTATGGCATTGATTTGTTTATTCTTTCAGTCTGGTTCTAGTCATTAAAACCTTAGCCTACCCACGGCTAGTGTGGAAGAAATGATTATCTCCATAAATTTACATAAAAAAGAAACATAGTGTTTTAACTATGAAGTCTGGGACTTAAGTACTTAAACCATAGTAAGTCGCCACTAAAAGGCGACCTCGTGAAATGAAGTTCTCTTCTGGCGTTACAGGAGTAGCGTACACCTTACTGTTCATACTGTCCTACAGAAAATAGTCCAGTGGTGTCAGATCTGGCGATCGTGCTGGCCATGGAACTGGCCCCCCTCTACCAATCCACTGATTAGGGTACGTAATGTTGAGGTGATTCCACACAATTCTCTCAAAGTGTGCTGGAGCTCCGTAGCATTGCAGCCACATTACCTGCCGAATTTGTAGAGCGTCGTCCTCCAATAAGATAGGCAAAATATCTCTAAGAAGTGCGAGGTAGATTGGTAGATTGGCAGTAGATACGGACCAGTGATATGGTTAACAATTATTCAAGTCCATAGGTAGATACTAAATGTGTTGATGACTTTAAATATCTCCACTAAAGCATGGATTTTCGTCCGCTCGAACACGCACTTAGAACCCCAATTCTCTAGCTTTGACGTTCTGCAGCATCCTGACCATACGTTTCCGGACAAGGTGACCTCCTTAAAAAATGATCAGTGGTCTGCCCTGTGCAACATACTAAGTATTGTCGGTGTTGTTGTTGTTGCTTTTTTTAACCATCCTGTATATTCATTTTGATTCATGTTTTTCCATAATTTTTAATATCGTTCCATAAAAAGTAGATTTCTTTTGTCTTTGCTCACCAAAATTATCGTTTAGTGTAATTAATGTTTTCAACATTTACCTTGCAAGAACCTCAGCAATAATCTGACTCTATGACAAGGTTCGGAGGAAACTTTGCACCTCGAATTATAGAAGATAATTTGTGTCTATGCCCCTCACGGGGCGCCCTCCGAGAGGAAGGAACGAGATGAGAGGATTCTATAGATGGTTGGATCTCAGGAGAACAGGGTCACTATAGTTTTGAGCTCCTCAGCGGCGGCCGCTACAACCGTTGCGAACTCATACATCCCCTGGAGGATCCAGACCTCTCCTGATCGGCAGGACGAGGATTTAAGGAGAGCAAATTCCCTGTCATGCATGCCGAATCTACCACGATGCTTATATCACTGAAAATAGCCATCCAAGATGTAGGGTGAATTTAAATGAGAAGTAAGGTAAAATGGAACTATGGCTCAGAAAGGTCGGCCATAGGATTCGAACCCACGATCTGCCTAATGCGGCATCAGACGCTACCGACTAACCCATCCACTCGGTAACATTAATCATAGTGTTTAAGGTTAAAGAAACATGTCTGCTTCATAAGTGAGTGCTTTACACGGTTGGTATTCCCAGGAAAGTTCCTAAGGAGTGCACGATTTGTTTAAATTATTGCTACCAATGTTAATGTAACACTAAGAATTTCAAAATTTCATTTTGCTTAATTGTTTCTGTTTAGGATATAGCTTTACCGACTCACAACAAGGATTATCTACCGACATAACCCAAGTTGCTGATAATCTACACAACACCGTCACACAGTTTATGAAACTCTTTCCAGAGTTGCAACATTTGCCTTTATTCGTCGCTGGAGAATCATATGGTGGTAAGTAGTTCTTTCCTGACGTTAATTACCTATAGGAGAAGGGAGAATTACATATCAATCCATAGTTTGATATACGAGGGCTGTTCAATAAAGAATGATCATACTTTTTTTACGGTCAGAATGTTTCGCACTAAAATTCAATCTTATTATATTCTGTTAGTTTAATGTAAAACAAACACGCCGTAGTAGTTTCATTGTTGGTATTCCTGGTTCCCGCCTGTGAGCACCAGGTAAGTTCAGACATGTTCAGTGTCGCCTACCACTGCAATGGAGGTAACATGCAGTTAAAGTTGATGTTAGAGGAAGATCCGGAGTTTCTTTCAAACGTAACCACTGCTGATGAAACTTGGCTACATCATTTTGATCCTGAGAGCAAACAGCAGAGCTCAGTGTGAAAATCTCCTTCATCACCAACTCCCAAAAAAAGCAAAAGTGGTTGCTTCTGCTGGACAAGTTATGATCATCTCATTCTTTGATATTCATGGAATGGTTTATCAGCATGTTGTACCTGCACACACATCAGTAACTGTACAATACTACAGGGATGTCCTGAAAACATTGCAAGTCCAATCAGGCGCAAAAGACCACATTTCCGTGAAGCAGGCTGGATGTTGCACCACGATAATGCGCGGCTGCATATTGCCAATGTTGTTGCTGAATATCTTGCAAACATCAACGTGAAGTGCATCCCTCACCCTCCCTATGGTCCGAATTTAGACCCATATGACTTTTTTCTATTCCCTAAATTGAAGAAACGCCTTCGTAGAGGCATTATCCATCATCAGAAGCAGTGGTGAAGACTGCGGAGGCGATTTTGAAGGATCTCTCAAAAAATTGTTTCCAGCATGTCTTTGAAGACTGACAGAAACGCTGGGACAAGTGCATCGTATTTAGGGGAGACTATTTTGAGAAGGGCCATCAAAATTAAGAGGATGAGTAAAGCTACGTTGTCAAAATAAATTGTAATCATTCTTTATTGAACAGCCCTCGTACATACTTTGTTTGAAGTCCAATACCTAGTAGCTCTCACTGAATCTGAAAAATAATTTTAGGAGATGAAAAAATAGGTTTCCTGTGCGCGTGATGCGATTACATTATTAAAAATACAAAGTCTCATAGATATACAATTTAAATCCTATGTGATACACCTTTTAAGGATACAAAGTGAAGGATTTCCAGAAATTTGTCTTTAGTATTCAAATTTTCAGAGTGATTAGCTTCTTTGAAAATATTGCATGTATGGGACACTGGAGCAGTGAATAACGTTTTCTTGAATTTACTGTAAAGAGAGTTTCAAGTCTCTCCCATTCTTATTAATTTCATACAACTGAGAACGTCAAGAGACAAATTAGAGGTTATTTTAAGACAAATACAAAATTTTTAAATATTATATATGTTAAAACTGCTTTCGCATTTGCATATGTATTTATGCAGATTTAGTAAAATTTATATTTGTATAACAATATGTTTGTGCTTTTATTGTTCATGACGTTCTAAATTCATAAGCATACGTACTTTTTTGTAAATCATTATTAGTGTCACAAGGAAGAACAAATATTAGTATATTATGCAAAGACACTATAATGATAGTAATTAAAACGCGAGTACTATTATTAACCGAACGAGCTAATCGAAGCAAGGTTAATAATTACGATATGAGCGTTTTAAATACCATTATAGTTAAGTTTCATACGACTGTTTATGCTGCATCATGTATCTAAAATAAAGGTTTCATTTCAAAGTATTCATTTTTGGTCTGAGTGATATATTACAATTGTAAAGTGAGACGTAGTACGGAGTACGCAGGCGCAGAAATATTGATTACTTCCCGATAAACAGCTGTTAATGTAAAAGTATAGACAAACTGGAATTTATTTAAATGTCATTTGCAATTAATGCTAAGGATAATATTAACAGAATTGACTTTTTTCTATACTGATGCTAGAACCACTGTCGATCGAAACGAGAATAATCGATACTTGCGCTTTCACAATGTTACCTGGCCACTTCTGATTGGTCGCATACCAATACTTTAATGAACGGGCGTACTTTAATGAGGTCCATTAAAGTATTGCTACCAGCCGTATAAGTACTAAAGTTTGGCATCGTTGAGCATAAACATATTTTGAATGCACTTGCGAAAACCAGCTCAAATCTATGAATATATGGTTCCAACAGCTTTTGCCACACCAGGTATTGGAATGATGGAACATAGTCGTTAGGAAATTCTCTAAAATTTCGTACGGATATCTACAAAAACTGACATGTATCGTGAATACACTAATCATAAGATTATATGCCAAGCTCACCATAAACATATTTTACCTCAGGTTTCCATACAGTGTATATATTAAAGAAATCTTTGAAATTCCTTTCTAATTCTCTCATTTTAGTATCCTAAAATGTTTTCCGTAATTAAATGTAGTTGGAATTCCTTCTACAATATTCACAGATTTCACTTCATAAGTTTTTCATCACAAGAAGCCTCTGTGCCTTAGGTAACAAAACAAATCAATTAAACCACTTTAAATTTGGAACGGAGAAAATCTTTTATTCACTCAAATGCAAATGTTTACTTTGGTGTACTTATGAATCTAAAACAAATGTTTTTAAAATTATGGTAATATTGTTCTACAAAAATATTATGTGCATCAATAAGTATTATATCGCTTCTTGATTTCATAACGAAATATAAGCCCCTTCTTTCTTTTAGGAAAATATGTTCCAGCATTGGCATACACAATCCATACCAGGAATCCAACAGCAGACCTGAAGTTGAACTTGAAGGGTGAGTGAAAGAGTTAATAAGCATTATGTATTAAAGTTCTAATATACCAATACTTTGAACACGTTTAAGGACAAAGAAGTCATTATATATTTCCATAACCTTTGCAGCACAGAACATAAAAGTTCCTTCAACAAGCGTGTCCTATCTTTGAAGTAATAGAAAACATGTTGGAACATATTTAATGTCATTACGTATGGATGGGAGCATTAGTTAAGTGACAGCAGCGACTTCGTTGGGTTGCGCCTATATGGTTGATCCAATTTTCAATGACAGAAGAACGTAAATTTGGTCCAACTTCACGAATAACACGCGTTATGTTATTCATAAGATCATTTACTGTTTATCGCTTGTTGACATGAATTCGATTTTAACATAACCCCACAAGAAATAATCCAAGGGCGTTAAATCATATGATCTCGGGGGCCTGTTAGCATCACCACCACAGGAAATGCTGAAAGTTTTGAACTTCTCCTTCAAATGATCTACAGTCTCGAGAGCAGTATGACATTTGGCACCATCTTGCTGGAACCAGATGTTTCTAAGATCCATATCATCCGATTGAGCCCAAAAATAGCCCCCTATGAGAGCACGGTATCTTTCTCCATTCACAGTTAGAGCTTCTCCATCTTCCTCTTGGAAAAAAAAATGAAACAATAACTGCACAATTCCAAAATCAACAGCACGCAGCAACTTTTTGGGGATGAAGTGGTCGTTCTTGAATTTGCATTGGATTGTGATTGCTTCCATAGCGGCAATTGCCTTTGTTAACAAAACCATCCATCCAAAAGTGGGCTTCGTCAAAAAGACAAAAGACAAAATTCCGGGTCAGCTTCCAATTGCTCCATTGCCCAGTCAGCGAATACACGGCGCAACCTATGGTCGTTGGACTTTAGTTCTTGAGTTAACGTCATTTTTAAGCAAGCAAATTCAAGTCCAGATGCAGAATTCGCCAAGTTTTACTCGGCGAAGGCCCCATTCTTGCGCTCGACGAGTAATTGATTTGATTCCATTATCGCTCACACTCTCACGAAGAGCGCCTATATTTTCGTTGGAGCGTTTACGTCGATTACGTACAGTCGTTCCTTGATCGCTGTCAGAATTACTTCTTTCAAATTTATCCATCAAACGCCGAATCGTACTCTTGCAGGGGACGATTATGCACACAGCAAGCTTCACGCATTACACGGATAGTTTGGCGAATAGATGATTGACTTTGATTATAAATTGTTACAATTTCTACTCGTTGCTGAATGTTGTAAAGCTCCATGGCTCTTTGTCAATAACAACTGTAACCACATGAAAAAATGACTGCTGTTACTCAATAACAACGACAGCTATCAAATGTTAAAGATAAGTCACTCTTGTTGAAAGACCCTTTAGTTAGATAGGTTGCTAAGATGTGTAATTAACAGTTCAAACATCATAGGATTAAATAATTTACAAATAAATGTAAATTACTTATTGTAGATGTGGCAAGAACATCTTATTGCTTTAGATCTGTAAGTTCTTTACATATTGCTATGAAAAGTCCTTTCGCATACTACTGTTTTCTTTGTTTATATATCAAAATACATGTGCTAAAAGTTTTACAAAATTACTAATTTTGACGTTTTAAAGTTAAGTAAAACTTTTTCATGTAGAGATGGTAAGAACATCCCGTTTCTTGAGACCAGAAATTTCTTCGCTTATTGTTATGAATAAAGTCTTCCCTGAAATTCTGATGCATTCTATTGTTTTTCTTTGTGTATTATACATTTAACAAATCAATCGAATTTGACGTTTCAAAGTTAAATAAAGCTTTTTCCAGGGAGACCTGGAGCACCGTAATTAACATTAGAGAACATCGAGAAGCCATCCGAAGTGAAATCTCGATAACATGAGTGACTCCTTCTACAGGTCTCGGGATCAAGCCCCCGTGACTACCTCAACAAATGCAAATGTTGGGTTGCATAAATTGATCCACGAATTTTTTATCATCTCTTACATCGCTATTTTTTTTCACCATCAAACCAGGCATTAGGCTGATCACCCATTTTGGATATGCTATGATCCATGTTTCACAAAATATGCCAATAATAATAATAATAATAATAATAATAATAATAATAATAATAATAATAATAATAATAATAATAATAATAATAATAATAATAATAATAATAATAATAATAATAATAATAATAATAATAATAATAATAATAATAATAATAATAATAATAATAATAATAATAATAATAATAATAATAATAATAATAATAATAATAATAATAATAATAATAATAATAATAATAATAATAATAATAATAATAATAATAATAATAATAATAATAATAATAATAATAATAATAATAATAATAATAATAATAATAATAATAATAATAATAATAATAATAATAATAATAATAATAATAATAATAATAATAATAATAATAATAATAATAATAATAATAATAATAATAAAATAATAATAATAATAATAATAATAATAATAATAATTAATAATAATAATAATAATAATAATAATAATAATAATAATAATAATAATAATAATAATAATAATAATAATAATAATAATAATAATAATAATAATAATAATAATAATAATAATAATAATAATAATAATAATAATAATAATAATAATAATAATAATAATAATAATAATAATAATAATAATAATAATAATAATAATAATAATAATAATAATAATAATAATAATAATAATAATAATAATAATAATAATAATAATAATAATAATAATAATAATAATAATAATAATAATAATAATAATAATAATAATAATAATAATAATAATAATAATAATAATAATAATAATAATAATAATAATAATAATAATAATAATAATAATAATAATAATAATAATAATAATAATAATAATAATAATAATAATAATAATAATAATAATAATAATAATAATAATAATAATAATAATAATAATAATAATAATTCCGGTGTACTAAAAAAATCTAATCACACTTTGAAGCCGTTCCTATGGGATCACTCGTTAGCGCCTAAATAATTGAGCCAATTGGACCTACTAATTATCTATGCATTATGCATTATGCACTATGCATAATCTATGCACTATATTATGCACTATGCACTATGCTATGTATGTGATCTTCGGGGATGAATAATACCCAATAAATCCATCGATAACAAAAATGGTATGCTCACTTTGGTGATGGTATCGGTGCCTCAAATACTACATCGTTTTACGAAAATGTGACTCACCTTAGTGATCTGTTGCAGTGTTTCGATCTGCATCTAGTACAAGGAAAGTTCCAATGTGTAAGAACCATGAGAAGAGTTGTGTCGAATTTCTCAGCATCATATGAGATAAATGTAACTTTCAGCTCTAGATAAACACAGGCATTTGTTAGCTAATGACAGAAACTTTTTGGGAGAAAATGTTTGCAGCAGCGATCAGTTCTACCAAATGATCTATCGTGCAATATAACTCATGCCTCGTCGAACGATCTCGGCATCTTTTATCTACAATTACATGGATTCTATTTACTATTTTATAGTAAAAGTTAACCATACCTTAAAAGATCACAAATCTAATTTGTGGTACACTTGGATTCCTTGGTGATATCGTCTTTTATTTTTTCCCCATTTATACTCCGTCTATTACTCCATTGGTCATATCGGCGGCCGCTGTCCTTTGGAGCATATCGAAGGTGTTAACTCGTATACGTTAGGTTTTAGTCATTAGATCACACACACACACACACACACACACACACACACACACACACACACACAAACACACACACACACATTCGCACTCTCATTCATACTTCCAGACTCTGGGGAAGATGAGGAATTATCTTGGTAGGAGAAAACTCCCCACCCCCACCGCTGGGAATCGAACTCGGGACCCCTAGCACAGGCAGGTGCTCCACCGACTGAGCTACAAGGCCAGCCTACTTCAAAAGTTACCTTTAGTACGAGTACAATCTCTTGATGACTTCCAGTGAGTGTGGTCTATTTGTAGATATTACAATTTTTCAAATTCAGGTAGTTCCTTTTGGCAATCGTCCTTAGGTATAATTTATATTTCACGTTTTGGGAAATATTATTGGAAGGCTGAAATAATCAAGTGATCATGATTCACTATTCTATCTCAAACCAATACCATTTTATTAACACAGTACATTTTCTAGAACTTTCAAATAATGGTTGCGTTTTTAATCATTCGGTCATTAGAAGTGAATAAACTATAGATACGGTACCTAGACATTGGATCCGATTTTCTAACTTCATCTATCACCATTTTTATCGAAATCTCTTCTAAATGTCCTGTAGTAAGTTTTCAAAGTATGTAAAGAAAATAATAACATTTTACACAAATATTTAAAACCTTTATTTATAGTAATAAAATTTCAATAACAAAATACCATGCGTTTTTCAAAACTCAACATTCAAACTACAGGATATAAAGCATTTAAATTTTCACATCGTCTTGGCGTTAAAGTGGCACATTGCTAAAGTCTGGTTAACTTGGTTAGTTATACTGCCATCTAGAATTACTGACTAACCTATTCATACTTTGTGTAACTAATCTAATTATATAGGCATAGTAATTACTTCGTATAAATGATTATAGTAAATTCAAAGTTAGCTCCAACAGTAATGCAGACTTCTGTAACTTCACCAGAAGTTTTACGGCTATTTGGATAAAAATTTATTAAAATATCCTTTCCTTTCTAGGTATTGCAGTTGGAAATGGTCTGACGGACGCATACTTGCAGCTTCATCACAGTGACTTCGCATATCAGCTTGGTTTGATAGATCAACGGCAATACGAACAGATAAGTCAAATGGAACAGCAATACAGGACGTTGCTTAAACAAGGATATAGTTCACCTAACGTAAGTATGTCATACCTTTCTGTAAGCGATAAAGTTTAGCACTTGGTAATTGAATATTATACTTTTGTCTAGTGTTTATTCTATGAATTATATTATTTGTTATAAATGAGTTCTGACTGCATACAAATAATTTTAGTATTGAGAAGGGTTATCTTCTATCTGCTAGAAGGATTTTTGCAGGATTTTCGCTGTGGGTGTTAGTAATGATTCTTATAAACTTCTTTTGCATAAGAAATATATTTTTACATTCTACTGAGTTGCCCCAAAATAATATTCTATGATATATTTAAAGTATGCATAAGAGAGTAATTTAAGGATATCAATAGAATTTACATTAACTAGCTCTCGGATAGATAAAAGGTAGAGTTGAGTTTAGGTAAGACATACTTTCTGTGAGGTTGAAGGCCCAGAAATGTTATACTGCCAATTACTTCTAATAACATATTGTCACAAACGACTGTATTAATTACACTCTGGGGACTCAAGTAGTAGGTGTGACGTCACTCCCTCCCCTCCTTTATGACTGGATGAGTGGTCTTTGGTCGATAGATGCCCTCTCTTAATGTAACCATTGGAGAAGCAACATGTGTTTGTAGGCAACTCCACTTCTGGACAGGTAAATGGCCGCCATGGCCGCCTTTGTAATGTTTGTTGTGGAAATATTCTTACAGTGGCGCCTGGTGGGTTAAATTATTGGTGGTGCACAAATGAAAAATAAAATACAGAGTAGTAATGACTCAGCTATTTAGACAGATTCTCTGCTGTACTCTCCTTAGATCTGGCGAATCTATCGATAACTTTTGTGTTGAAATCGCTGATCTACATAACAAAATCTCTCTCAATTGAAAGCATTACTAATGCTGTCAATTGGTCCTGTGACATTGTGTTCCTAAGGAAAGTTTTTATTCTTTTTAAAGTTGAGAAACAGCATTCTGCTTCAGCGGTAGATATTGGCATAGTTAACAGTACTCGGAGGGGTTGGACATATTCGCTGAATGTAGTACATAAATTGTTTTCCTTATTGAAGTCCACCAAGCACAAAGCGCCGGACATTCCACGAAATTCCTCTCGACTGTAAATTACAGTCAGTTCTCTACGAATGTTTGTTCCAATGATAAAAGGATAGAACCTTATTGTTTCTCTAAGGGAATCCTCTGGAAATGTCTTAGAAATTTTCTTGATAAAACAAAGTTGAGGCTACCAGATGTCCCGTAAAGCTAAATCTGTCCTTTGCTTCTCTAAGAATGTCACATACTTCAAGAGCTTCTCTTCTTTTCACATCATGATCTTCTAATCTTCTCCTCTTAATTGCAGTTTCTTCGTGTTCCTCGATATCCACGCTATTTCTTACCTTTTGCACTTCCCTTTTAAATGCGTTTAGCTGGGCGATGGCAAACGTTGCATTGCAGTCTCGTTTCTGCAGCTGATTGTACAAAATGTCCACATGTTGCATGATCTTGTAGAAGAAAGACAGCCAGAATACAGAATTATAATCTTTCAAAGTGGCCATAAACCTAGAAGCCTGAACAAGTGTGGCGTTGTTGTTTAACAGAGCTCTCTTCTGAATAACCTCCATGCATTTAATTAAATTCTCCCTGTGTTCGAAAAGCAGAGCACACAGAAGCTAAGCCTGGAGGTCACGCTATAGCTGTTGCTAAGAGTAAGAGGAGCTAGGTTTATAAACCTCCAGTTAAGCAATGTATAAGAAGCCCCTCCCATCTTTTCACCTTCCCGCAACCCCCTCAGAGAGCCTACATTTGGGTGAAATCTTAGGTTAACTCTTCGCTGCAAACCTGCGGCTCCTACAGCTAATCACTGTTTATTTCGACTTCTGCGGTCATGGGCAGCTACAGACGATAAGCGTAATCGAAACATGTTTCTATATAAAACAATGCAAACAAGTACAGCTTTAATGTGCAAAATGCACCTGTTGTATATTCAGAATCAGTGGGCGTAGCGCAAACCTGCAACCTTATGGAGGAACCGCCCCAGTATTCTTATTAAGTGAATTCCATATTTAATTAGTTTTACCCTACCTTTGTACCAATGAAACCTTTATAAAGAAAAATCCCAACCTCTCGCTAAAGCATGTAGTTCTGATCTGAGTGTTTGCTCCCGAGTGTTCGACCTGACCACGTGTTCCTTTAATTATTCACAAAGTAAGATCAGGTCGTCACAATATCATTAATTCCAATTTATATTTGAGTATGTGACGTACCACAAGTTATATCATGTTAATATCACGTCCAATATCCCAGCAGTTGCCCGACATAAGACTGACCAGAATTTTCAAATTATGGAGAAATGACGAACTTGGAATTTTCATACCGATCTTTAATTTAAGATTTCATCTATTAAATTATTTATTTAAACGCTATGGTTCTCTGCATACATTCTACAATGAGTATGAAAGGCTACTTATATTTTGTCACATGTCTATCGTTGTTCTACATAAGTGAATCTACGAGGCGGGACCACCGGTTTTATTTCCCTTCCATAGGAAGCAATACATTGCAAAAACAAACCCATCGCCCTCGACTCCATTGGAGTCCGTTTCCTCGAGAATCAGAAGTAACATTTGATGGTTTCACTCGATGATTGTGACAACACATTAGACCATAGTGACTCATTACTGGATAGGCGAAACTCGTCTGTTCTGGAAGCTTCGAAACATGAATGATAAACCATAAAATATGCTTGTACAACGTGGTGTCTGACTTTCAGCACTTGAATGTTATATACGTATTGTGTGTGTGTGTGTGTGTGTGTGTGTGTGTGTGTGTGTGTGTGTGTGTGTGTGTATGTGAGAAAGTGCTTCTAGTGATTTTTATTGGTTTAAATTTAGATCATAAAGCCGAAACGAAGCCTTATATGATTTTCCATGATACTTCATGTGTATTATTTAAAGGCTTTCTCTAAATGATCACGGAAAGAGAGGTGCCTCGTTCTGTGTGTCGCTTAGAATTTCTGCAACACCATATTTGCTTAAAATTGCACGTGTTCTATACTAACTATGGGAGACTATATCTACAACGTCAGTCCCAAATGACTTTGCTGTCGACGGGCGCTAAAACCCACTCAAACACACATACACACACACAAACAAACAAACAAATACACACACACACACACACACACACTCACACATACACACACATACACACACTACAACGTTATGGTTGAAATTTGTATAGGTACTTTATTGGCTCCTAATCTTAGTTTCCAAGTGCATAGGCAAAGACAACATCGGCGAACCTCGCATATTAAATCCACATCAGTTTTTATCGTAATTAAAATGGAATGCAGCACCGAAATTCGCTAAAAATATGGGAAAAAATAATTGTTTTGTTTTTGAACTAATAAAACACTTTGAAACTTAGAGTATCATAATCCAACTAAATTTATGAGTTTCGGGCATTTAAATACCCTCACATGACAATTTAAATGCCAGTTCGCACCTGCATGCCGGCCCTTGGATTCACAGAATTCTGTCATTTGAGTTCAATTGAATGTACTAAATTAATACATTTGAAATTAGCGGGCAAAGTTCCTGGTGAAATTTTGTGTTGGTATGATGGTTATTTCTTACAATATGTGGCACCATGAAAACAAAACAACGGCTGCAAACACTGAAAACAAATAATAATGTTTATACTTTTGCTTTTGTGTGAATTTCTAATGGTCGGAATTTTCTTGTCTTTCTCGTTAAACTACATAATGTTTCTATATAAATGATGAGTTTTAGCATGTCATTTAACATTTATAAAGGTATTTTATACATCAAAACGAGCATATATCTGTTATATAGGTTATAGGTAAAACATTCTTTGAAACAACTAACCTCTTGTTGACCGTGGACATAGCTAGGATCGTGAATAGGCTAAACGATACATAACACAACAATGGGAACATACTTGAGGCGTGATGTGGTAAGAAAACTAATTAATGCCTGTGTACAAAAGGCTGGCATCAGATAAAATCCTAAGGAGATGTACATTGGGCATGACAAAATGCAAATGAAAGTTTACATAACATGATATGGCATAATTCCCCAAAAGAAGTATTTGTTTCAAAGAAGAGACTTCAGGTTACTGTGACATCAACCATCAGTGAATTCAATTTTGGTTGTTCTGCCTCACTCAAGCTGCAGTCAGACAGATTTCACTAGCATCTCTAAAAATTAGCCAAGGGAAGGACCAATTACTCTTACTTCATTCAGCAATTTCTGCGAAGGTAACTTCTAACACATCCAGAAGGAAACTAAAATTGAAGAAAACTGCTGCAGAAGAAAGAAGGAAGAGGCAGGAAGGTCCAACTTATCTATCTGGAGGGTTTTAGTCTGCTTCAATGCATGCAGCTGAGAAGGAAAATGTTTTGGATTTTAAAATTTGATTTAGTCAGTTATAGTTTTTTCAACATTTTTTGTCATTCAAAATGTTCCACACGATGCAGTTTTGATTCAGTCCCTCTAAAATTTTCAAAAAATGTTCTTAGAAAGCAAACAAAGCTTTCTATCTTATGAATTTTTAATATTAATTAGTTTTTTAAAGTTATTGATACAAAAAGTCAAAGGTTTAACATTTTTTTCTCCATACCTAATTTTTCTTTCCTCTAGAACTAAAGGCAGTATAAGAAATTCATAGGATATATCTTTTCTTCATAACCATCAGAATATTTTTATAAATATAAAACTTAAAATTTTAAAAATTTTCATCACGTGGAGCGGTTTGAATTTTGCCCAAATTTTGAATTTCCGAATTAATTACTCAAAAACTATTGAAGATATAAAAACATAATTTTGAATTCTGTGTCCACTATGCATCGGAACTAAGTTCAGCAAGATTGGTTGAAAATTGCTGGATTTGGGGTTTTCGGTGCTGCATCCCCTTAAATCCACATCAGTTTTTATCGTAATTCAATGCGAACCTAATTATGATGGATCATTTTATTTTCTTAAATAGTACTGCTGATTAATGAGTATGTAATGAATAATACCATTTCAACGAAACGTCCTCATTAGTGAAATATTATGGACTACTTACAAAAACATGGCTTTGTCTCAAAACTTAGTGTCAAACTGAACGAGGAGTAAAACAATGTTTAACTTTGTATCCCCAAATCGGTCTGTAAGATGTCGACACTATACAGAATGTGTGTATGTTTTTTTCCTAGTGGCTTCTAAAGTATACCTAAAACAGAACTTTCTTTAGTTATGCTCAGAGGAAAGAAATTTTCAAGAATTTTGATTGAAAGTTATAGGTTTTAGACGCTTCAAGCAAACATGTTATTTTTGGAACTCACATCCTTCTCCTCCTTTTAATTAGTAGCTACATTCCTCAAATCACTATTCTAAAGAAAAGTTTGTACTTAAAGGTATATTTTATTTCAGGTAATGGCTGGCGTGAGCTATATACAGCAATATGCCGGTTTTAAAACGCCCTACAACATCCTCAAGGAGGGTCCTGATGGTCTAGGTGCGATGTTTGATCCAACTCAGAAGTTCCTGAACATACCCGAAGTACAGGCGGCTATCCACGCCATCAAAAAACCGTACGCTTTTGTCCAGTATGAACCTTACTTTGCCCTGCAAGACTGGGCAGGGTCTGTATTGCCTTGGCTGGAGGAGCTCCTCGACTCTGGGTTGTACCGCGTCATGTATTTCAACGGTCAACTGGATATCATTGTGGCATACGTTCTCTCAGAGAACATGTTCCTCAACATGAAGTTTCCTGGTTCTCTATATTACAAGTTTGCTGAAAGGAAGTACTGGTGCGTTGGCAATGACCTCGCCGGCTATGTGAAGACTGCAGGACATTTCACCGAAGTGATGGTTCGCAATGCTGGCCATGCGGTACCTCTCGACCAGCCTGCATGGGCCTTCGATCTCTTTTACAGATTCACTCGTGACCAGCTCAGCAATCCTGGAGGCTCTTGTTAGCAACGCTCTTGCCTTCATCAATTGGCTACCCTCTAGACTTACAGATAAAATAATAAAAATGTATATTACAAAACATTAAAATAATTAAAACCCCTTCTACCAAAAGTTTCTATGTTTTCCTCTTTTAAAATATCCTAAAATGTTTATTACTTCACTTTGTTTTGAGGTATTTAATACACAGTGCAATTTATGTCTAACTCAAAGGAGAATGCTTTCAAAGCTATATATTTTTATACTATAACCTTCTCATATGTATAGGAATTTTGTTCCCCTATAAATTGATAGAAAAGCTAGGCATGTTCATGAGAGACTGATGTAACGTATGATAAGATGAAACAGGAATTACGCAGACAATGTGATACTGTAAACAGTTGCACATAAGAAAATGGTAGTGCAGCTTTTAAGTTCCAGTATCAGCTTTTATGAGAGCGCTTAAATTATTTCATTATTACACAAAGAATATGAACTATGTGACAGATGTTGAGCTTTTTGTGGCGTATGTGTACCTACAAGTTCAAAACTTTTATTGTATTTGTGTGTGCATATGTTTACTTCTCGCACAAGAATGGCCAAACTTATTTTTATAAAACTAGGTAGATAACAGTTAAACAAAGTTTTAAGTAAATGCTAACTGTTAGGTTATGTACAGAACACATTTAACTTATAAGTTATTTGATATTCTGAATAACTAAGAAATTCTAAAATAAATAATGAAAATAGCATGTGTTCAGTCATAGATAATGTGACTTTGTGGGTTCGTGAAATAATAAAACGAGGTTACGAAACACAAAAACTACACTTTATTCTCCTCGAAATACACTGTTCAACATTACAAAATTGCTAGAACCTCAAACTGTTTACTTTCTCTACTCTACATTCAACTGTCTGTCGCTACCAGTAACGATTGGTTCCGAAGTTTTCCGAATCTCCACCGGCTTCGGCTTCGCGAGTCTACCGCCAGGGCGACACTGCTCCCTCCTCAAGGCTGGTCGTCCCGAACAGCGCCTTCGTAGCGGGCCAGGCGATCCAGGTGTACCACCAACATCTTTCCTCGGGGCACCTTCTGGATGCGGTAGACCACGTCGTTAATCCTCTTCACCACCGGTACGGTCCTTGCCATGACTGCTGAAGCTTCGGGCAGCGTCCCTTGGTCCGGGTCGGGCGGTACAATCAGACCAGGTCACCTTGCTGGAACCCTTGGCTGTTGGCTTGCCTGTCGTATTGGGTTTTCATGCGGTCGCTCGCCTTCTGGATGTTCTGGCGAGCCATCTCGTGCATGTCGTGGAGGTGGTCCACCAGGTTCTCCACATCCCTCAAAAGTGGCCCCAAGTCTGCGTCCGCCAGCTGCTCCCTCCTCAGGCCTGCGCTATCCCAGCCATCCGCAGGCACTGCCATGACTACTCGAACTGCTACGGCACGCTCCTTCCCCTCCACTCTTGTGCATTGGCCGCACCCTTCTGGACAGGGTCTTCGGGACATAGCGTCCGCGTTACCATGACTCTTCCCTCTGCGATGTTCCGAGGTGAAGTCGTACTCCTGCTGCCACTGGATCCCACCTACTGTCTGGCCTTCCGGTCGCGCCGTCACTATCACTTCGCTCCTCGCGGGGACAACCACGTCTTCGCTCAAGACGACCCTGCCAATTCCAATGCGCTCTTCTGGTTGACGGAGTATAACCTCTTCTCCGTTGAGCCTCAGCACCTTCCTGCCGACGTCGACCGTCACCTCGTGGCTCCTGAGGGCATCCAGTCCCAGAATCACCTCCTCAGCCACCTTCGCGACGAACACCCACAGACGCACGGTACTCCGTCCCAAGTTCAGCTCCAGTAGGGCCTCCTTCTCCACAGGCATGGTGTCGCCCGATGCTGTCACAAGCTCGTATGGTCGGCTCGGCTTCCTCGTAGGCAAACCCTTCGCCACGTCAGGTCTGATGATGGTCACGGCCGCCCCGGTGTCCACCAGCACGCGGCACGGCTTTCCTCTTACCCAGCCGTCCGCGATGAGGTTGTAATCCATCCGCCGCCTGACGGCGCGGATTGTCACTCGAGGGGATGGTGGTAATGGCGCCGACGTGCCCCTTTCCACGATGGTCCTTACTCGTTTTCCGGCTGTTCTGCCTGGTGTGGGCAGTCTCTCCGCAGATGTCCGGGCTGTCCACACCCCCAACACAAGCCACTATGTGTTCGCTGGCGTCCCTCAGCTGGTCTTCTGTCTCCGGCGTAGCAGACACTCCCCGTTCTCGACGTCGGGATAGATGCTACCTTGGCCGCCTCCATCCTTAATGCCGCTGTCAGCGCCTCGTGAATGGTTTTATATTCGCCGAGCATTAGGCGCTGACGAATCTACGTGTCCAGTACCCCGTCGACAAAATTGTAGGCGGCTTCCCGGGATGCGAACTCCAGTGGCAGGTCAACCAAGGCCTTGCTAGCCAGCTGCTCGATCGCTATGGCGAACTCCTGCAGCGTCTTCCCCGGCTGCTGCGACCTTACCTTTAGCTGGCTGCGGTATGCTGCGGCTAAGCGGTGGTTCCCGAAGCGATTCTCCAGGGCCTCCCAGATGTCCTTGGGCGCCGCCGTCGTCTGCACCGCGTTTATGATTTCCGCGGCCCGTCCCTGGAGGCTGGCTATTAACTGTGTGGCCTCCTCCTCCGGTGAGTATCTGTTGTTTTTGGCCACTGTGTCGAACTGGCAGCGGAAGACCTCGAATGTTGACGCGCCGTCATATTTCGGAGGTTTGACGCGCGCCGATGTTGTGTCGCGTCCCGGTGCGTCAGCCTTCAAATCCTTCAGTCTCCTGCCGACGATGTCCTCCACCATGGCGTTCAGGGACTTGACGCTGCTGTCGGCCTTTCCCTCCAGGTTGTTTACGCGGTTCGCAAGGTCTTCGACGTCTTCAACCATGGCGTTCAGGGACTTGGCGTTATTGTCGGCCTTTTCCTCTAGGTCATTGAAGCGGTTCGCCAGGTCGTCGACGCGCTCGTCCACTTGGCCCATCCGCTTGCCCAGCTCCGTCACGTCATCCCTCACGCCGGCCAACTGTTCCTCAAATTTGGCGGCGAGGACCTCGTTCGCCTCCTTCATTTCCGTGGCCAGACTGTCGTTCGCTGCCTTCATTTCTGTGGTCAATTCGGTCTTTATTTCTTTCAACTCTGCGGCCAGGTTGTTATTTGCCGCTTCTGATTTTGTTGTTAACTCGTTCATCTTCGCGGCCAAGTTGTTATTTGCCGCTTCCGACTTCGCCGTTAATTCGTTCATCTTCTGCAAAAGTACTTCCAATGCCGATTCCATGGCCATAATGTTCGGTGATGTAGTTGTCCCGCCTCCTAACACCAGTTGTGACTTTGTGGGTTCGTGAAATAATAAAACGAGGTTACGAAACACAAAAACTACACTTTATTCTCCTCAAAATACACTGTTCAACATTACAAAATTGCTAGAACCTCAAATTGTTTATTTTCTCTACTCTACATTCAACTGTCTGTCGCTACCAGTAACGATTGGTTCCGAAGTTTTCCGAATCTCCACCGGCTTCGGCTTCGCGAGTCTACCGCCAGGGCGACAATAACAATTACACCGATAAATTCTCAACTTCAAGATTTATAGAAGTTTTTGTTTTTCGCTACGCTCCTCTTGGGGAGTTGGAACAGCCTACTCACTAATGTTAAAATAAGAGTCTTCTGGTGTACTTAGCTCAAGAACCACTGAATGCATCAGTTTGAAACTTTTACTTGTTATTTTCCAACATTTTCACAATTCATTAAAGATAATAGCTCATATTTTGAAGTTTTAATAAAGGTGATTTTTAAATAAATATCTTTAATTTACTTCTAAAAATATTCAAAATTTATTTTTCCTTAAATTCAAAATTTTATATAACTTTCTACAAGTACCCTTGAAAACAGTTTAAGTATTTCTTTAATTGCAGAAAAGATGTAGACTTGTAGCTGTGGTAGTTTTATAGAGGAGCGCACACAAAGTATAAAAAATAAAACAGAGAAAAACAGCATTAAAGTTTTGCTGCGTTGGAACTACACCTCAGAATTTCCCCAGATCTATATTCTGCATCTTGTTCATCATCAGCATTCTTCCTCTTTCGATTTTCACTCCTTCTCTTCTTCCTAGACTCCATGGCTACTTGCTCTATGGTATTATTAATTACACTGGGCAACAACGAAAATGTTTCGGGCTTAAAAATAGTGAATTTACATGTATTTCCATCTGCTGAATTAAAAAATAACCATAAAATGATAGATTACCTCCTGTTTTGAAGATAAAGTGAGATTTCATATTTTAGAGTGAAGATTTTAAATTTGGGAGAACTTTTTCGGGAGTTGGCACATCTGTCCAATAAAAACCCACAATCAGAGAGAACTTTTGCCAATCAAGCGATACAAAAGTTTTGGAAGGCATTTTTGTCGGACCACAAATAAGAGAACTTGTAAAGGATCCTGTATTTGACCAAGTTTTGGAGGGGAAAGAAAAGGAAGCTTGGAAAGCCTTCAAGGGTGTTGTTCATCGATTTTTAGGCAACAAAACAGATGACAACTACAAGCATTTGATGACAGTGCTCCTGCAAAAATACCGTAACCTTGGATACAACATGTTCCTTAAGATCCATTTTCTCCACTCCCACCTAGACTTTTTTCCTCCTAGTGATGAACATGGGGAGAGATTCCATCAGGACATTTCTGTTATGGAACAAAGATATCAGGGTCGTTGGAATGAAGTAATGCTTGCGGATTACTGTTGGTCTTTGTATAGGGATTCTGCGGAAATCCATCAAAAGAGGCAAGCTAAAAGACGACGAAGTCAATAGGCCACCACACGATTCTCTTCAGATACGACTATCTGCAAAGTATTTTTCCAGCAATTTAGAACTCTTAGCATATAATTACCAGCTAAAAAATCAAATGCACTTTCATTGTTGCTGGCAAGTAAGTAATTAAAATGTATTCCTTTCTCTCAATCCGTTAATATGTAATACTTCCACCTCGTATATATCATAGAAACAAGAGCTAATAACATTTTTTCATTGTCATATTTGGTTTTCTCAACCCAAAATTAGTAGGGATTGCCTAATGAGGTGCTCGAAAAATATTCAAAAATTATTTTTGTTGCCCAGTGTTAATTTGTTAAATTTGGCGAGGGGGCTGTTAAATTGAGAAGAGCAGCCAATGTCTTACCTGCCTCAATTCCATTGTCAGTGCTTCTGAAGCCACAAGGAAACCTTACATTTACTTCTGCACCACTTTCAGTAGTTCTGGATGTTTCAAATGTATATTCTTCATTACACTTTTGGCAACTGAGTGATAATGTAGCTAATAATCTATTTGGTTTCTGGTGTCCTCTGATATGACAACAATTTTCATTTTCACAAAATTTACACTGTACAAAGTTTCTATATATACTAACTGAAAACCTGTTGATCTAAAGTAATTATTTACTTTAGATAAATTGTCATCACTGCCATTACACGATGAAGAAATCATTTTTTCTTGGAACCAATTTTCACTTCACATTCATCGCCAATGTTTGAGGTTAGGTTTTACGAAGTCAATATATTGTCATGTGTTACTACCCTTGTTTCCATTTTAGGGGCTGTAACTCTTTTATTATATAATAGGGGTTACTTAAACTGTTTATACTGGTTCCCATGCAAGTTTCTTACACCAAAATTATTGCTTCTTTCCATATTGGAAAGATGCACTAGTAATTCAAAACAGACTAAACAAAGCATGGAAGATTTAATATTAGATGCACAGATTAATATAAACAGAAAAACAATGACTTTCTTTCCTAATAAGGGTATACTCTGGAATATATCTTCAATATGGTTACAGCTAAGGAGAGAACACAGTTACAAATGGCTAATAGGGGCGTTGGTACACTGTGCAGACTTTTCAAAATGGGTCTATTTAGGACTTTTAAAACTGTGGGTCCGGAAAATAAATATTGTTGCTCTCTTCTACAAACACCAGGGAAGATTATTTTGACAATAACTCATTTTGTGAAATTTCACCCCAGAATGCCGTTCTGGCTACCCTTAAGCGGTTAATAAGGGACAGGCAATTTACAATGACAAGTGTATGGGCATACAAACTGTGTATTGGGGTTTAATTTCAGAAAAATGCTCAAATCTTCTAAAATTATTGATACAAATATTAAATTATAAATGTGAAGACAGTCATTTGAAAAGAATTATGTTTGTTTTGTTTATTGCATTTTGAACTTCTGGCTTACAGGACTTCAAAGTGAAAAATTAATTTGAAGGCAAAGAAAACAATTCTCGTTTGTTTCTCTTTACCTGCCACTAGATGATGTTATTTTGCTTGAAGAGTTAACTGACATAATTCCTACACCACGGAGATATAAATCAACCTTACTGCTTGTGTTATAGGTATGCAAGTAACTATCACAAGATCAAGCCAAATTTAACTACTACGGCAATGTCCTTAAATTCCTCATTGTAGAAATAAAGCAGCGTAATAAATATAACTTAACGAAATAGAATTTGCCAATTGATTGCAAATACCCTGAACATTTAAATTAGAAGTTGCGGTTACTGCTTTGGTCACTCGTTTATTTGCTTCAATCTCAAAGATATTTGCAAATTATATCATAGATAGTTCTGGTTGTATAATACTAACATTGTACTTGTATTAGTGCTGCATTTCGTCTTTGTTGATTCATTCCTGGCTAGTCAGTCGCTGCTAGTTCTGTGGAGTATGTGATGGGCATAGAGACCTCAGCGTAATGTGACGAGAGATACAATAAAGCGGTACATTTCTTGCTGTTTACTGTAATATGTATTCTAGCAATTTCCTGTTACATCCACGACACTACTTCCACTGCATCAAAACTATTACTTTAAACATGCACACAGATAGAAATGTTTTTACTAAAATGCATAAAGGTCAGAATTTACCTTCGAAGTGACGTGTACACACGTTGATAGTCTGACTTGCGTACTTAGCTCCTGGTTGTATACTTCATCATTTCGCGCTAACCTTTTTCCCCTGAATTCTTGTCCGTTGTCTTTTGGAATGTAAGGTTAGGTACGAGACCTCTCTTTGCTGTACCGATAGGGTCTTTCTCTTGAAAGAAAAGCGGCACTGTGCGTTCTTTGCGGCGGTCAAAAATTCGTCGCTGAAAAAATATCCAACTATCATAAGTATCTTACAAGATATTAAATTACATATACACACACATAAATCCTCTTATACTTACACTGTTATTATTTATATCACAATACTTATATAAACAATGTCTCAATGTAATACATAAGTACGAGTGCATTAAGTCTTTCTGATTGAGCAAACAGGTATTGGCTAAATGCCAACTGGTTTTGTTCAATTTTCCTTGTCATCAAATCCAGGATTTACTTTCTCCTGAAGCTGTCCTACTTTAAAGGAGTAATTTCTCTCCCTAATAGGTCTAGGTACACTTCTTACGTCCTCAATACCGTGAAGGACAAAAGCCCAGCGTGTACCTATTCAATTATATGGTTAAATCAACATTTCTGGGCATTTTTAGCCTGTATTTCAATGTTTATATAGGTATACTTCATAGAATTATTCCGAAATTTCTACATAGAATTATATGCAATGTGCTCTTATAAAGATGTCTTACAATAGACCGTTCATCCACAACTCTCTGGTTAGATTTAGACATCCTACTCTTAACTGGAGGATATATCTCTAAGAGTATTTGAACGCAGAGGCTGTTGTCACTCCTGATAGCTTTTTATTGTCAACTTTTGTATTTTGCTTTGGAAAACAAAAATATACTTTTCTACGAAGTTTGACGAAACTCATTTTGAGGAACACATTTATCAAAAAGGGGTATAATAATATCTGAAGTTTGGGAAAATATTAATAAGGCTTAGACCTAAGGGTAAACACTGGCATATGCATTCACTTCAAGATTCAGGAAGAGGTAGGTATGTGCAAATCATTTACGACTTCAATGCAATATGATCTCTTTAATAGTGATCAGATACGTACAATAACGAAGAACAGAACCCAAACACTCAGAAATGAGGGAGAAGATGTATAACACTGAGAAAATAAATTATATAATACTTCAATCAGCCATGTCGGAGACTTCAATCGACTTAATGAACCTTATCATTATCGTCATCCACAATAAGAGAAGCCAAAAACTGATCATCACATTACTGAGAAGTAACGATCTCCTTTAGACTAATAATGTGCTGCAGATAATATAAAATTAGACACGTGTGATGCAGGCTTTTAATGGAGTCAGCATACCAAATAACATTGACCACAAATTAAATACCTTATTAAATGTATACACTACTATGTTTAACCACAAATGTTATGTTTATTTTTTATGTACAGGCGGTTTTAGTAGTGCACAAACATTTAAAAATTACATATATAGGTAATTACTTCTATCTAACTCAATTGTGATCTTAATGCTATTCTCCAATTATATTAAGCGTGTGGCACTACCATAGCTGACAGTAGTTTTGATATATGGAAGTCCTTTTTTTCTTTTCTTTTGGTTAGTGCTCTTTGTGTGTATCATTAACTCTTTTTTGTGCCTACAATTCAACAAGTGTAGCATTATTTCTACTATAAAATTGAAACATTACATATTATAAATTCAGGAGTTAGCAACAATTAATTATTTTTCAATAGCAGATATCTATGATTTTATACTAGTATTTGCAAAAATGTATCACGGGAAAGCCCTTGAAAATATGTATCAAGTGGTATAAATTCGATACTTATTAGTTACCAGTAAATATAGGCGGAGTTATTCAGAAAAGTCTGCCACTTTTTAGTACGAATAACGGGACGATTTCCTCAAATCTGTTGCTACCCTTAGCGGGGACCATAAAGGTTATTAGACTTCCCTTTATATAGCGAGAGAAAGAATTTACCGTCTGCCACACAAATTGTTTTGCGCCAAAGTTAGAACGTTTAAGTTCAAAGAAGGAACCAATTAAAGCAAAGGTAAAAATGAAGTAACAATGAGACGATAGAAACACTGGCTTATAAGTTAAACCCGTGGCACTACAGTCTCTATCGCACCAGGTCCTGCCAACCCGACTGCCGGCCTCACACCCGTATACGCTAGGTTGAGGTGAACGATCATCCAAAGATACGGAGAGATGTGGTCAGCACCTAGACACCCAGACACACTGGCTTGGGTTAAGAGAAATTCGGAAAGTAGTAGGGAATGACAGGAATTGGAACAATAATCCCTGTGCCAAAGACTGTCCAATGTATTTTAAATGGGAGAAATATTGTTCCAAAAACCTATGACAGATTTTGGAACAGTCGTATCGTTGTTTTTGAAAACAGCCTATACGAGAGGAAGGCAGCACAGCGATGCGCAGATGCCTGAAACATTGTTTCAGAATCCCTTGGGTGGATTTTGGAACCGTCGAATCGTTGTTGCTGTTTTTTTTTTTTTTGGAGTAGAAAAAAAAACCTATGCTAGAGTAGGCGGGACGATATGTTTTTTCGGGGATCGGAAAGTTTGGAAATGTGAATGAAGAGAATTGTGCTAATCTGTATGAAAATCATTGCAATGCTGGAGTGTGTAAATCGGTTTATGTGGGTAAGGAATGACATAAATATGTTAAAAAATAAGAATTATCATCATCTATTAGGAAGTCGTATGCCTGTGTGTATGATCATGAGAGATGGCAGTTGAAAAGATATGCTTCATGTACAATCCTCGCTTTGAAAAAGAAAAAAAACTAAGATCGCCCTCCCCCCACAAACTGTCGTTCCCCGGTGCAAGAATCAACATGTTCAAATCATTTTCCCATTCCATCCAAATTGCTCGTATAGCTTTATGAGCAATACGTGACCGAAAAAAAGGTCAACAAAAAGGAGGTCATCAAGTTATACACGTGTACAGAGAACGTCCTCCTCCCCACCATCCCTACCTTGATGCAAGACTGAACATGTTTAAATCGTCTCCTATCCAGCCACGTCTGATGGGTGAGAGTATGATCGAATTGTGTGCACAGTTACTTGTGAGCCGTCAAGATGAACAGTGAAATAATCAAAAGTGCTATCGAGAGCGACAATGCATGCTGGGTGAATCTTGCCGATTACGAGAAGATGAAGCAACACTGTCTGGAAAAGCACGAGGAACATTGTAATGGTGATACGCATAGCATCATCTGCAAGGAACCTTCACAACATGATCAAATGACCACATTCTTTCGTTGTGGAGAATACTGCGATGTGTACCATAAGTTAAAAGGGTAAGTAAGATAATGCAAAAAATATATTTTTGACTGATATTACTATATGAGGTATCAGAACTAAAACAATACAAACTGTGTAATTGCAGAATGTATGAAGGTGAGGATGTGCCACCCTATCAGGATGTGGATCGTTCGAAGCCTGTGCCTGAAAGAACCGTGCAGCCCATGGACGAGAAAGAATGTGTAGAAGAAGAAGAAGAAGAAGAAGAAGAAGAAGAAGAAGAAGAAGAAGAAGAAGGCAGGTTAGTACAAATAAACAAGACAGACATAGTGGCAAAAGAGCAAGCTATGTTTTATTTTTCATTTTTAATCGTCTGTACATTTGTCTCCAGGTCCGATAAGAAGCCTGATAAGAAGAGGAGCAAACCGAAGATCGTCAGCAAGAAGAAGGTGAACGACGCTGCTCTGGATAATATTATAGTACTTATCTTCGATGCCATTCCAGAAAAGCCCTTGAAAGATGAATCCAAATAGCGTGTATATGCTTGACAACATCTCCATCAGTGTGAACTGTCATGTGAATGTAGGGCTCCACTACGAACTCCCCACCCTATACATCATAGCAGCTGACGAGACATTCGTATACATAACAAAAGAAGACTGGGTGATAATACTTGAAAATATGTCAGTGATTGAAACATATCTTAGACACGGTAAGCTCCCAAGTGTTTCATACAGTGAAAATATAATATATGGTTATAATATAATATTGCATATGAATAAAATCAGTGAAATAGTTTTGAGAAACACTTGTCTAAACGAAAATATTATAAATCTAGACATAGCTGCAATAGTTGGACTCAAGAGACTAATTCCATACATTGAAAGACATTTATTTCAATTGCATGAAGCTCATAAATCAGGCTGTTCATATGACATTTCAGGTAGGAGTATCAGGAAAAAGGTTAAGGAGATGTATGCTAAAATCAATAAAAAGATCATATAATTGGTAATGTATTTTTTATTGACAGTCAAAGAAAGAAAATAAAACATTTTTCCTATATGATAGATTGAACAACATGAGTTAGAGGTTTGTAAGTGAACAATTTGTCATGAATAATTAAACAAAAAAATGATGTTTGTGGAGGAAAGTTTGCTGATGCTTGAACTTCTAGTCTGATGTTAACTGCTCCAGTAACTGTCTCCTCAGCTTGGTGAGAGCAGTCAATAACAAATAGCGGTGCATATTTCAGAAAGTCACTTCTCTTCAAAAGGGGATAATTCTCCTTACCGTAGAAAGAGTATTGAAATTTAGAATACTGATCATATAGAGAAGCAAACTTTGAATTTGTGAAATCCAAATTCATGTCATGATAGGGATAACATTCACTGTTGAGATAAAGTTTCAGGTTTGTGATATTACAATGATCAAAGAGAGAGCTATCTTTAGCGAGGTAATTTAATCTGTCGATTTGTGCGCCAATTATGACAAATCGAGGTTTCTCAAGCTTTGTTGTTGTTGCAACGTTCCAAGTGAAAGCTTTAGTCTGTGGTACTGCAGGTTGAGTATGAAGGTCCATCGTTCGAAAGGCCACGTGTAGAGGCTGATCCGACTTGACGAGTTTAAGTTTCTCCACTCTCTCGGCATCGGAAAGTCGCAGCACTGGTATCCTCCATTCGATCCTGGTTAGTTTAATAACAGTCGGTTCATTGCCCACTATACAATTATTAGAATTTTTCGATCTAATGAGAACAAGTTCAAACTTGCTATTAAGTATGACTTCCCTGTGATCATCGGCAAAACCCAAGAGCATCGAAAGAGGGACGATAGCGTTGAAGATACCATTCGATGCGTTCACGATGTCAACATCGTCTCCAGGATGGGTCCATCCTGCGTTCTGCAAACGATTGGAATCCAGAATGTTGAGAGCTGCATAGTTGCGCATGGTTGAAGAAATGCCAGGATTTCTAGTTCTATCAATAGTAGTACCATTCATATCCAATCGAATTTCATCAAACAGAAACGCCATGGCATTGTTGCTCAGCTTTGAAGAAGAGGGTCCTCCTTCAGGCTTAGCAAGAGTTCCCTCTATGTACAAATAACTTCTGCTAGGAAGCGTGTACAAATCTTCAGCTTGGCAAGGTATTCTAATTTCATCATTCGCTTCAAGGGCTGGTGTGTTGTAAGGTAAGAATATGTGTTCCTCCTCTTTACTAATCTTATCGTCAAATGCTGGAACTCCCGTCACATCTAAAACATCCATTACAGAACCTTGAAGCCTAACCTCTCGAGGAACTTCCGATTAGATGATGTTAGCAGTTTGCGTGCTGAAGAGCGAGTAGTCTTCATCCTCGAGATAAGCTTTTTATTATAGCAAGATCTCTTAAAATTTAGTCCCATTCCGTCTTATGTGTAGTCTCACGGTAATAGTCTCGTTTCTAAAGTCGAGGGTATCACCGTTCTGATCTACCACTCGAATGTTGAGATGATCAATGAGATTTGTATCAATGATTGGTAGATATATAGGATTGGATGGTTCCTGCGAGATGTGGTAGCCTGGGGGGACAGATGGGAAGAATTCGTAAAGAGAGTGACCGCTTTTGCCGTCGATGAAGGAACCGCTTGCAAGGCTACACTCGATGCGTATTATGCTAACCTTAAAGATGTTCACCAGTTCATCAGACTCTGTCAGAATATGAGGCTCCACCATTCGTCCCCCGGTGAAACCGAGAATAGAACCGATCGATTTCTCTTGAGTAAAATCGATAGCGTAAGGGCATCGAATCTCTGCTTTCATAGTGTTATTGTTGGGGCGTAGAATGAAGTCATCGCCGACCTCCAGCCTTTCCTTGAGTAAACTGTTTATATCATCCATTTCGTACGTGCCAGGCGGAATCACTATGGTCTCCAGCCTTCCATCGCGAACGAAATGAAAACGGTTATTACTCTGATCAATATTTGGTATCGAGTAAAATGTCTCAAAATTCAAAAGAGCAATCTCATAAACACCATCAGGATCTAGATGGAGTGGCGGATTTAGAAAAGTAGAGAGGCTGGAATCAGAACCGCTCACAGTGATAGTATAACTCATTTTGACCATGCAAACACTGTAGCTAAAGCGTTTTATGAGAGAAACTGCAAGCACAAGTGACCACAAATTACAGAATCGAAAACTTGATACCTTTGTCTGTTATACATGATTCTGACTCCTGCGAGATATGACTCAATCTCCGCCGGAGGCTTCAGGTTGCCGAAACTATCAAAATAAAATGCTAAATTTCCATCCTTGCGTATGGCAACCCAGTGAGTTCCGGGATTATACGAAGTGTCCAAGTTAATGACAATCCTCTCTGTATGTCTAGGTATAGCAGGTAGTTTATCTAGCATGTACACGCCTCTAAAGTTGGGAATACGTAGACGTTTAGCATAGGCTTCAATCTCTGCTCCGCTTAACGCTTTTTCCGGGATATGTACAGGCCTCGCCCCGAGTTTTTTGGACGCAAATAGAGTCCTTTACCCATCCTCTTCTTCTTCTTCAGTTGCCTGCGTCCGTGCTTAAGACCTCTACCCTTTGCTGAAGCCTCCATCTGCTGATGGTGACGAATCATCTCGTTCAGCTGCTTATCTGCAGCGCGTTTCTTATTCACAGATGTAGCGATCTGAGCAGCACCCCCGGCCAGGCTACCCGCTGCACCCAAGGCAGCCAGCAGTGGGATTAAGGGTAAAAACCCTCCCCTAGCGGCTGGCGGCAGTGTCCTCTTTTGACGCTTACGCAAACCTGCACCTAAGGCTAGCTTTCCCTTCATGATGGCGGTTACAAATCGAGCAGCAAGCTTTTCGCCCAAAGAAGCGTCAGCGGAATGTGCGCGCTTCCAAGCTTTCTCTATAAGAACCTTATCAGCCGAATGTCTCGAACCGGTGTCCCGATGTGTAGCGTAGGCCAAGTCGTGCTCGCGGCAGGCGGTGTCCAGTCCGTTAAGGGGTTCAACGCCTTGTTGTAAACGCTTTTGTAGTTTTGTTCCAGGACCGCAGAATCTGTACCCTGGCAAATGAGCCTCAAAAGGAAGAGAGTTAATTAATGAATTAATTATTCCAGAACCTTTTTTGCTAGACTTCCGAACTCGTCCAGAGTTCATCGTATACTATGAAATAAAAATCAATAGATATGGCTTATAACCTTAGTTGCAAGATGGAAGTAGTGAAGCAAAAGTGTTCGCTGCCTATACAAGTCCTGGATTTTGACGATGACATCCGCGTCGGAAGACATGGATCTCTCTTCCCGAGCAACGTCAGAGCTCTCATACTGGGAAGCTCCAATGCCGGGAAGACGAACGTACTACTCAATCTGTTAATCCACGAGAATGGTCTAAGGTTTGAAAATCTCTACATTTACTCGAAATCGTTACATCAATCGAAATATCAATATCTGCTCAAAGTACTGAAAACCATACCCGATATAGGAGTATATACTTTTGAGGACGGCGAAAAAGTGCTCCCGACCTCTGACGCTAAGGAAAATTCGATATTTGTATTCGATGATGTCATCAATGAGAAACAGGGCAAGATAGCATCGTATTACAGCATGGGTAGACATCGTAACGTCGATGCAGTATACCTGGCACAGTCATATGCAAAAGTACCCAAACACTTAATTAGGGATAATGCAAATATGATAGTACTCTTCAGACAGGACAATCTCAACTTAAAGCATATATATGATGATTACGTAAATACTGATATGAATTATACAGAATTTAAAGAGCTGTGTAAGCAAGTGTGGGAGAGTAATCAGGGATCGAACACGAGACCTTTCGTTGTTATAGTACCTGAATTTCCTTTGAATGAAGGACGATACCGACACGGTTTTGACGTCTTTATCAGAGTGAATAAATAAGCATCATCATTCATTCCAGCTATGAGTATCGATAGATTCGGATGTAGGAGAATCATGCCCTCTAGGGGTGTGCTTAACCGCTATATCATAAGTCGAGATGGCTCGGGAAACTATCAGTTCAGTAAGAAACGATTGTGCAACATCCAGGATCCTGAAGAAGCCGCTGATGCAACGACTAAACACTATGTGGATACGCTTACGGCTGTCATTGAAACTCGGATGCAAACTTTCGCCGAAAAGACTTCATATCAGCACATGGGTGACTTTGAAGCTATGCTTAGGAACCATGTGCAAACCTCACTCGATGCACAATATGAAAACCTAATGCAATTTCTAAGTAAATATGCATTCAAACGTGATGCCGAAAACAATGTTATTCTGGACACGATAAGAATGAAGGTACTACTGCCTCCAATTGACGACGACGATGTTCCAAATAAAAAATACATGCTAGATTATATACATGCAAGAACGCCCATTCAGGATTCGAACGGTAATGTTTCTTTTCAAAAGAAACGAATCAGGGAGGTAGCCGATCCTGTGGACGATAGCGACGCAGCAACCAAAAAATTTGTTAAACAATTTGTTGTAAAGAAACAAAATGAATCACAGCCTGCATTAAACAGAGCTCTATCTTCCATGGTTAATGATATTGCTTCGGCAGTAGACAAAAATATCGAGCCTCTAGTAAATCGTCAGTCCTCCCTGGATAAATACATAACCTCAACAATGGATAGTGTCAGTGTGCTTAAATCGCAAGTGAATGTTATAAATGCTATTTTAGACCAAATGAGGGGACAGCTCATTATTAAACTGCAAACGAAACCATACAGAGGAAGTTCGCAAAGATACACCTTAACATCAGGACTTGAATACTACAAGTCTTCTGTAAATGGAGAGGTGATCGACTGCAGTATGATATCTCCACCCCATCCCTATACGAGATCAGATACGATTTTTTCAATAAACGATGAAATTATTGAAAGTTATCCAGCACCCATTCAGATAGGTGATAAATTAACCTTCACCGCTCCACCCAATCGTACAAAAGATGGGCATATTCTAAGTATTGAGCTGAAAATTTCCTATAAATTGACATCACATATTTAAATATTCATTCAATATAAAGATGGATGCTGAAGGTATCAGACTCAAACAATCCATCGCCCGACACAGTAAGGCAATAAGGGAAAAGTTACGTTCCCTAAAGGGTCTCAAGTTCGAAACTCAACGTATAATGTCCGAGGTGCTACAGCCTGTAACCGATCCTCTAAATAATATAATCAAGAATCAGGAGAAGCAAAATCCTAAAGAAGAAGAAGAAGAAAATGATGATGATTATGACGATGACGATCTCTCAAAGTATTTGCAGAAGGTTCGTACAGCTAGCGCTAGCGATATGGATGCCACCTATGGTGTACGCTACGAAGATGCTGATTATAAGTTAGGTAATAAAAGAATCATATTTGTAGACGACACTATTCAAATAGGAGAAGAGACCTATAAGGCTAGCCCTGGGCTGTACGAGTTGTTATTCAAGCGAGTACCTCGAAGTTCAGCGTATACTGAAGATGATCTGGATACATATTCAGAGATTTTGAAAAAAACTCTAGTTCACAGACAGGGATACAACAGAAGCGGTCGACTGAGGTCGAGCAAGGGATATAAATATAAAAATATAATACGAGGTCTAATTGCTAGTAGGACTGGATCGGGTCTCAAATGGAAGGAACACGTGCCCGATAGGGGTCTGGATTATGTGTACTGGTCTGACCCTAACATTCTGGTCAATAGACTCAAATTACTTATCGCATCGCAGCAGGCTGGAAATTTAAATCATTCATCTGAAATTCAAGAGATCGTCACGGAATTGAAAACCACAAAAGTAATAGCATGATCAGACGAAACATCGCTGGTGAGTTACATTCCCCTGCCAGACGGAGGTTCCTTCGCAGAAAAATAATTAGTAAAGGTCTTAATGACTTATTGCAAATAGATCTTATAGAAATGATTCCATATGCAAAAGAAAATAGGAACTATAAGTACATTCTTATTGCCATTAATTTTTATTCAAAAATGGCTTATGCAAGACCTCTGAAGGACAAGAGTGGGATTAATGTTACAAAAGCAATGAGTAATATATTAGCTCAATTGGATTCGGCACCAAAGAATATCCAATCGGATAATGGCAAAGAATTTTACAATAGACACTTCAGGCAATTAATGGCTAAACATAGAATTAATCATTATAGTACATTCAGCGTCATAAAGGCTGCTGCTGTCGAGCGTTTAATACGAACACTTAAAGGTATGATGCATAGAGAATTTTTGGCTAGAGGTTCTCATAAATGGCTTGATCTCCTACCGTAAATCATAAATACCTACAACAATACTTACCACTCGACGATCAGAATGCGACCTGTCGACGTCAGCAACAATGATCTGCTCCTCACCGTGTATCGTCGTGACAATTTCGGTAAAGAGAAGCGGAATGCCAAGAAATTCAACATCGGAGATTATGTCAGAATATCTAGACATAAGGGCTTACTGGAGAAAGGGTACACACCCAATTGGAGCACTGAAATATTTCGTATTATTAGGATAAGGAATACAATTCCGGTTACTTATGTTCTTCAGGACAGTGATGGAGTGGAAATACAGGGAGGAGTTTATAGTCATGAATTATTAAAAACTCAGTACCCTGATACCTATCTGATTGAAAAAGTCGTGCGCCGACGTGGGAATAAGTTACTTGTTAAGTGGTTAGGTTTTCCTAAAGCTGAGTGGATAGAACACGATGCTGTAGTGTAGCTGCAATAAAAAAAAGCTGTGAAAAAAATGAAGGATTTCGGGATGTGTTTGTATATTTGATCTTTGGGATGAAATAAAAAGAAACGTTATTCAAATAAACCTCAGTTTTATTATTTTTGTTACCCCCCCCCACATTCCCAACCATCATGTTATTTTTATCCATATTCCCATCCACCATCGATCACATCGTGAAATATTAATTACAATCACCATGTATTGATATACATCCCTCAGCCACATAAAAACATTAATCTAATGTATACAAACGAAAGTACTTATAAATGTTTTTTTGAGTATCAAATTCAGACATGTAAGAGCCCCATATTAGGCAGAGACTTTTAACTATGGGGAACACAGCTTCTCAGTGTTCAAAACTGTTTCACTTTTAGCATGGCATCAAATCTTTGCATCAATGGCATCAAATTTTATCCATATTCCCATCCAACATCAATCACATCGTGAAATATTAATTACAATCATCATGTATTGCTATACATCCCACAGCCACATAAAAACATTAATCTAAAGTTTTATACTGTTACAAGATATAATGTATATAAACGAAAGTACTTATAAATGTTTTTTTGAGTATAAAATTCTGACATGTAAGAGCCCTTATTAGGCAGAGACTTTTAACTATGGGGAACACAGCTTCTCAGTGTTCAAAACTGTTTTCACTTTTAGCATGGCATCAAATCTTGAAAACATAACTATGACATGCAACATCAATGCGTTAAATGTGAAAAGAACAGAGAAAATATTTCTTTCTTTATTTTAAATCCACCCTCCCCTCTAGCATCTTTTGTTTGATGCATAAAAAGCTACACTTATTTAAGTTTTTTTACAAAAACTTCAATTTTTCACTGAATGTGCACAATTTTTTTTTACAAATTCACACAGGCTCACACATACAGGTACATTACAATATCTCAGTCATGAGCAGATGAAAAAGGATTTTAATAAAGTTAAATGAAATTGGAAATTAATTATTCTTTCACACTGGCCGTGTGTAGGCTAAATTGTGGAAACGTAGAGTCAGACTGAATTTTTCAGTCTGACTCTACGTTTCCACAATTTAGCCTACACACGGCCAGTGTGAAAGAATAATTAATTTCCATTAATTAACCTAATAGTGGTTAACTATAAAGCCCGGGCCTTAAAGTACTTACATGTAGTAAGTCGCCATTAAGGTGGTTGTCTCATGTGTTTATGAGAACTCCTAAGTGGTTTACCGGGAAAATATGAGTCAGTTGGGGAATTTAATGTCATATCGGCACGTTGGCCATAGTAGCGCAATGGTAGTGCGGCTGGACGGAAACCAGAAGATCCGTGGTTCAAATCCCGGCTATGGCATTGAATTTTTCAGTCTGACTCTACGTTTAAATGAAATTGTTTAAGCATGTAACACACATTTATTCCCCTGACTATGTCAGCATCTTTCACTTAAGAGTAAATATTTCCCTCTCTCCCCTCAACATGACAATGTATATTTAAGCTGCACAAAAATTTCAATGGTTATAAACATTTTTTCAAAAATAATCTCCCTTTTAATTTCAATGGTTATAAACATTTTTTCAAAATTAATCCCCCTTTTTTTACATTAAATATCTTGTTTCTTTTATTTCTTTTTTTTTTAACTTAATACTCTGTCATGCTCAGAGGAAAAGGTATTTGTGTCAATTGAATAATGATTCCAAGCTAAAGTGGAATGAGATTGTTTGAGCATATAACGCTTCGTGTCTAAGCCTCTCAGAGCCACTTTATTCATTTCTACCGTGTGAACGTCATGTTTATAACTCCTGAAAGACACTTGTTTAGAGAAATGTGTTGCATTCATGTCGTGCAGGCATGACAAATAATCTTCAAATGTGATTGAGCGCATTCCCATTTTTGAAATTCCTTTTGATTTTTTAACAAGCTGACCGTCATAACGAAAAGCATACAATTTAGATCGTAATCCTGCATATTCAGTCATGACTCTACCGGAGAGTTCATCCTTAAAAAGTCCGGGCACTTTTTTGTTTACCAAAGGTATTGCATATACGTTATCCGACGGGTAATTTGATGTATCAAAATACTGTATGTGAGTTTTGATAAATTCATAGATATCAGTACTTGTTTCAAAAAGAAATGCATCTGTGTCCATATAATTCAAAGTTAAATCATTTAAGTTCTTTTTCAGAACGTTATAATAAAAGTCATACATGATAAATTTGGATAAGTCAAGAATCGCCTGACCGATGTATATAGGCTTACACATATGAATTTCCTCTCTTAATAACTCGATTCCGACAAGATTTTCATCAAAAATTATATAACGTTGAAATGTTTGGCGCGATATGAGCTTTCTCGCCTGTTTCCAGCTCGTAACGAGCTTGAAGTCCTTATAAGAACGGACATTCTCCATAAATTTTCCATAAACACAATTGCTCATTTTTTTCCATAGATTCTGACCAAATTTAGACTTTTCCTCGGCTCGTTTTTTAGCATTTAGATCAATATACTTTTTCAACCAATGTGATTGCTTATAAGCTACCGCTCTATGTATGCATTTCAATTTCAAACCCAACTGTATGCACTGTTGCAGATTGCGGTAATGTATAATGTATTTCTCTTTATCCGACAGTGTAGCTAGCAACTTTTTATGTTTATCATTGGGAGGAATCTCACTCCTCGGACATAGTGGTAGATCGTTATGTGCATCGTGAATTTCTTTAGGATATTCCAGATCGACCTCTAATACATATCCTATTTCAGCGTCTTCCGGTATTTTTAAGAAATCGATCTCGTTAATTTCTACCTCAGTTAACCATTTAAGTTCGCCATAAGGGATATTTTCATGTCCCATCACAGAACCATAAAGAGAATTCGAATCTGTATAAAATAAATATTTAGACGGTAAAGACTCATTATAATTAGTCATATACTTGTTATTTGCCTTGGAGTAACGTTTAGACACTGTACATAATCCCCCCCTTATGCCAGATTCGAAAAATTCCATCATCTCTCTATCGGTAATTAGTGATATTTGAATGCCTGTCGTCTTAAGCATCGCATCGAATGCCAATCCTGGTATGGTATAATATTGACAAGGGTCCAGCTCGTATAAATTTAGACATAACGCTCTGAATTGTTGAAAAATGTCTGCGAGCAATAACGTGTCAGTTTTAAGATATAAATCACTATATTCTCCTAAAGTTTGGATATTGAATGTTCTCCATACTGTTTGAGCGTGCAAGTAATCTTCATGACTTATGTCGTCAAAGAATATTTCATCCGGTAATGCATTTTCATCCAATTTCTCTATATAATCTAGATAAGTGTATGGAAAAATACCCTTCCGCGTCATCAACTCTCGATGTATAGGATTTTTGTATTCTTCATTAATAATTTTAAAGTTCTCGGGGTTTAGCATGTCAGCTAAGCTGCTCAATTTATCATCTAAGAATCTATAACTGTCAAGAAATCTGAAATATATGGTTTTCCCACCTGAGGTATATCTCTTACTGAACGAAAGATAGTTCTCAGATGTCTGCGAGATGCATGTTATAGGCTCTTGATCGTAAGCTAGATTTTTTACAAGAAAATGAGCATCATAATTTGATAGACAATGAAAAATAATTGGAATGAAGTTTGGTAGTTTTCTGTTCAAGTTACAAGAATTGTGAGCTGCCCCTAAATATTTACCCGAAATGTGACAGTGATCTCTGACTTTTGTCACATTAGTCTCAAAGTCATGTTTACATAGGTAACACTGATTTGCATTTTGAAAATTGGTTTCATCCTCATCGGACATATTCAGTTCTTTTTTATGTGAATATACCTCCATGACATCATCGGCAATTACAGTAAGTTCCTTGAAAAAATCTTGAATCGCATTGGGGCCTCTAAAAATTTTGAATTTTGATAAGGAATCATCATAGTCGCATACTAATTTTAGCGATATTGAAATCGCTTCATGTCTCTGCACGCTTCTTGTCCAACTACTGTCATCAGATGGCTGACATGAGTGAACCTTTTTAAGTATCGATTCGATATCAGCGTAAATGACGAATGGAACCGCTGTACACTTGGAATATGCATTGAATTCAATTTTATCATTTACACCTATTTCAGGCATAGTTAAAACTTGAGATTTCTCGCATTTAAGTTTATGTTTGGCTAAATTTGTCTCATTTGAAAAATTCCTCAAACAACCTTCACATATACACATTTTATGTTTGCTTTTATTTATCTGTTTAGACAACAGTCGGGATATATCATTTATTAAACAATAGTGTGATTTGCTATCATTGCCTATTCTTAACAGGTTTACATGATGTTTTTTTATTTCTCTGGTATGATAGAGCAAAGTTATTGAATGGTCGTCTAGGCCGTATACTGTAATAGATATATTTTGATTCTGCTTTTCGAATTTTTCAATATCATCAAGAGATACAGGAAATGTTATTCCACTGAAATCGAATTCTTTAAACATGTTATACTTAGAGTAAGATCTAACTCTATGTTTATTAGTCTTTGCAGGATATTTAGATGCAAGCAGACAATAGCCGAAACATTTGTTATCTTCATTTTTTATATTAGTTACCGCCTTTTTGTTCTTTATGTATTCCGGAAGCTTTGTATAACATCCTGCATTTAAAGGATCATATTGACAGGCATTTAGCACTAACGAGCTTATCTGATATAGAGATTTGGAACTACTTTTTGATTCGAATGTATCGATACTTGAAAGAATAGGTTCTTTAAGTTTACTCTCATACCATTCAGTAGTATCTGTACTCTTTAATATAGCTTCCATTTTGCTATGAAAATTAAATGATTCAATTTTTTCATCATCAGGAGTCTGTATTATATACTGGCATACTAACGTACCACAAAATTTTATTCCCGAAGTGTATCGTGTCAGATTATTCCTAATTTCATTGGTAACTAGAGCCTTACATTCATTCAAAAATAACTCGGGATCTATCATATTCAATGTATTGTTTATCTGACTTGTGTAAATGCGATTTTTAAATCCTGATTCTATAATGTTACATGTCAAATCCTTTTTTCTCTGCTCACTCACCGATTCCATTTTAGATATCTTTGCAGAGGTCCCATCGGTTTCCAAGGATTTTCTCTTCGTTCCAGATATAACAGGAGCCTGCGTAACACTGTCTGAAATAATACAAATCTTATTAGTATATTCCGACCTTACTAGCCGCTATAATCTGAAAAGAAAAGCGTGTTATGCATTAACATGTCTTTTTTATTTTTAAGCCGGAATATATATGATATGCATGCATTATGACCTTTTTCTAAACACATTTATTATCCTGCCTAACAGGTAAAGAGAAGCGAATTATGCAGTAAAATGTCTTGTTTCTTATGCATGAAATATATAAGGTATGCATGCATTATAACTTTTTAATAATTTTTTATGGTAAGATAAATTTTGTAAAGTTAATATTATACTTCACACATTATATATGCTGTATGTTTTATCAAATACATATAAGAAAAACATTCTAATGTTTTAACAACAATAACATCAACAACAATAATAATAAACAGAAATAATAGTAATGATAATAATATAAATAATAACCAATATTAATTATAAATCTCAATGGAAAGTTTTTCTACGATTGTGCTCATGACAGACATCAAAATTTAAAGATGTTTATATGTAATGTTGATTATGACTTCTATTTTTTCTAACTGTATGTGTTTTTTAAGTACAAAATTATTGTTTTTTTATATACTATGTATTAAGATGATTTATATAAGACTGAATGAAAGCAAGATACTTTTATTTTTTAAAAAAGTAATAATGCGAAAAAAGATAACGTTACTTTTTAAAAAAACAATAAATAAGTAGATTTATAATTTGTCTTACCTTGGCGGTCTGATGGTACTGCTGTGACGCTGTGTGAAACTCCTCCGTCTGACTTTACTGAGATGTCTGAAATAATAAAATGCATTATTAGAAACTTTTGAACAATGGTTTTTACAGGTGTTGTATATAAAACTGCTTCTTTTCATAACACATACCTTTGCTTGTAAAAAAGTAATCCTGTGCCTCTTGTATCCCGTGGATAGGGCCTCTTGCCCCATATAGACCAATTGAACACCTCCCTCATTTATTGTCTTCTTCTGAACATCAGTCATATTCTTAAAGCGTTCCGGTAGAAATATTTTGAATTCGTCTAGCTCTAAGACGATCCTGTCTCCATATTTGGTCGCTACTGTTTTCAGTGACTTGATTTGAAATGGCGTATTTTGATCTACTTCCCTCAGCTTTCTTGTTGGAAGAATCTTACATCCTCCCGCCAATTCATTTAATTCTTGCATGAGTTGATCTGTAACATAACGATTTAAAACAAACTCTTTTAGTCTAGAATATATATATGTACAGTCCAATTTACAGATATTAAGAACATATTTTTGAAGACTTCGAATACTGATATATGTGGTTAAACATGACTCCCGTTCAATGATTGACAAAAAAAAATAACTGAAAGTGTTCCATTTATATAGATCAAACTAAGTTGGTAATTTCGATCATAATTGAAACGTTTAAACTTACAAAAAACGAGATAAAGAGTTTCAATTATTAACACTTTTTTTTCACGAAACACATGCATGAATAAGCTAATATAGAAGGGAAACAGAACGTATATGTTTTTTAAAAAAGCACACTATTATAATATTGAAAAAAGATGATATCCATACAAAATGATTATACTTCTCAAACACATAACATATTCAAGTACTTACCAGCCATTGCTCGTTCCTTCCGTGTATATCTGCGGTCACAGTTGAATTAGATGTTTCATTTCAGTCGAGGCTTCTTTTATATTATCAGGAAAGACACACACGCAGATCAGATTTACAGGATTTAACAAGTTAAAATCCCCCCACTACCTACGGAACTAGCCTTGACACACTTGAAACTACTCCACCCATAGTTTAAGAGTCTCTACCTAATATTGCTCTTACATTTCAAAATTTGATACTAAAGTCTAAAGTACTAAGACCAGCGTCTTTATACTCAAAAGTCTTTTTCCATATGGAGGCGGGAACTTCCACCCCACCATACAGAAAAACTTTCTCTATGCGCACGCATATCTATTTCTATTGGATAATTCTTTTTTGTACTTATACACATTACCTTCTTCAAGGTGCCCGGAGGGGAGGTCAACTCGAAAGAGTGGACACATTCTCAGCCCATCGTTAGGATCGAGAGATCCGCCCTTCCATAAATGTTTCTCCTTACATCCGAAAGTTAATTATATACATGAGATTTTAGAGGATAACCATGCCCCGTCCTCGACAGAAAGTTATGAAACATCGATATTTATCATCCTGCTAGCCTTTTTCTCACCGTACAACTTAACATGTATACAAGATAGATAAGAGGAGCTTCATTTAACACTCTGGACATGTCCAGAGAGAAATATACTTGACCTCAAAAACGAAAGTATACACACACCTGCTCATCCTTAGTCAAAATATAAAAGTCATGACATACAAGTATCCGAAAGTTAATTATATACATGAGATTTTAGAGGATAACCATGCCCCGTCCTCGACAGAAAGTTATAAAACATCGATATTTATCATCCTGCTAGCCTTTTTCTCACCGTACAACTTAACATGTATACAAGATAGATAAGAGGAGCTTCATTTAACACTCTGGACATGTCACTCGACCTCAAAACGAAAGTATACACACACCTGCTCATCCTTAGTCAAAATATAAAAGTCACGACATACAATAATAACCATTAGCATTAATTTCCTATAACATCGGGGCGTATCCTGCTCACACACGTACACAACGGTTCACTAAGACCCCTTTCCACCGCGCAACACCACTTCCGCCCCTACTGAAGCATAGGGTGTTTCAAAAACAACGATACGACTGTTCCAAAATCTGTCATAGGTTTCTGGAACAATATTTCTCCCATTTAAAATACATTGGACAGTCTTTGGCACAGGGATTATTGTTCCAATTCCTGTCATTCCCTACTACTTCGGAAGCTTCCCAGGATTATGGAGAAGTATGTTTTGGGGTGAAATTGAGGCAGTCTGGCGGAGTCTCGGGCAGGAGGAACTAGCATCGCATATCAGCAACAACCAGTGACAGATAATTTGCATCCAGTGAAGCGCGGAGTGCATCCCGTGTTATTTTGATATTTACCTGTTTACTTAAATATATCACAACTTGTAGCAAATATATTTACATTCCCCGAGTGATTCATAGTTTAGTGTAAGCCGGCAGACATCCGTGTGGCTAGGAACGCCAACACAAATGATTTATTCGACTTTATTTTATGAAAAAAAAAAACTGAGAAAATCCACAACTTCTCGTACCACCGCACCAAATCCATAACCATTAGCAGTCGATCGATAAAAGTACTCGTTGAGGCGGAGCCTGAGATCGTAGCGCCTTCTAAGCCACAACATCGAAGAGAACAACGAAAGACGATACATCGTCGCTTCGAAGCCCGAAGGAACGAGGACCTTCAAGAAACGCAACAACAGTAAACAAAAGATGCCTACCTTACCAAGATCAATCTGCGTGCTATATACTGTATATATAGACATACAGCAGCATCTTCTGTAGAGACATCTTAAAAAACTAGTCTTACCACTTCCAAGGTATTACTGAGCACTACATCTGTTTATTTGCGGCCAGCACGTGCTGTAGCTAATTGGTGTACGCACAGGTCGTTTTACAAAACAATAACAGCACCACAATCCAGGTGGAGATAAATGTCTGTAGTAATATCTGGCATACGAAGGCAAGGATCACAACACATTAAAGGTCCTCTTTCAGGCTAGCAAGTCCTGTACGTAAAATTTAAGGACAGACATCGGATCGCATACACCTTAGCAATCAATGTATACACAAAGGTACTATGCAAGGCCAAGCGAAACATCAACAAACGTCCGTGTCAACAAGTACATCGATGCGCTCTGTGTGTACACTCCGGTATGGATACAAAATGTAACCTACGTCACAATATGCCATCTTCCTCATTGCTTTCGATGCGGGAATGACAGCGAACGATGCACATTCGTAAATTGTCGAATGTGAATTTTGTGCGCCTCTCGCTGAAACAGTATAAAAATATTGGGAGAAAGTTTGTTTAACGTCACTTTTACCTTAATGGTGCACATGAGTAGTACAAATCATTTACATATGTTTGTCCGAGGCTTAGTTTATTTCCTATATTACGCAGCACTGAAAATCCAGTATTTTTGTGTAGAATACTGGACAATTTATTCATTTTTATTTATTTTTTATTTATTTCTTTTATTTTCTTTTTTCCCCTCCTCTGTATATTGTTAATTTTGCTCGACTGCTTATAGATGGCTCGAAATTACATTCTTCAAACTGTTTAATGGCTGTTGATAACACCCAGAACTTTTGATTTATAAAACGGAGATTACCCAATGCTATTAACACAATATGTCAAATATCCTGCACCCCCTGGAAGGCAGATCTAACTGCGTAGCGAGCAAGAGTTGTAATGGAACAAAAGCTACTCGTTGCGAAGCGGAATACCCCTGCGTGTTGTCCCCGGGACGCAAGTAGTTATATACTGCGATACTCCTATACTTCATATCCTTTTAAAGGTGTATGGCATCCGATGCCTGGTTATAGACATATAGAGTATAGATTTCTAATGGGGCAGTATAGACAAGCTCCTGATCGCTAAGTGGTTGTTTTTATATACCTCTTCTACGCTTCTTTTTGTCCTTATTTTCTTGGTTAGGGTACTTTCATATCATCATTAAATGTGTTTGCAAGAAAGGCAAAGAGGATAAGCATGCCACTGTATGATACTTTTTCAGAAGTACGTAACTTAGCAAAATCAGTCTGAGTGTATGTTTGTGTGGATTTTCTGAGAGAATATACGTTCCATGAATTGTACAGTAAACAATATAATATAAACATCACAAAGGTAATCCATCATGATGAGAAATTGCAGCATTTATTTGAGAATGAAGTACCTAAAACGTGTCATATAGAGAGTTAGGATAATTTTACTTGCCTTAGGTAGTCACCATTGTAGCCATCCGAGAACGGGATAGAAAATTCTGACTAGATTCAGATATCTAGTAAGAATTTTTCCATCAGGTACAGTTTCTTACAGTTCTTCTTAAAATCTGATTTTAGCGTACTCTTTAACCTTATATGTAGCAATTTTATTCAAGATGTATTTAAGGATATATCTCAGGCTTAAGCACTAACGTGAAAGATCGTGTACGTTCGTATCAGTGGCGGTTGTTCATAGACTCCTCTATAATAAGTTTGAAGGCAGTGTTGGTATATATTGACAATGAACTTCCATCCCTACCTATATTGCATGCCGCTGATATGAAAGAGACATAAAATATGAAGCTAGATTTTGAAAAAATCCAATATTAATAATATAAGTGGAATATATCTGGTGACTTTAAGATAAATTCTTTCTTGATTGGTTTGCAACTTGGGTTCGCCAAATTCTGTACGAATGGAACAGTAGACATAAGTTTCACTGCATTATGAAATCATGACCTGAACGTGAGTTTCTTATACCTGGACTAAAAAATGTGTCACATGCCCCTGTAGTGAATCCTTAAAAAAAATCTAGTTATCTCCATTGCGGATCAAACTAGGAGTTATGAAAATTCCGTAAAAGCTATGGATAAATAGCCTGATGGACTGCTGTACTTTAAATCGAAATTACTCGAAGTCAGTGATGCTAAACTGAAAGAAAGGATTTTCATAGGACTGCAAATATGGTCCTTAAAAGCTCACGCATATTTTTAAGGACGGTTAAATCCCCTGGATAAAACAGCCTAGCAGTCTTTAAATATATTATGTTGCAATTTCCTCGGAAACGTAAAGCATAAAACTATCGTGACATAGAGTCTGTTCTTCTGCATAAACCTATGGGATGCAACATGTCTTTGAAAATTCACTTCTTGGACTCTCATGTAGATTTCATTCCGGAAAATCTTGGGGATGTAAACGATGAGCAAGAAGAGGTCTTCATCAGTAAATTTCTTCTATGCAAAAGAAGTACCTGGGCAAGTGGAGCTATGATATGCTGGCTGACTGTTGTTGAAGGAAGAAGAGAGATGTCCTTAATGCAAAATATTCCCGAAAATCGATATCTAGCACTTTCTAGATAAGTTAGAGTTAGATAGTTCCTGACTTTACTGAAAATTATTTTAAAAAATCAAATGAGTATCACAAAAAAAAAAACTCCTGATTGAGCGGGAAGTGATGTGAAGTGAAATGAAGTGATATTTGAATTTTACTTGAATAATACTGCTAAGATTTGTTATTTTCATTCTTTTTCTTTTTAATGAAGTGATATTTGAATTCTACTTGAATAATACTTCTAGGATCTGTTATTTTCATTATTTTTTTTTAATTTACGTCCTCCAACGTTAAGTCTTACCGGAAGATGAATGAAATGGGTGGAATGCTGCTCAAATGAGCCCAGGGTTCATAGACCTTAGAGCTACCTGACATTCATCTTTCAGGATAAGGGAAAACACCGGAAGAAAACCTTATCCAGGTAACTCACCCTAAACGATATTTGAACTTGGGACCTCTTGAAGTCCGGCTCGGTAGCGTAGATGGTATCGTGTCTGCCTCACGTTCAAGAGGTCCCGAGTTCGAATTTCGGTCAGGATGAGTTACCTGGATAAGGTTTTTCCGGGGTTTTCCCTTATCCTAGTAGACGAATTGCAGGTAACTCTAAGCTCCATGAATTCCGGACTCATTTGAGCATCATTTCACATATTTTATTCAAAATACGACGATACGACTTAACGTTGGATTGGAGGACGTAAATTACAAACAAACAAAAAAAAACCTTGAACGTGAGGCAGACACGCTACCATCTAAGCTACTGAGGTGGGCTTTTCATTCTTGTCTAAAAAGTAATTTAGTAATAGTAATAAATAATGTATTTTTGAGACGCAGTATACAAATAACATATTACTTCGTCGCTCAGTCGGTAGAGCACCTGCCTGCCGTGCGAGGGGTTCAGGTTCGATTCTCGACGATGGGGTGGGGATTTTTCTTCAGCCAAGATGATTCCCCATCTTACCCAGAGTCTGGAAGTATGAATGAGAATGTTAATGTGTACGTGATCTAATGATACAACCCAAAGTTTACAAGTTAGCACCATCGAGATGTTCCAAAGGAGAAAGGCCGCCGATATGACCAATGCAGTTAAAGGCGGGGTATAATTGGAACAAATAAAAACATTTCTCCATGTGATAATATGCAACATGAACATCACAAATGAGTTTCTTTCAATGTGATGACATGATAGGTGCCTTATTGTCGCAACCAGAAGAACAAAATTTCCTTGGATTCACTACAGCTTACCAAGCGGGATGGCTAAGGCGGATTCGTCTGTGGCCCTCATTCGGGAGGCCCGGGTTCGATTCCCGTGACGGCCTACCTGACCCATGGGTTTCTTGAGGGTTTCCGTGGGTCGCTAGGTGAGTACTGGGTAGGTTAACTACATCCCCCGAATTTCCATTTCATCTCCATTATCATTTCATATCATCTCTCATCTGGTGGTCTCTTTCAGAGTAGAAGTGTCGGCGGGTGTCTCGGCGGTGCATGGCAGGATGATATACTCCGAGGAAAACTACTTCCTCCTATGGTAGGCCGGTTGCCGGCCTCAGCTCCTCTGCTGGGAACATTTCGGGACCGCCAGCAAGGGACCTTTCGGATCACCTGCCTGGGACCATTAGGGCTCGGCTGCTGGGCTCGTTGTCGTCCCACTGTAGGGGAGCAGCCTGGCCTGTCGTTGTCCTAGCCTGTCTGGGAAAGTCTCTATCCAAATAAATTGTAGGGTCCTGCCATCTGTACTGTCGTGGCTCTTTTTTTTAATTTATTGAACTTTAACAGCATGCCCCATTACAGAGTAACATTACATGCATTTAATTACATAGATACATTATAAATTGTAATCACATTCTGATATTATTTTACAATAATTTTTTAAATATTAGAATTTAAATGTTCAATTCACGTATTGTTTTAAAAAATTGTTTACAAGTCAATTGAATTAACATATATACAAAAAGCTTTCAAATGTTTATTTATAAGGTTTTGGTTTGACACTGGCCAATTTCCTCCATTCTTGTGTACTTCTTCAATCAACTTGTCCCTCTGATGCCTTGTGTCTTTACATTCATAAATAAGGTGGTTTGCGGTCTGCTGTGGGCTATTGCACGTGCATTGGGGATCATCTATGATATGAAATCTATACAAGTAAGCTTTAGTTTTTCCATGTCCTGATACCATTGCAGTGAAAGTCGCTGTTAATGGTAGTTTTGTCTTAAGACGATCCTTTATCAAAGGGAAGAATGATTTGGTAAGGGCTCCTTTACTTGTACTGCTCCATCTCTGTTGCCATTGTAGATACCCTGCCCTCTCTATTTCAGTTTTAAAAGTAGATTTTGGTACCCTGTTGTAAATAGTCTTTATTTCGATGTCTTCAGCAGCTGATTTTGCTAATATGTCTGCTAGCACGTTACCAGTAACACCTACGTGTGCTTTCACCCAACTAAAGTGTATTGTCCACTGATTTCTTTCTAAAGTTCCTAGTCTATTAAGTGTCTCCTCAGGAATATAATTGTGTTTATTGTTGTTTTGTAAGGTGGATAGTGCCACTTGACTATCTGTAAATATGGCTACAGTCTTCTCTTTATTCAGCGTATTCGCCATGTTTTGCAGCTCTTCAAGTGCTTTCAAAATAGCCAGTTGTTCAGCCTGATTGTTTGAACACCTTCCATCCAGCCTGAATTGCAGTTGTCGAATTAAAATATTGTGCTTGTACAGAACTACAGCAGCCCCCACTTTTCCATCTGATTTACTCCCATCCGTAAAAATTTGAAAGACGTTTGCTCCATCATCCTCAACTGCTGTTATATGAGGTCGTTCTGCTGGATGGTTCCAGGCGCTTGGTGGTAGGGGTGCATCATAGTCACGTTCACTGTGTATATCATTATACAGTTTTATTTTGCCTTGTATTGTTATACCAATTGGCTGGATGCCGGCAATAACACAAGATGCATCATAAGAAATTGTCCTATATGCCTTCGTCATTTTTATATTGAACAATCTCAGAATCCTCTGGACTTTTTTAATGTTCTTCTGCTTTTGTAGGGAAAATCCCCACACAGGAGCACCATAAGTTAAAATAAGTTCTATTGCACCTTTATAAATAGTTTCTAGCACCTTATTTCCCAGTCCCCAAGTGAGTTTTGCGCACTTGGACAGATTATGCAGAAGTCGTAGCGCTTTATCATGTACTCTATCTCCTTCGACTTATCCTTCCACCCGGGGTACCCCCACTTGTGGGCATAGGAGGAATAGGCCCAGCATGGTGGCCTAAGTACCAAATCCCCTCCGCAATTAAATCCTAATCCCCAGTCCCACTACAGCTTGGTTAGAACTTGGTGCTGTGTTGTTTGTATGACTCTTATAATAGCAATAATGATGATTCATATCCTGATAACTGTTTCCTCTCTTCAATGTAGGTGTAACAACAAGTTTTCCTAGTTCCTCGAAGGATATATATGAAGAATATGTTTTTTCCACTCTGTAGTTTTATGTTTATACATTATATGAGTAATTATATTATAAGCCATAAAATCGTTTTTCTTGCATGTGTAAGCAGATCCAGCATGTTAACTGAATCTATCGTGGCGTTGTAGTCCATATCATTTTTTAGCTTTTATGCTCTCTGTTGCTTTATTTCCGATTATGGACTGTGTCTATAAGCAAAACTATTTTATTTTTCTTAGGTTTCAAGTTACTATTCTGGTTAAGCAGAATTTTTAACTGTGAATATTTTTGGATGGTTAATTAGGAGATTGATCCAACATATATGACGTAAAGAGAATTATGACGTGTAAGCACCTCATTTTAAACAAGTTTAAGCTTTATATCACTAAAATCTAGACACCATTAGTAAATATATTGCCTTTTGAAGGTAAAATACTACGAAATTGTCCAGGAAAACAAAGTTCTGGTGAACTCTAGTTGTAAACCAGCCAGGCAGTCACTTTCTTCGAAGATGTCCAACGGAGTCACGTGAGAAACCTCTAATGATAATTCATCGACTGGACCAACGTCTACAAGACCGGAAACTAAGTTGTATTGGATCAACGCCAGCCGTGAATACCAAAACATGTACGAGTATATCTATAAATGGACTATTTAAATGTAAAATTACATAATCTCAATACAAGGACTTTTAAATTGTTGTTGCCCATTTAACTAAATTAAAAATAATTGTGATAGCTATCCGCTTTGCTAGCAGGTTATCCACATCTTTGAGATATTGCAGTCACTCTTGAACAAAATATTTTCACAAACTCTTATTCTTTTGTCTGTTTTATATTAATTCAGATAAACATTTGAAGACATTGTATTACTGCATATTTCCTTCTACGTCTAGGGAGATTAGGGTATGCACAAGCCTTTAAGCGATAGTCAAATTTTTTAAGCTCGTAGCCCTTTGATGAAAACATAAGTTTTTGGAATTTCAAATCAGTCATAAGGAATATCTCAGAAATGATTAAATGACATAATTTATGTCTTTAACAAAAGCTTTTGTATTAATATTTTATATATCTGTTATGGTTTATCTGTTACATTACCTCTGAATGAAGATAATTTCAGAGGCAATTCACAAAAAAATTCAAAATATAAATTTCATATATTATTTTAATCAAAACTGTTAGCCATCTTTGATAAAATCAACATTTTATAACATTTTCTGAGTAAAGAGTAATTTGGAGTGGGGAAGAGGAATTATCTGTTCTTAACTCTCCCATTTATACCCCGCCTTTAACTCCAATGGTCATATCGGCGGCCGTTCTCCTTTGGAGACATATCGAAGGTGTTAACTCGTATTTTTTCGGTTTTAATCATTAGATCACGCACACATTCACTCACTCATTCATACTTCCAGACTCTGGGGAAGATGAGGAATTATCTTGGTTGGAGAAAATTTACCACCCCCACCCCCGGAAATCAAACCCTGGACCCCTAGCACGTTGTAGAAGGGAGTTCTACGCTTCCTTGGAAATTGAGAATTTCAGAATGTTGTTTCATATTCAACACTTCTTTTTGAGCTATGCTCTTCTAAAACACACAGTTTTTTTTTTTTTTTTTTTTTTTTAAGAGAGAGAGAGAGCGCGTTAAGAGTTCCGGAGCACATATTGACAATGAAGTTTTAATATCGGCTCCGTAGCTCAGTCGATGGAACACCTGACTGCCGTGCTAGGGGTCCCGGGTTCAGCTCCCGGCGGTGGGGGTAGGGATTTTTCTCCATCCAACCAACATAATTCCCCAGAGTCCCCAGAGTCTGGAAGTATGAATGAGAGTGCGAATGTGTACGTGATCTAATGAGTAAAACCCAACGAATACGAGTTAACACCTTTGATGTGTTCCAAAGGAGAACGGCCGCCGATATGACCATTGGAGTTAAAGGTAGGGTATAAATGGGACAAGTAAAAAAAAATAAGTTTTAAGTGGAATGATGTAATTCCCTTACCTTTTTTTTTTTTCTCTCTCTCTCTTTTAATTCACGTCCTCCAACATCGTCATATCGGACGACGAATGGAATGATTAAAATTATGCTCTAATGAACCCGGGGTCCATAAAGCTCAGATTTGCCACACTTTCGTCTTTCAGAATTTGGATTTGAACTTGGGACCTCTTGAAAGCCCACCTCGGTAGCGTGGTGGTAGCATGTCTGCCTCACGTTCAAGAGGTCCCGAGTTCGAATCTCGGTCAGGATGAGTTACCTGGATAAGGTTTTTTCCGGGGTTTTCTCTTGTCCTGAATGACGAATGTCGGGTATCTCTAAGCTCTATGGCCCCTGGGCTCATTTGGGCACCATTTCACCTATTTCATTTATCGTACGATATGACTTTACTTTGGAGGACGTAAATTACAACAATAAACAAACCTCTGGGAAGTGAGGCAGACATGCTAGCATACAGAGGTTCACCTATTTGTTGTTCTATTATAAATAGAATCGCATCAAAACTGTTATATTCTGGTATCAAACCTAGCGTGGATTGATATTTTTCGTAATAAAAATACAGAGAGACATTTTAAGACAGAATCTGCTTTAATTTGTGACTATTTTCAAAGTTTATGGAAATAAGCTCCACGTAAATGTAAACAGAAATGTAATACTGGGTGGAATCTACTTTGTAAGGCAGAAGGACGCATTACTGAGCGGTCCTTTCAGTATAAGGATTCTGAAGTCTCTGGGAAGGCTACTTTTGAGCCGATAAATTACATTGATGTGTGACATGACTCCATCCGCTTGGAGGAAGACAACGCTGCACATGTTGCACTTATTGCACCGGGTTAGCCCAGGTCGTCAACGTAGCCGCACGAGGAAAGTATTCCTGAAGGCACCTTGGCCTTCATGTGAACTCCTTCCCCACTCCAGGAAAAACAGAAGATGGAGATCAAGACGCTGCGGGCCAGTGTAGAGGGAAGCCCACTTGCCGGTATCCCTTCCACAACCAAGGTACGTCACGTTTACAGAGATAGTATAAAGCCAAGCAGGGCAAATGGTGACGCTCTGAGTGTCTTACAAACTGCCCGCGTAGTACTAGCTGCTAACACTTGTGATTCTTTCGGTAAGTACATATACTAGTATATTGACGTGTCACTAGCAAATGTGTAACAATTAATATCTACGTGGTGTATCAACATCAGTGTATCCTTCATTGTAAATTAAATGTTTATTTGTTCAACGAGTGATTAATTTTATATACCTTTCTGAAACAAATTTGATAACTACATGAAATTCATTTATATGTGGTAGAAAAATAACTTAAAAATTATTTCTTATATTATACGTTCCAAAGTGTTGAAATAAATATTATATTATAATGATTCTACAAATATATTCGTGATAAAATTCGAATACGTAAGTTTGATTATTCTTTTTTTTAATGTTTCGTTTTATTTTATTTGTACGAAACCGTTATTGGTCCTAAGGATAGTTCTGACTTGTGAAAAAATATTCAACCTGAAGTTATTAAGGTTGGTTTTTTAATAATTTCCATGTTCAAGCATTTGAGTGTGTTCATTCCCTCTCAAAAAAACTACTTCAAGACTCTGCACCGATTATGAATAGCTGTGATTATAAAACAAACTTCCCGCCCCAGCCGGTAATCGAGTGGACCTCTGGATTGAGAAGCCAAAGTGCTGACACTCGACCAGATAGACAATCGACAGATTTAATAATGCATTATTCATATTCTAAGCTTTTCTCTTCTCTTAAAAATCAAAGTTACCTTAACAAATTGGCCCATAATTCATCCTCAAACCACTGAATACATAGATAAAAATATTACAATTTAACTAGATCTACAAGTTTAATTCAGTAATGTTTTATTTAGTTCTTACAATTTACCAGTAACAAAAAGGGCATGGAGAATGTAAAGTACTTCAGACACTATTCGCAGAATATTTAAGATATCATTTCATTTTTCATGCAAAGATGTTATACATTAAAATCATTGCAGCCATTTTTAAGAAAACAAAAAGGCATCTAAACTGTTATCATGATGGGAAACATGGTCTTGAAAACTTTCGTGTTGCAATCTTAATTACACATTATGTTTGGCATTTAACTAACTTCTCATTTTTGATTCATGAGCCTTACATACAGACCGATACAAGACATGCACACGTGGAATGGTTTTCAAACCTTATGGCTTCAAGGAATCTGAAAAACAATACTTTCAATGAACTGTGGATGTCAAATATTTGGGAATGCAATATATCCTATGGGTTGAAAGAGCAAAAATGCAAATATGTTAGCTGAATATTTGAAGATGATAATACAAGCATTCAAATTTGTGTCCTATTGCCTTCTTTTTACTTTAACAGGACATATTTACAATAAGTATTCTCTTTGCATAGTAATTTTAAAATATTTAAATTCTCTAGCGCAAGATAACCTGTATTAAATTTCGTATTTTATATTATTACCAATGATCTCGTTAAAATTACTTCTTTTTTTGTGCACGACATAGTTTTGTTCACAGTGCTCTACCCCACATGCCATTTTCGGCGTCGGGTGAAAGAGTCAAAACTATGGATCAGAGAGAGAAATCCAGAGATGGGTGATCAGCCCGGTTCCCGAAATGAGAGTGAATGGACGGAATGAGGGTGAAGTGGAGCAATTGATGGTATGATGACGGGGTAAACCGGAGGTCCCGTAGAAAACCTGCCCCACCGCCGTGTTGTCCACCACGAATTTCACTTTGCGGTCGCCTGGGATCGAACCCGAGACGACTTGAGGAGAATCAAGAGGTCCAATTGCTCGGCCAAGTCATGGCCTCCTTAAAATTTGAAACACTCAAATAATATACTTCTGCCCGGGATTGTGGTAAAGTAGTGTTGAAAACATTCATTGAAGGCAAAGCATCATTTTTGCAATTTTTAATTTGTAAAATTGTAAATTTTGGCACAGTGAGCGACAAAGGTACAAAGGTACCTGGTACAAAGCATGAAAACAATTAGGCAAAATAAACGCACAATGTTGCACTGGAGCTTCTTAAAGTTTCGGATGTAAGAACGTAGAATCCATACATCAATAGATTTTTAGTCAGTGTTTTAATTAGTATGCACACATTTGCCGGTTTTTTGCTGTAACGACAGAAAGCATATCTAATGGCTGATACCAAAATTTTTGGAACTGTATATAAACTGGATTTTATTATCTGCTCATAAAAAGTTATATTCCGGTTGTAATTACACTGATAAGATAATTATACCGTTTGCTACTTTTGCATTACTAAAATATTTTAACCTGGTTTTAAACTTTACTTGTATTCTTATTAAACAAGATAACTAAACATCAAAGAGAAAAAATATTGCTTCCCCCACCATTTCGGATATTTACCCTAACATCAGCGCAATGCATTTATTTTGTAAACAAGTGAAACACGCAAAAGAAATGTGACTGCTAAGTACTTCATGTGAAATGAGGTAAAAATTTACAGAAATTTTATTATGCATTCGATCTTGTGGATACAATGGAAACAGGGAATATTAAAAACTTAAGCAATAGTCGAAAGTTATGACCTAATCACTATGTGACGACTTTGAAATTCCGTTATTTTTCATCCAAAGGGCAAAGCAAAGAAACAAAACAAAGGAAGAACGACTTCCAATTTAAGGAAAGTATAATTATTTGATAGTTCTAACCAACAGCAAAGAATATCTTGGAAACATAAAAAATTTGTCAACATTAACGAGAATTACGTTAGTACATTAGAATTTTGTGTATTTCTTACTGTTTATCTGTTAAGTAGACAAAAGTTATTTACAATTAAGAGGACTTTATACGCTACTCCAAGAAAATGAAATATATAAATATATTTTGGCATGGAAATACGTCAAATAAAATTATGAAAGCCATTTTTGAAGAAATCAAAATCGTAGGGAAGAAAAGCTTTCAATATATTATGAACTTTCCTGGGAATTTTTATACTGTATGCTTGGAAAATGAACATAAATGAAACATTTGGTTTTAACCGGTTCTTCTGAGTTATGTTGTTCACGAGAGGCAGGCAGACAGACAGACACATACACGCGAGCATGTGGAGCATGATGACGTGTAACAATGCACTGCCATCAGTAGTTCACTAGAAAATAGAATTTTATGTACTCTTTTACTAGGAATCAAACCTTGGTAATTCCAGACCTAGGCATGCTTCTAACTATAAGGAAAAACTATCTAGAAACACGATTGGCAACTATTAGTTTGCTTTATATAAACACCCCTGTTGTTTAAAATTTGTATTAACTATTTTATTGTTATTAAACTTCGGAAATGTTATCTGTTATGAATGCATGCACTATAAATTCCTTCTGTTAAGTTGCTACTGTTTTTATCTTCAGGTTATACTTTTTTAGTTCCAAGTATAACTTCATGTAACTACTTTGAAAAGTTAGCCCATCTGATGAGAATTATCATAAGGATCATTTGAGAACGTGTCTCATAATCAAAATATGTATACAATGGTATTTCGAAAATAGAAACTAAATTAATCGATTATCTCCTGAAATTTCTCACTCTTAGAAAATAATAAGTCAAATGGGTATGTAGTAGATACTTTTCATTAATATTAACTGCATATCAAGTTGTACAATATAAGTGTATTTATAATTTTAAAAATGGCATTGTATAAAGCGTTACAGTAGAAATGTACAGTGGAATTAACTTAGGGCTTTGTAATCATTTAATGTATCATTCTTATTTTTAATGTTGCAGTTGTACTACTTTAAATCTATGTACATACATAATTTTACTTTTAGCGTTTCCTTGTAATAATATTTGCAGCATATTATTATATTTAGATACACAAACATTTCGTTAAGGTACATTTATTATTGTTATTCTTAATATTACTGCTGGATAAAATACATGACAGCTACTATAAGGAATTCTGAAAAATTAATGATTTCTTTTCTTATATTAATAGAACTCTGAAACTCTGTATCTCATGTTAATAAAGCCTACCTGAACAATGAAAGTTTAGTAGCAAGTACATAATGCAACAATTCAATACATATTTTCTAACTGTTTTGTTAGAATCACATCTGCTTTACCAAACGTCATTTTCTCAATGTCGAAGTAGCTGTCTTATTTTAAGTGAGAGTGCTGGCTAGAATCGAGGATAAATATTTAGTAACTAAAATAAAATGAATAAATATACAAATTATTGAAAATAAAACACAAAATAAAGCGTTATAATACATGCTTTAAAATTCAATATATGAGGCAAATCGTGATAAGGCAATCACTTAAAATAGAAAATAGTAAGTGTCGCTTTAAAATTCAATATATGAGCCAAATCGTGATAAGACAATCATTTAAAATAGAAAATAGTAAGTGTCGCCAGCTGGAGGAAAAATTATTTAATACTTAGATGTAGTAACTAAAAGGCAACGTCGATAAATTGATAAACGAATTAATTTCTTACTGCAAATAAATCATCACAGCGTATTTCACTAACAAAAGACATATATTTCTAAAAAATAATTTATTCCATTCTTCCTGAAATGTGGTAATGTATATAATGTGGCTAAAATTGAATTTACTTCTTAATTTAAATACTTCAAGATTAAATTTTATCTAAAAATAAACCATATATAATTTAAAAGTAATTTTCCCTTAATTTATAAATACCTCTTCATATTCCCCTTTATTCTGCTCAAATGTTTGTAATCATTGGATACTCTTGACAAAAAGAAACCCTTGACCACAAAACTGGGATAGTTGTTGACACGCTATAAACTATTTGGTACTCGACACTCTACATTTGAAAGTATTGAGCGAAAAAAGTGTGCTTGACTAACGGTGTGGTTTTGCAAGAATTATTTCCTAACAAGCATTCACCAATCGAAATTCACTTGACACAAACTGCAAGGATTTTCTCTCGCTCTGATTATGCGAATTTCAGACTATTTCACGATTATTGCGAAAATAAAGAGTAAATTTTGGTGATACGATTATTCTGTCACGAAATAACCGAAAAAAAGACATTTTAAGAAGTTGTTGTTCTGAAAGTAATCAAACTTGCTTATTGAAGAAAATAACGGCTAATCGTCACCAGATACCAGAAGCAATAAAGCATAAAAGAGAAAGGAAACACTCCCAAGAAGAACGAATCAATAGGCTATACGAAATGCACAAGGACAATACACAGAAATGAACAAAAAACGAATTCGGCATAAAAGGAGAAAGGTCCTTGATGAATAAATCACCCGATGCGGTAGTTTTTTGTTTTTTGCTCTACTGCAAATTTTCCCACGCCCCATGTTTTAGAGAATCGTTGCAAACGTGCAGCATCATTCCCAAGACTATCAGATCCTTAGAGACCGTTTGCTTTGCAACGTTTAACACCAGAAAACCGAGTTATTCTTTTCATTTGTAACAACGAAACCATTTAAGAATGTTCTTCAAAGCTTAATTCAATTCAAATATATACATTTTATATAAGAATGCAGACGTATTTTGTATGTTATTATTCTGTGTGGAAGTTTTGTTTTCAAAAACTAAAAGAATAAATAAGCAAACAATTCAGAGGAAAAAATAAGTGAATTTAGTAACTTTTGTAAACAACGTAAAGAGATTTTGATAAATAAGCTTCAATTTGAAAGCATTACACATTTCAGGAATTAGAAATGGTTAACATATATTTAGACAGCTGCTATTCAATACAGGAGCGTTGACTTCTGTAATTACTTTTTGACTTACGTGTTAAACAAAATTACCTTTTAATTACTGCCTCTACAGATAATTTTAACACAAGAGGATATTTTTGTGGGAAAGTACTGCTATGAAAACTTTTGGAAAATAATTTAGTATTATATTTGTATTGAAGCAAATGGGTAAGCTCTTAAATGTCATTTCTATCCATAAAATTGGCCTACACACTAATTGAGACTCATAAGGAATTATTAACAGAAAAAGGAACCTCTAATTTGAAGCTATAATCTATTTTAGTCCGTCTTTCATCATGTATAACGTCATATTTTCTCCTTTCCTTTCTTCCATTGTTTTTAATGGAAATTTGGTAGTCTTTTGGGTTGAAATTGCAATAATAATGATCCGGTCATTTCTGTCACTGCAGGCAAATACAGAAAAATAGTCTGCCTCAAATATAATACGAACTAAAATAAGAGCCATGAATAGTCGTAAGCTTTCACGGCAGGAGTCTAATTTGTAGACGATGTGTGTGACTGATGATGTAGCTGATGTGAGTGAAACTTCAGCCATTAGACTCAGACCACGCCACCACTTCTGTTCACTGCAGTCGTGAACGAAACGTTTGGATCTTCCAACTCCAGTACACCACGGCTCCTGAGCCTGGAAAATTCTTCTATCTATAAAATAATATTAATAATAATATAAATCATTATCATAATACATATCTCTTGACGAACATAGTAGCATTATTTAAACAGCTATTATTCTCTTGAAGAAATTTAGATAATTAAGACGAAAATGACACTGCATCGACAAAAATACCCAATTTTCTGATGGAGTGCGCCAACACATTCAATAATGCATCCATTCTCTACTAACATCTGGCACAGTAACAGCAGTCTATAGTATCCTGTGGCTGCTTCACATCATCCGTTCCTCCGGGAGGTGATAGCATTAAGGGAGCGACTTGCGAAATATCCCTTCCATTCTCTGCTCAAAGGTCAATACTAAGGCAGGTGACGAAATTAATTTAATTTACTCAGTAATTATGGGCTTAGTTTTCCTTCTTATAAGTATTTGTTTATATTTCATAAGCATAGAATAAGCAAATTTAAATAAATCACTATTGGTGCATTGTGAGTAAAGAAATAATAGGTGAGAAGCCTCATTACTGTTTTCTATTCTAATTTGTTATAGACTGACATATTCTTTGAACCGAGGAAGCAATTTTACAGTTTGGGTTATTATTCTTGTGTGAAGAGATGCTACAAAACAAAATTTAGCTATGAAAAATTGTAATTTATAAATGCTTGAGAGTGGATTTAGATAGATGCAACAGATAAACTTAGAAACTTCGGATCATAGCCTCATTGACCTAAATTAAACAAATAATTACTGTGATTCTGTGTTCGATAAGTCTATTAACTAGTGCTCAAAATGGCTACTAATTAGCAGAACGTAAGACAGGAAATTTGCGAAGTAACATAAAAATGTTAGGGCAGGTGTGCATTGACTAACTTGTTTTCGCTTCCAATCAAAAAATCATAATAAGATTAGAAAAGAAGAGCCATGCTGAAGAATATAATAACCAGGATTTGAACCACGGACCTTCCTGTTTCCGTCCGGTTTCTTTAACTGAGCTGCTATGGCTACATGCGGGCATACCATAAACTGACTTGCATGTTTGCGGTAAAAAACCACAAGGAGATCTCAGATTCAAATCCTAAAGGTGGCCTTCCAACCTTGTTCTACACGTGGTCAGTGTAAAAGAATAATTAATTGGTAATTATAACGATTTATAAACAAATCTTATAGCGAATACATATAAATTATGTCATACAATGTGAGTAATTCGGGCTGTGAGCTGAGTGAACTGCAGCAAACTCGCTTCTCGCAATAAATTGCTATCTATTTACAGAACAACCATCCAAGAACAGGGCCGCCATCTACATAACGCATACCCCTTGTCACACTGCACTTGCCCATATGTTATTCCTCAATATGTGTTACATGCATTTGACTTTCTCAAATCACTGTACATTTATTTTCATATAGTTTCTACAAAGTATTCTTATACATGACACATTTAATTATAGTTAGGAGTATAAGAGAGATAAAGATAACTGAATCGATAGTGAAGTGTTAAAAAGCGGCATCTAATGGGTTTAAAACTCTATTCTCTTCCTATAATCTCCGCAGAAATAACTGAGCAACGACAGGAGTTTTTAAAAGATGTTTACGTTTTTAACAATTGAAACTAACATTAGTGAAATAGTTAATGACACTAAAATCATTTTTGCAGATAAACTGTCTTTTATATATGCCTACTGTATAGTGTATTTTTGTCTGTTAGAGTCTATCACTTGTACAAAATCATTCATAATGTCTTCTGAAAGAAGTAGGCTTCATTATCTATATCCAGGAATTTTAAGATTTGCATTTTGTTTATAAGTAAATAATGTAAATGCATATTATTTTAATCAAAATCTTTACATTATTTTCTGGGAAATAAGATGTAGATATGTTTATCAATATAGAAAAGTTTTTATTCCAGTTAAATACCAAATTTAGTGTTTGACTGAAGTTTCGCTTTTGGGTTATGCTATTCATAGACATATACAAACATAGACACATACTCATACACACATGGATATTTTTATAAAATATACTCACAATCAGGAGTTTTAAATATGCATTTTCGTTTAAAATCGACACCAAATTTTTAATTAAATTTAATGAAAACCTTTTCTATATTCTAGGCACATGGTAGAGAAAGTAATAAATCTGCAGTATCTTAACACTTCGTTTTAAGTGTATACATATTTCATTATGATAATTGTATTTTTCTAGGAGCTAAAGATGTATTTGTCCTTTCCCTAAGAATTTAAATTCATGATCATATCGAATGTAACAGAAATATGAATTTCTATGTCCATTATCAAACCAGATACCTTATAGTCTTACGAGAAAAAGTATGTTATTAGTTCAGAATAACCTCGTTAAATGCCTTGTCTCAGCTGCTTAGTTACAAACCGATATTTGTTATCAAGAAATTTGTGTGAGAAAGAATCAATCACACAAAAGCACAGTTTAACCTGGAGTAACTTCAACATTTTGAAATGACTGACGGTACGAAGAAAATTACTTAACGTAGCTTCTATTTTAACTAGTTTTGTATCACTCCTTCAATTAGTTTCCATTTATCTCTTATGGGATCCTAGCTATATAAACTTAAGTAAAAATAAAAGGGTATTTGCAAGTTATTAAAACTAAATCCAAAATGCATATTACTTTGTTCATTTCGACTCAAGATGCTTAAATAAATATCGTTTAACTTGCTTTCTAAAAATAAAACCAATGGAACATTGTTCATACCAAAACCTATCCTTGCATCCTTAAAAGGATGTCATTGAAACATAAAGTTTTATACTGCTCACGAACAAATAGGTCTTAGCGAGATATTTGTGAATTGGTAGTTGCTACATAAAACCATTTGAAGGTTAGACAATCGATTTTTCTAAAACAAATTTTAATTCCATTTCATTACGTAATTAGTTTCTAATAATTACTATGCAATGTAAAATCTTATTACAGCAATACAGTTACTAACAGTAAGAGTGCTCCTGTTTCATAAGTGGCTGAAGGCTACGTGTTCAGTGGAAGATAGCATTTTAGTTTTGCACGCATTTGGATTTCCATTTTAGTTGAAGGTCATCTACTTTAAAACTGTTTTCACACAGCGACATATCGGTTCTTCTGGTGATAACATAGAAAAATGAGTAGGAGGGAGTCACCTTAGTTTCTTGGAGTTACATAAATACGAACGAGTAGGTCATGATCCCATTTGTTTTATTCTAGGGGTCCATGTTTCTCATACTGGGTTTGTTTTCATAACAAATAAATAATTATTACAAAGCCTGACCCAGGAAACTTCTATGTATTGATCATATAAATTAATTGAAGCAGCGTATTAGCAAAACTAAGCGTTTATTGGCATAAGCCAAGTGAAAGCTGGTTTAAAAAGTGTTTCATTTTGTATCAAATATAATTATCCCTGCTTTGTTTTCCATATTGTTGGTCATATTGCCTGTATACTATAATATGAATCTTATGTTAACTTTTGTACATATATAGGTATGCTATTAAACTTTATACCTCTGGACATGTTCAATGTTCACAGCCTTTTTTGGCTACAAGTGAACCTACTGAACGCAAATCAATCTAATCTAATCTATTGTCATTATGCCAAGCCTTTTTGTTCATCTTTTCAGTCATCTGCTGGATTATTAGGTGTAGGGTTTGTGCTAGCTTTATTAGTGAATCTTTAATCACTCGAAAAAATGAGTTGTGAAGCCTCTTTTAGTCATTCTGGAGGTCTGTAGAATCTTAAGGAATCTCTAAATCACTATAAATACTGATGCAGCGTTTATACCAAGGTGCATTTGTCAAACGTTTGGATGAATCTATTACGTAGAACTCGGGTGATAATGCAGAATCCCATACTGAATAGTCAGTCTGATGGCAGGACGGAGGGGGGGGGGGATGTTATACATATTTATATTGTCAAGCAAGTGCTGCTTACTTGATATGAAGTGCTGCAGAAGTCGTATATTATACCTGATTTTCTGAACTACGAGGCATGTTTTTTACGTCGCTACCGTTTTGGATTTAAAAAAGGATGTGCACAGACATCGCAATAATTTTATTTTTACATGAAAGTCTGTACCTTAATCTACTTTCCTACATAATTTCCATGAATATTGAGGCACTTGTCATAACGTGACACCAGTTTTTTAATACCCTCCTCATAAAATTCTGCCGCCTGACGTGTTAACCACTGTATCACAACTGTTTTGACTTCGTTATCGTCCTGAAGACGCTGACCGCCCAGATGTTTCTTCAAGTGCGGAACAAATGGTAGTCGCTGGGCGCCAGATGAGGGCTGTATGGAGGATGATCTAGAGTTTCCCATTGAAAAGATTTGATGAGATCTTTGGTCCGATTAGCCACATGTGGACGGGCATTGTCATGCAGCAAAACGATACCCTTACTCAACTTGCCACGTCTTTTGTTCTGGACTGCACGGCGCAGATTGTTCAATGTCTCACAATAAGACGCTGTATTGATTGTCTCATTACGAGGCAGAAACTCCACTAGCAATACTCCTTTTTCTGTCCCAAAAAACTGTGCACATGATTTTCCAGGCAGAAATTGTTTTCTTAAACTTCACTTTTGTGGGTGATGATGAATGTCAACATTCCATGGATTCTCGTTTCGATTCTGGTGTGACGTAGGCCACCCATGTTTCGTCACCAGTAACAATTTGGTCTAAAAAAATCTTCACCTTCATTGTGGTACCGCTCAAGGAAAGTCAATGCACTGCCTAAACGTTGGGTTTTGTGCAAATCCGTCAACATTTTCGGAACCCAGCGTGAACACAATTTCCGGTACTTCAAGTTCTCGGTCACAATGCAATAAAAACACTACGAGAATATTGAGGAAAATAGTCGCACAATGATGAAATTGTAAAGCGTCTGTTTTCTCTCACCTTTTCGCCCACTTTCTGCACCAAATCTTCAGTAACGACCGAAGGACGCCCACTCCATTCTTCATCATGCACATTTGTGTGGCCATCTTTAAATGCTCTCAACCATTTCCTTGCCATTCCATCACTCATAATGTTTTGTCCGTAAACTTCATAGATCTCACGATGAATATCGATCGGTTTTACGCCTTTAGCACTAAGAAATCGTATAACAGCCCGTACTTCACAATCGGCGGGACTCACGATTGTCGGAGGCATCTTAAACACTCAGTAACTAACGTATACAACGAATAATAATGCTATAATGGTGTCAGTGCGCAGACAAGAGATTAGGTAACCAGCGCACATGCGCGGAACGCCGACCGTAGCGCTGCGGCGGCGGAATCGCAAAACGGTACTGACTTTAAAAACATGCCTCGTAATTTGGTGATATGGACATTTCATGTACATCTGATAACCAAAATTGAGCCAGGATATCTGATTGTTTATGTTGTGAGTTACACTGCAACGTTATGGTCGCAATTATGTATGCAATTTAAAGCGGTTTTTAGGGATGATGGTGGATGGTGAAGAATTTCTCAGCTTTGGTGTTGATCCTGTAGAAATTTAGTAGTTTCCCCCGCAGGTCTCGATCTGCAGATCACCTCAGTAGCTCTGGAGCGATGAGATCTTCTCTTGGGCGTAGTATCGTAGCAGAGGAATTTTTGGTTCTACTGATGAATAATTAATAATTCATACTTGCATTCCAAAGTAGAATATTTAATTCTGCATAAACATTTCTTTACGTGCTTTCACACTATTTTAAATGTTATAAAATTTAGTCTTTTTTCTAACGGCGAACGATGCAACGATTAACTATTTCTTAATAGCGCACACGCTACTGGTGCAACCTTGATGCATGACACAAATTCATTCACATAGTAATTTCTCTGCAAACTTGCAGAACATCACAAAACACGTCTTGCCTCGATCTTATGCAGAAAAAAGATCGTTTAGATATATATCAACTACCTCTCATATTAGGTTGTCATGGTTATACCATCGCCTACCTTACATTATTTCTCTATGTTATTACAAATTTCAATCTCTTTGACTATTCTTCTTAACAAAACATGAAATATCTGCTACAAATTTCTTGTTGTGAAACAAGCACGACGCATTCTAAAAGTGCAGTGAGTTAAATAGAAACATACCACCAGATGCAACAGTCGCACATCTAGATGATATGCCGTAGTCGCACGACGACAGTCGCATGACCCAATATTCACCGGTGTATTGACTCCTTATACACGTTTTCAATTGAAAGTGAGACAGTTGAATCGTGCTGTTACTTCGAAAAATCCAGAGCTTAAGTTCTGGTTTCTTAGTGTGGTTTGTGATTTTACACGTTGCGAGAGTGATCTGAAACTCGACGTTCAGATGTTTATCGTCAATGGACGCGAAACTGGAAGAAACTGGTTCGGAGTTCCATTTGGGATGTGACCAGAAAATTACTAGTATACTGACAAGAAGAAATTATTTTCCAAACAACTTGAGTTTAACCGATATACAATTCAACAAGCTTCCGTCATTTGCTTCTCTAGTTAAGGTTTTCTAACAATAGTAACAACATACTGGAAACCGTAGACCATCCAAGCAAGTGTAGAAACGGTCTGAAAGAAATGCTTGCCAACAACAGATAGCTCGACAAAATGTACCTAAAATTATGATTCACCACTTACGCGCGCCAACCCCAAAAAGGGGAAGGCTACCGATATGACCTTGGTGGGGCTGCCTGGCGATCTAGCACACCTTCCTACTAGCTCTGCAGGCTAGTACCCGGGAATATTAATGGCTTTCCTCAAACCCGTCCGGAGACGTACCCGTTCACCCACGGGTATCGGGAACCACTGCTCCCTCCAGATTAACCCAATCCGAACAACTTTCTGAAGCAGGGGCTCGAATGTTCGGCCCGAGGTTCCTCTAGTAACGTCAGAGGTACCACGAGTGCTAAGGGTCCGCAGCGCCCACACCATGGCAGCTGAAGGGGACGGATCACCTACCCTACGGCTTCTAACTGACATAGAAAAATTTACACATGCAGTTCATAGCCCTTTAGTATACAAATAATACCATATTTGTGTTTATTTTGGTGGTTATTTTGACTGCTCTGTGACACAAGCTAAATAATAGTCAATATAAGTAACAACATTAGTACATATTTATGAAATAAGAGCACTAAACTAAGTAATAAAAATGTTGTCTCTGAAATTACAACGGTACTACTTATATAGTGGTATTACCAGGAAAGTTGTGACCGGTTTAAAGCTGAATCACCTGTAACTAGTGACGAAACAAGGAAAATTCGGAGCGATTTGCTTTAAAAGAACATTTGATGTAAATATGCACTTGGTGCAATTGAATCATCCATAGTAGACGCCTTGTGGTATAGATGGAAATAATCATTGCCAAGTAATACAGAATCAATGATGCAATGAACATATGTGTGATAAAATGCCTGTTTCCCTTTCAGAAAAGTGGTATGCATGGAATTGGTTGAGCATATTGATGCACTGAATTGACAGAAACTTCGAAAGACTCTGAGTCGTATTGTTAAACTATATGTGTGTTTTAAGTACATAATATTGTAAACTATTATCAAATGGAATCTATTTGCCAGCCTAGACTTTTTTCACTTTTGCTATTTTCCTGTTTGACAGAAAACGTTCCTTCTGAGAAACCTTGACGTTTCTTCAACTGCCTGATCTTCCTTCACAACTCCAAAGGAACATGACTCACAATCTCCCTCCTTTCCTGCTGCTAATAGTACACTAACACAGAAACATTGTCAAGGAAACAGACGTCGCTCCGTCATTGCACCAACCTTTGTGTTGTTAGCAGATCAGAGCACCGTTTAAAGATTAATATTTGTGTTATATTTTTCATTGTATTCCACAGGTTATGATGATAAAACTCTTCAATAACTCATACTATTACGTAGTTATTGAAGATAAAAATCAACAAAGTCTCCTCGTTAGGCTTATCACCTACTATTATTTCCTGCAATCGAGGCCCGCTCTTTCCCCTCGTCCATGCTGTATTAGGCTTCCCGAGGTTTTATTCTCACAACTCGCTGCTTCACAACAGACATTTATGGATACAGACATAAAATTGTATCAGACATTATCATATTTAATGAAAATACATATCACAAACAAACAATAACGTAAAATTAGACGTTTATAACCGAAATATTTTAATTATAAATAATATAATTCGGTGGTAACCTACCCCCCCCCCAAAAAAAAAAGAATTTGGATATTGTCCGCTAAAAAACTGACGCCTTTGCGACATTCAAATTGTAGGGTTCAGCTACATAGCTATTGCCTTAGAACTGTTTTGCTAACACTACATGTCTAATGTACAATTTTACTTCTGACTATGTTTTGGCTTTTATTTTTTATATTTTATTCGATACTCATTAATGTGTTATTCCAGCTCACTGTGCATACTGTTCATCAGTAAAGAGACGTCACTGTTCATGGCATCAGATCGAGTATTGAGTTTCTGGGTGCAATATTAGTTGTTTAAGTTGGAATACTTGTTGAGGTGTTTATATAAACAAACTACGTCATTGTGAATGTCGTCTACCGGCAATCTATCCGGCAGAATCAGCAGAATTCTCACCAAATACAACATCAGAACCATCCACAAGCCACCCCCGAAGATTAAACACCTGTTGAGGCCAGTGAAAGACAAACTGGACTTCCAAGTTCCGGGAATGTACCGCATTCCCTGTGAATGTGGGACAGCGTGTATAGGACAAACCGGAAGGACCATCGCTACTAGAATAATCGAACATGAACGGAGCATTCGTTTAATGCAACCTGAAAAGCCTGGGCTGGCAGAACATTGTTTTGATAACGAGACGACCATCTTGGCAAAATGCAACAGTTACTGGGAGAGGAGAATTAAGGAGGCTTTGGCGATTTCCTCTGAAAGGAGCACGCTTAATCGGGATGCTGGATTTCAGTTCAGCTCCTCTTTGAAACTGGCCTTAAAAATGGAAATCCATCGAATTAAGAAGCAAAGCTTGATAATCAAGTTAAGTAGTTACGTTTCTTTGACACAATGTTCTATACTCACGCCATCTCCTGAACTGGCATTTAATTTACTGAAAACAGTCTTTAGTTCAGTAATGCGAATTTTGATAGTGGTTTGTCTTTGTTCATAGTTGTGTTATATCCATTATTTCATTTGTGGTTATAACATTTTATAAATATTCTGATGATGGGAGAGATGCACACTCCCGAAACGTCGATATCTAATCATCTTTTCACCTGACCGGCTGCCCGAGAGCGTATTCGTCACCAGGAAAGCTTCAGGTCTTAATTTATGAATGTAGTTTGTTTATAAAAGGGTGTGAAATTATTTCATGGTGGGATGATGCCCGCCTAGCGCTTCTGCCTCACATTCAAGAGATACCGAGCTCGAATCTCGGTCAGGGTGAATTATATGGTTAAAGTTTTCTCCGGGGTTTTCCCTTATCCTGAAATTCTTATGTCGGTAACTCTAATACTGACATGATTGCAAGTTTTACTTACAGTGACATTAAAACACCTAAACCTAAGACACAGCGCTACGACGTGATAAATTACCCTAAACTTCCCAACAGATAACACCTGGAATCCTGCAAACAAACAAAAACCTGAATAGGCAGTGGATTAGGCTGGGCTTCATGTCAAGCCTGTATCCCCGCATCAGAAACCCACTCTGCGAGACACCTAAGATCACCTCCTGGAATGCGCGGGTGCTTTAGGCTGTACCACAGCACATTTCTCCTTCCCAATCCGGTGGAAGTTTTTTAATGGAGTAGTACACTTGAGGTGAAGCTCACATACCTCATTGTGCCTCCAACACAGTGGAAATCCATAAATGGATTTTTCTTCACTGGAAAAAAAACTTTCATCTCTATGGACCCCGGACTCATTTGAGCATCATTTCACCCATTTCATTCCCCGTCGGATATGACAACGTTCGTGGAAGTAAATTAAAAAATAAGTATTTGTAGGTTGTGTTATAGTTTATTCAGATAAAATGTAAGGTAATTCATCAACACCGCATACAAACTATCTTGTACTATATTAACACCTTGCTTACCACATTTTAAATAAATAAATAAATAATTTAAATAAATATTTTCCGTCTTCAGTTCTTTCAGTTCCTTCGTCTTCCGTCTTTCAGTTACTTTAGGCTTTACAAACCAAAGCAATGCACCCGCTCTTCAGATGTCTTGAGTAATTGTCAACAGGAAAAACAAAAGCTGTGATCCGGTAGGTCAAACCATACATTATGCTACTGCTTCCTGAAGAGCTGACGCCATGCGACTGAGTGGTTAGACCACTCGACACTCACCAAGGCGGCCCGGGTTCGAACCCAGGCGACCACAAAAGTGGTCCATCTTCATTTCATGCATCTCCAGTGTCATTCCCTACGGTGCCGACCGCCTGCGGTGCCGTATGTAGTAAAAGCGGGCGTTAAACACTAAACACACACACACACGCGCACACACACACACACACACACACACACACACACACACACACACACACACACACACACACACACGGTGCCGCATATAGTAGAAGCGGGCGTTAAGCACTACAGATTTCATTTCCAAACGGCATGTGCTATAGACATTCAAGAATGTGCAATGTAGGGCTATTTCATCTGTACAGGGAAGCTCTACCGTGTTGCGCGGGCTCAACTACGCCTCCCGAAGGGGCAAGGTTGTTGGGGATTGATAGAGGTGGCTCTCCAGTGGCAAGCCTTGATGATTAAAATGCTTCTGCTTGCCCTAATTAATCAGAGTGATCCCGTGGACATCATGATACAACGCACGCACATGGATTTTTGGCACCAAGGACAACGTGGCAAGGTACCCGAGATTTTACGAGATACATATTACGCATTGAAGCGGTTACCCCCGGAGCACTCAATAAATGGTGATAAGTGCACAGTGAAGAACATTTATGCTTGTCTTCATAAAGCAGTTAGAATTACCCCGCAGGTAAAGATAAAATATCCGCAACTGCCCTGGCAGCGCATGTGGAAATGTTTTGGCCTTCATCAACTGAACACCAAATGGTTAGCGGTGACATACGAAATTGTAAGTGAAATTCTTCCAACGGCAGACAAACTGTACCGCCACAGAATGGCTAACTGCCTATTTGCTCGGCAGCAGATTCACTTCCGCATCGAGTAATGGTATGTTCCGGAAAAGCTGGGATATGGAAGTGGGTGCTAGACAAATGTAATGGTTGGATACCTGCCGGATGGGATGCTTCACATGAAGATATATTACACTTGAATCTTCCGAAGGTGAAGCCTTCATTACAACGTGCACTTCTCTGGCTGATAATGGGTACATTTGCATGGTTAAACACACTGGACACGCCGGCTGATTGTTCGATATCACGTCTCAGACTACTTTTACGCGATGAGGGATGGACAATGATCCAGCTTAAGATAATAGCACCCTTCAAACCGTAGATACTGCAAGTATAAGAGATATAGGCAATATAATACACCTTTCCGACATAATTACCCTCCATGTAAGACAGTGAGGCTTCCTCCCTCCTTTTCTCCTCCCTTCCTCCCTCTCTCTTAAAAATAGATTAAATTTAAGAAAAACAAAATTAAAAAGACTGGATAAAATACTCTAGTAGCCTATAGGATCTCAAAAAAATAAAGAAAAATGTCAAATCATACAAAAAATGGGACACGAAAAGAAATGTAGCACCATCTTCCAGTTTCTGGGTATAAAAGATGTCTCAAACACTTTCATTTCATTAAGACGCATAAATAATTTTGGTCTCTTTCAAATGCACATATTCTAAATTAAGGCTAAAAACATTAAGTGAGCTAAAGATGCTAATAAAAGTATTTTTCTGATTACTATGGACATGATATATAAGCACAAGGTGTAATCTTAAGAAGAATACACCACATACAATAACTTAAAGTAGAATTTGGTCCTGTAAGGACATACAATGAAGGCTCACTCAATTGACAAGTGCCGTAAATGTCGGTGAAAGAAGGAAAAAGAAGGGAAGGCGTGACTTCGAAGGTTTCTGGTAACAACAGTTTTGTGGAATTTAGTGCATTGCTTCACGTAATGCAAAAGCGTTTTTGTGGACAACTTAATTATCTGTGGCGTAACCTGTAAACGTCAAACGTTGTAAAAGGCATTCAGCCGCGAACTTGAAATACGATTAGCAGAGTGACGCTGCCAAAATGAAAAAGCGTGGAATTGGATGTGTTGTACATTCCCTTTATCTGCTGACAGGTTATTAAACATGACATACCAGCGTAATTAACACGTATCGGAACGAATAAACCGACCAAGAAATAGTTGTTATTACTAGGTTATTTACAGATAAAGTTCAGAAAATATGTTTACTTCTTTGTTTTCTGAGAAAAAGTGGCAGTGAGTTTCATAAAGGTTATATTTTGATGAGCGTAGAAAGATTACGAGAGAGCACTGCCTAGATGATGTGTACTTTTCATATATACACAGTTTGTTGGCATATGGTATAATTTTTGGGGGAAATTCTAAAGACAGTATAAAAGTATTCAGATACCAAAAGAAAATAATTAGAATCATAGCAGATCTCTCAAGCACAACTAGTTGTAAGCCATACTTCAGTAAATTAGGTATCTTACCACTGCCAAGTATATTCATATATGAAACTCTTGTACATATGAAAGCAAGCCTAAGTTTATTCAAAACAAATTCTGAAATTCATATACACAACACTAGAACAAAGAATAATTTATTTGTGAAGTCACATAAAACAAAGATGTATGAAAATAGTTTCACCTATGCTGGCTTACATCTTTACAATAAGCTACCTGAATCTATAAATAAGATTGAATCACAACATCAATTTAAGAAATTGTTATTAAACTTCGTTAGAGTCAATAGGTTCTACAGCATGAATGAATTTTTAAATTTGTAAATATTTAGTTAGCTACCTTAATTATAAATATTGTACTTAGTTTTTAATTTGACGTGTCCTATAACATGTACATGTTTTAATGGATGAATCAATAAATCAAATCAAATCAAATAGTCCCGTACCCAAATGACCTTCGTGTCGACGGGCCATAAGTTCCACACACTCACTCACTAAATAAATAGTACAAATATTCACAAAATATTGATTTATTTCAAGGCATAATCAACGCTCGAATATTGTTTTCACGTTCTAAAGACATGGATGCAGATTAAAAAAACTCATAAAACAATTGTCCGAGGTGCCTTCAAGTTATGACACCTATTTTTTTTTTCTCAGGATTTGCATCCGATAGGAACTTCTATTTTTTTAAAAAATACACATAGAATCTTTGTGAATGCCTGACACATGGGAGCACTGTACAGTGTATAGAATAGTGGCAGCGACGAGATTTAGCACTGTTTCTGATACTTAAAATGGCGACGTTTCCATTGCAAGAACAGCGTGTAATCATTCGTTTTCTCCATTTTCGTGATGTGACACCTATTGGAATACATCGCCAGTTGAGTAAGGCATGTGGTGATGGTACCATGGATGTCTAATGTGTGTTCCTGGGTGCGACAGTTCAATGAAGGCAGAACATTATGTGACAAACCAAGACAGTCACGGTCTCGCACCAGACATGATCCAGCGAGTGGTGAACGTTGTTTTGGAGGATCGCCGATTAAGCATTTCCAGATCTCCATGCAGGACTGTGTGCACAGATCCCATTGAAATACCAAATTTGGAGGCGATGTCTGCAACAGTCTTGGTTTGTTGTCACACGATGTTTTGCCTTCATTGAACTGTCGCACCCAGGAACCCACGTTAGACACATCCATGGTACCATCACCACATGCCTTACTCAACTGGCATGAATTTCAGCTACACCACGAAAATGGAGAAAACGAATGATTAAACGCTGTTCTTGCAATGAAAACGTCACCATTTTAAGTATCAAAAACAGTCCTTACTCTCGTCGCTGCCACTACAGTACTATGCACTGTACAGTTCTGCCATCTCTGTCACGCATTTACAAAGAGTCCATGTGCATTTTAAAAATATTCAGAAGTCCCTACCTTGTCCCAGTCCTGATAAAATAAATAGCAGGATTATAACTTGAACGCACCTCGTAATAACTAAATACCAGGATTTGTTCACTGATACCCCTTATTTACCGGATTACCATTAACTCCAAATTGATAAAAGTTCAATAAATAATAATAATGTTGATGAAATACACAAATAATTATTCATTATTATCCTTATACTCAGGGTATTCTATGTGCTTTCTTTTGTGTTAACGAGACATAACATGATCAAGTTGTTCTAGGGAAGCAAGTCAGGTGTAAAGACCATTAGAAATCGACGTTTCGGGAGGAGTGTGTATCTCTCCCATCATCAGGATATTTATTAAATGTTATAACCACAAATGAATCACTGAATATAATACAAATATAAACAATATATGTTTATGCTCCTTCTCATACCGCCCTCCCCATATATTTGCACAATGCATATGCATTATTACAATCCATATTTGTGTGGTAGAATATCGTTACAGCATAAACTATTTAGATGAATAAAACTAACCTAGAGTAACAGCTGAGTAAAGAAAGGTGTCCTTAAAGGCCATGAGAAGTGTGAAAAGGGTGATAAAAGGTGTGAAAAAGATACAACACAACGCCTTCTCTAACAACTATATACGTAGTGGAGAAATAAAAGTATTCTTGCTACAAATACCCGATTTGTATATTAAATGCTTTCATGAATTCGTTCTGAATTCCACTATACTTACTTTTATGCGCAGGTCGTGTTACACAGGATAAAAACCGGATACAGTAACCCACTAGGATAGTAACAGTTTATGATAAATAGGAGATAGTGGTTTAGCCAATTCCTTCAAGGCCAGGTAGCGAACTTTCTCGTAGATAATAACGAATTGCTTCTTTACATGAGCTCATTTATTTAGCTAGGTGTATGAATACATTCCAATTGATTTTTTGAATAAATATTGGTCTAAATATATATATATTTCAATATTATTAACATAAAAGTATTAAAAATTTAATTTATCTTAAAAATAACTGTTAAAACCATTTGAACAGTCTTTCAGAAAAGCATTGATTAATATCAAGTACTTTAACAATGGTAAACAGTTCTATAGAGTGAGAACTATTGAGAGATTTGACATTAGTAATTTTACTACGGATTCTACTACTACTATGATTTCCAATAAATTTTTGGAGTAAATGATCCTTTATATGTCCTTGCACATTCTACAAGCAGAATTCCCTAGAGTTATAAAACATATTTCATTAAAAGCTGTAGATAACTATATATAGTTTCAATGGGCCATAAATTTTGAACCAATAATAGACCACACGGGCAACTTTGGTAGAATATAATACACAATTGGGAGATTACATTACACTATTTACATCTCAGAGAAAATGTTGGAAGTGTCCTCCATCAGCATCTATACATGTTTGCACTGGTCTCACCATATTCTCTGATGTTTTACGGAGAGTATCCTCGCCAATGTTACTTATTTCGGTTCGAATGGATTCCTTGAGAACATCAACTGTCCGTGGCCTATTCTTGGACACTCTATTTTCGATACCCCTAAAGAAAAATCTGGTGAGGTTAGGTGAGGGGATCTGGGGGACCACAGACCTTTTGAAATTATTCGATTGTCAAAGAAACTGGTTACTCGTTCCATAGTGTCATTAGATGTTTGGCACGTTGCTCCATCTTGCTGGAAAGAACCTTGTCTCAATTCGATATCATCCAGCTGCTCCACAGCTGTCTTGATCTCAAAAGATCTGTGCCGCCCAGATCCCCTGACCTAACCTCACCAGATTTTTTCTTGTGGGGGTAACTAAACGTTAGAGTGTACAAGAATAGGCCACGGACAATTGATGTTTTCAAGGAATTCATTCGAACCGAAATAAGTATGATAATGATAATATATATTTGTACTTCCATATTTTACAATCTCAATTACAAGTTTTACAGTTCAAATCTAGGTACAAATTTGTCTGCTGCTTATATTACGGGCTGATAGTGGTGTTGGCTTCCTGACCGTTAACCCCTATTCCAGCCCTTATACGACCTTGACATAATTTTCTGATTGTGTATTCCATTTCTCTACCTCTTATTTCCTTGCCCTTCTCAACTATTTCTGACTTTGTCGACAAATTTCCCTACCTCCCTTAAACTTTTCTCTCTTTTCAACGTAAGCATTTTATAGTTACTACGTAAGTCTCTTTATTATCCTAGTTCTTACCCCATATGTGTTTCCTCCAGTTTTCAATTTCTTTACACTTCACTACATAATGTTCTAAACTTATTTTCTTTCCACATAGAACGCACTCCTTTGGTGAACCTCCTCTCAATATGGCTCCTGTCCTTAACCATTCTAAACCCTCCCTCTCATATTTTTAACATATGTCTATATATGTTTCCGTTCCCCATTCCGAAATAAGTAACATTGGCGACGATACTCTCCGAAAAACTTCAGAGAATATGGTGAGACGAGTGCAAACATGTATAGACGCTGGTGGAGGCACTTCCAACATTTTCTGTTAGATATAAATAGTGTAATGTAATCTCCCAATTGTGTATTATATTCTCTCAAAGCTGCACGTGTGTCCTGTTATTGGTTGAAAAGTAATAGGCTATTGAAATGGTTCAGGTTTATATGGATCGCACTGTATATGAAAATTAACGAGAACTGATTAATCTGAGTTCATTAATAACAGTCGAAAGTGTTGAAAGTTAAATGATCCTTCGATTAACGAAAAAGCCCAGGGATGTCACTGTAATCATTGAAGTCTGAGGATCACTAAACATAAGCCACCCAAAAATTATGGAACAACATTATTTTTTTGTGTTACGTGGTAAAACAAGTATATAATATATTAATATATTTTAAAAGTATAAAATGTGATTATTGACTTCTTTTCACTTGCGACAGTTAATTATTTACTGCTGGTATTGATTTGTATCGAAGCTGTAGGAATTTGAGTGCTTACAACATTTTATTACTTATATCAAACAAACAACTATGGCATCACTGGAAAATTCAGCCCATCAAATTAAGATATCTCTTCATTTCTCTTTCGCCTTTCCTTTGTTTATCTATAATGAAATATAAATGAAAATTAGTTGAGAGAAATTGTTACTGATATTTGTTTTTTTGCTTTTTTCAGAGTGTTGCAGGACTTTGTTTTACGCGGCAGCTTTACGTGAACAATCAAACTCAAACTCAGCCTTTTAAGAGGTAAGAAACACTAAAATTACCATATTTATGTCGGCGTTCTTAATTACTTTATAGGCCAATCGCTCTAAACAAAGCCTCCAAATACTAGAAAAAGCAGGTTTAATATATATTATTATTATTACTATTATTATTATTATTATTATTATTATTATTATTATTATTATTATTATTATTATTATTATTATTATTATTATTATTATTATTATTATTATTATTATTATTATTATTATTATTATTATTATTATTATTATTATTATTATTATTATTATTATTATTATTATTATTATTATTATTATTATTATTATTATTATTATTATTATTATTATTATTATTATTATTATTATTATTATTATTATTATTATTATTATTATTATTATTATTATTATTATTATTATTATTATTATTATTATTATTATTATTATTATTATTATTATTATTATTATTATTATTATTATTATTATTATTATTATTATTATTATTATTATTATTATTATTATTATTATTATTATTATTATTATTATTATTATTATTATTATTATTATTATTATTATTATTATTATTATTATTATTATTATTATTATTATTATTATTATTATTATTATTATTATTATTATTATTATTATTATTATTATTATTATTATTATTATTATTATTATTATTATTATTATTATTATTATTATTATTATTATTATTATTATTATTATTATTATTATTATTATTATTATTATTATTATTATTATTATTATTATTATTATTATTATTATTATTATTATTATTATTATTATTATTATTATTATTATTATTATTATTATTATTATTATTATTATTATTATTATTATTATTATTATTATTATTATTATTATTATTATTATTATTATTATTATTATTATTATTATTATTATTATTATTATTAACTGGAGTGAGCTGAATCTGTTTGTGCTTAAGTTTTAAACTTCAATAGGTAGTAAAGGACTAGCAGCATCTATGTCCCTTGATTAAAATGGAGTCAGGATACCTTAAGACCAAACACTGGTACACTTAGTTGATAAACAAGTATTTGTCTGCACCAGCAATTGTTGCAAAAAATCCAAATACTACATGTAATCGCATATGCAAATTTTTTCGAAACACCTACCTTCCATTTGATTGGAAGGTGTACGTGTACTTCTTTGTGAATGACATAATCCTTGCGGTATTAAATAAATGTAAACATAATTTAGCAAGTCCCATGGTGTAAACGTTGTGGAAAAGTGGACACGCAGATACAATGAATTACCACCTGCAAAATTGTAATTGTATTTATTTCATCCTTTGGAACATAATACATATGTTATAGGACACGTCAGTTCAAGATACAAAGATAAATATATAAAGTTAGATAAGACTAAAAACTGTACAGATACAGGATCCAACAAAAGTCTAAAGTAGAAAAAGCAAATAAATATTGTCAATAGGTTGCTGGTTACAATTTCTGACATAGTCAATTTTTCATCATTAATACTACTTGTACATAGTCAATTAGAAACTAATTCTACACAAGATCCCTTAATCAGCTTAATGAATTTATCACTTTCAAGTATAATTAAAGCTGCAATGTCATAATTCATTTAAGTTATATAAACATTTATTTATGAGGAAAGCCTTTAACTTCCATTTAAACTGCTGTTTTGATATGCTAGCTATTGATTTAATATCAGATGACAGTTTATTGTAAAGCTTAATTCCTAGTATATGTACATCCTTTTGAGAGACAGTTTTAATTACACTATCTCTATAGTAACTCATATTGGTTCTGGTGTTATGTTCATGTACCTGATTGTTTTTAACTGGATTACACTTGTCCACAATAAACATTATAGCTGTATAAGCATACAGAGAGTAGTTGGTGATTATTTTTTATTTATAAAGGTATCCCTGCAAGATTCTCTTGCTTTTAGATTATACATGACCCTAACACACTTTTTTGGTAAATAAGCAGTTTATCCATGTGTGTTTTGGCTGCTGAACCGCATATTTCTATTCCATAGATTAGATATGGATAGAAACATTCATAGTATATTAATTTTAGGATATTTGTATTGTTGTACTTGCTAAAATATCTTAAGAGATATAATGATTTACTAATTTTTCCGCATATGTTTTCAATATGATCAGCCCAAGTTAGTCGATTATCTAACACAATACCCCAAAATTTATGTGCTTTCACTTCTGACACAATATCACTCTGTACTTTTAGATTTATATTACCATCTTATTTTTTTAGCAAGCTGAAGTGCATCATATTGGTCTTTTGCATATTACATTGTAGTTTGACAGATTGAAAATAGTTTAGCAATTCAAAGGTCGTGTTGTTTAGAGTGAGGTTCAGCCCTTCTATTGATTTATTCCAGCATATGGCTGTTGTATCATATGCATAGGTTACAACAGTAATCCTTGGTGGGATTTTTATGTCATTAATATATATCTGAGATCTAGAAATGGACTAAAATGTACTAAAAATAAAATCTGCGTGCTGATTGGAAGCAGAACGGAATATACGACAGTGTCAGTAATTCTCTCCTGGAATATTAAAACAGAAACACTGCACGGACTCAAATGTGGTTGATAATGACTTTCTACCACTATTGCCTGAGTGGCGCTTATCCCAATTTATTTGCATTCAGAAAGTGGCTCAGAACAGAGAGATACAAAATGCGTTGATTTCATGAGGTGTGTACCGAGTTAATTGATCAGCTGGATCTCACTTGCTAAATTTCGCGCGGGTGTGCACTCCGTTTCTTTCTATAATAAAAAAAAAAAAGTACACACGATGCCTATGAAAACTTACCAAAGCATTTTGTGTTAATTCTCGTTTTGGGAATGAAAATCTTTTAATGTAAGTTTAAATTCCACAGATTTTAATAAGTTTTATTTAAACTTGTGTAATGGTTTTGTCTATGCCTATTTATCTAAGAGATGCTTCAATTTAAAACCAATATATTTTAATATTTTTGAGGTCTTGGACTTTGGAATGTTTTATATACACTTAACTACCTGAAGATTTTTTGTAAATCCTTTCTTCGAATTAGTAATGCCTTATGAATTCCTTGTAGTTTTGGAATAAAAAGGCATTCAATGAAAAGGCAATTCATTTAATTCCGCTTTTAAATAAAAATGCAAAAACATGTCTAAAATGAAGTTAAATGTGAGTATTATAAGTATGGCTAGAAGATATATTTAATTTACTCTACTGAGTTTTAGAAACCTACTTCTTCTTCATCCTCTGATCATCTATCATGTATATGTTGTTATTCAAGGTCGTGTACAAACCGGAGGCATTGGCTTGCAAGTCCCTCGGGTTTGAGTGCAAACTTAAATTGAGAATGCATACTGGATGCAGAAATACATTTGCATTGATGAAGAATACCTATAAAAGGTTTGACAGCAACCCAAAATTAAATGTACCAGATGTGAAGAGAAATTAATTTGAAAAACGTAGAAATTACAAATAAATTGTGAATCGAAAGAGTTTACATATTCATCATAGAAATAGATCTCGTTTTAAAGATTTGGTCGAAATTTCGGTGTAACAAATACTTTTATTTTGCAAATGCATATAGTAATATGCTATATTTTCACTCAAGAGCAGAATGCTTTAACCTGTTATTATCAAACTTGATAAGCAATACATCTTAGGCACCAATCAGAGAATAGAAGCATGTTATCTTACAAATGGTTGGAGCATTCCATTAAGATTAAAATAAATATCTCCCTTATCATTGACACCTTTAGAAAAATAATGTCTGAGAAACGTTTAGGAAACTTTTTTCTAAACAGTGTCAATACATTGAAAATTTAGGAAGCTATATAGATGTTTCGTTATTACTTATATTATTTACGATTGTATTGGAAAAATTACAGCTATAATATCGTAAGAGGCATAAGAAGACACAGTTTGTATATCTTTAAACGTTTTGCTTATGTTTCAAGCATACCCAAAGCAAAATTTTAGTGTCGGTTTCTAAAATATCGAATGAACATGTACGTAGCACAGAAGTAAGAGGTAAATCAGTGAAAGAGGATGAAAGCCAAAAGACTGAGACAGAGAAAGTAAGAGCAAAGGAGGGGGAGAGATAAAATCATCGCAGACGGGTAGTGTAAAAATGTGAGCGGATCTGTGAGTTCTGTTAAAAGAAAAAAAGTTAAATATTAACATTGGAAGCAATTGCTATGTAGATTTTATAGAAAAGGGTTCTTCCGGTCCACTATGAGAAAGATTTACCTCCGATAGTTTGATTAGAACGAAGCAAATTCTATTGGGGAATTATTGTTCTTTCACTGCGCAGTAGGATGCTTTTTATCTGTTAGAAGCAACACTGAAATCACAAAGATTTCTTTAACATCAACAGCTGCTAACCATAACTGTGCACTGTACGTCACGATAACATCTGTTATTGTTACAGACGTTTGCATATCTGCGTTCCCAGTCACCAACAAGGGAATTCGTATGCGTATCAATCCTCATGTCGCAAGAAAAATACAATCAAATGATCTAAGATTTTTAATATCTCCATTTCATATGCATCTAAGTTGGTAGAATGTGAAACTTTATCCAAAACTTCTATGTATATTATTAATTGTTCTTTCATACTAGCCGTGTGTAGGACGTACTATGAAAGGGTAGAGACAGACTGAAAAATTCAATGTCATAACCGGGATTTGAACCAAGGATCTTCTGGTCTTCGTCCATCCGCTCTAAACCATTGAGCTACTGTGGCCAACGGGCCAACATGACATTAAATTTTTCAGTCTGGCTCTACCCTTTCATGGTGCATCCCACACACGGCTAGTGTGAAAGAACAATTAATTTCCATTAATTTTACCTAATAGTGGTCCGAACTATAAAGCTCGGGCCTTAAAGTACTTACAGCATAGTAAGTCGCCACTAAGGTAGTTGTCTCATGTGTTTATGAGAACTCCTAGTGGTTTACCGGAAAAAAACAAGAGTCAGATGAAGAATTTAATGTCATGTTGGCACGTTGGCCATAGTAGCTCAATGGTTTAGAGAGGCTGGACGGAGATTCATGGTTCAAATCCCGGCTATGGCATTCAATTTTTCAGTCTGGCTCTACCCTTTCATTCTATGTATAGATTTGGATAAATATTGAAGTTAACATTTAAGGCAGTACTTTTTAAATTTGCAAGTCGAAGATTCCAAAGCAGAGTAACCCTTATCCAGACATTCTTCATCGTGTAAAATATTTGTTATTTTGTATTTTCTCAGAAGTCGTTGTGACAAATACTTTAGACCCACAACAAGAACGCAAGCTAAAGGAATGTGTAACATAATCACTTTTGCTGTCCCAACGGTGTTTATGCTTGCCTTCCAAATATCACAAGGATGCTAGATTCGTTTAAAATACGCAAGTGTTTTCACATGACTCACTCATGCATAATGCCTATCACTACAGTTAGATCTGGCAGCATGGTTGACTCATATGCACTCTCATTCACTCCTTTCCTAGTAAACAGATCCACTAACGGAGCAGAACAACAGTTCAAGCCCCTCTCGCCTTCATTCCTCTCTCGCATTCTTGTCGTGGGTATACAGTATTGTTAGGTATCTTATATAAATATCTTATCAAGGCAAATTAAATGATGTTTTGAGCCACCTATAAACAGTCAGCGAGTTCCACTCGATTTTCACTGCATGCTGTAGAACTGGCAAGCGTTTCGACACAAACAAAATCACGGTTCCTTATCTTAACTGTGTAGTTTTGCAGAACCTATTAGCATCACAACTGTTGCGCTGATTCTAGGTTAATTTGTCATAAAGTCATTGTCATGACTCGCCACGCGTGTTCAGTGTTTTGACAGCGACAATCTTAAAATCTTCTAAATGGAAGAATAAACAACTCACACGCACACACACACACACACACACACACACACACACACACACACACACACACACACACACACACACACACACACACCCATTCATTCAGCCTGTGGGAATACCAAGAAACATTTTCTTTAAAAAACAATTTTCGAATCCAGCGAATAATGCATTCCGGACAGTAGACAATGCTACACCGACTGAGTTACACGACCACAAAAACGCATACAGTGAAAACCGAGCTCGAATATGCAGTTTATGTTCAATTCCATTTTTCGTGGTATTAGTTTTACCTAAATATGCGTTATACGTTTCAGATTTTTCAAATGACGTTTACTTCGGTACGACCGCTTTGAACACCTGAATTCCGTTTTCTCCCATACGAATTCCTTTGTTAACAAACTACTCATATAAGAGGGCTGTTCAACGTACCTTTACTCATCCTCATAATTTTGATGGTCGTTCTCAAAATAGTCACCCCTGAATACGAGGCACTTGTCCCAGCGTTTCTGCCAGTCTTCAAAGACATGCTGGAAACCATTTTTGAGATATCCTTCAAAATCGCCTCCGCAGCCTTCACCACTGCTTCTGATCATGGATAATGCCTCCCACAACGGCGTTTATTCAAGTTAAGGAATAGAAAAAAGTCACATGGCGCTAAATCCGGCCTATAGGGAGGGTGAGGGATGCACTTCACGTTGATTTTTGCAAGATATTCAGCAACAACATTGGCAATATGCAACCGCGCATTGTCGTGGTGCAGCATCCAGCCTGCTTCACGGAAATGTGGAGTTTACCGCCTGATATGGACTTGAAATGTTTTCAGGACATCCCTGTAGTATTGTCCAGTTACTGATGTGTGTGCAGGTATAACATGCTGATAAACAATTCCATGAATATCAGAGAATGAGATGACCATAACTTTCCTAGTAGAAGCAACCACTTTTGTTTTTGGGGGGGTTGGTAATCAAGGAGATTTCCACACCTAGTTTTGATGTTTGCTCTGAGAATCCAAATGATGTAGCCAAGTTTCATCAGCAGTGATTTCGTTTCAAAGAACCTCCGGATCTTCCACTAACATCGACTTTAACTGCATGCAGACCTGTCCTCTTGTTCGGGAATCAACAATCTTGGAACCCATCGCGCTCAAACACGTCTCATGTGTAATGATTCTGTCACCAACGTGTGGGTGGCACCCAATATAATGTTCAGTATTTCAGAAAGTGATCTTAAGGTAATTCGTCGATCCTCTCTGACAATGGCATTAGCAGTGTTGATGTTTTCTTCCGTAAGAGCAGTAACTGGAGCACTGGGTCCACCTTCCTTTGAAATTGATTGTCTCCCGTTTTTAAACATTTTAAAGCACCTTTGAGTTGTACTGTAGGGAAGAACAGACTCACCATAAGCCTCCTGTAACATTGTACAGGCCTCAACTCAAGATTTGTTGAGACGAAAGCAGAATTTCAAAGCTGCATATTGCTCCTCGCGTGTTACCTCCATTGCAGCGGTAGGCGATACTGAACATGTCTGAACTTACCTGGTTCTCACAGGCGGGAACCAGGAGTACCAACAATGAAACTACTACGGCGTGTTTGTTTCACATTAAGCTAACAGAATATAATACAATTGAATTTTAGTGCAAAAAATTATGGCTGTAACAATTATGATCATTCTTTATTAAACAGCTCTCGTAGAATAGTAACAGTACGTTCTGCACTAAGCATTTACTTAGAAAAATGTTCTTTATATCCAACTTCATTTTAAGATATCGCCCTTGTTACAAAAACGTGGTGTATTGTTCATGGTTACTATTGTGCAACCTCTCCTGTAATATCAACTTGACATATCGACAAATGATCTCAAATTATCATCCTATTCCACCAATGTATTTGTTATTGGTTAAAATTTTCCGTTAAACATTCGAACTTATTTTGTGTGTCTATGGTAAATATTTAACTGTGACAAGTTCTAACAATTTAAATGTTCATTTTTCGTTTTCTATTTTTAGTTTTACCTGAGCTAATGGAGGCAGTGAAAGGAGAAGCATAGTATTTTTTCACGTCCCAACACAACTTGTAACATCGCCATGGAGGAAGTAAAGAAGAAAGAACGTCCAAGTCCCAGGGCCGGTGCTAATCCCATATCAAAGCTTCTATTTTTGTAAGTAGTGTTTGATCTTATTTTAAGTTCATCATTGATCATCTCTTGCCAGCTGCAATAGCTCATGCTTTATGTATTATTTGCCATACATTTTATGACCTATTAAACTTTTTTTTGTAATTTACGTCCTCCAACCTTAAGTCATATCGGACGATGAACGGAATGGGTGATATGATGCTCAAATGGGCCCAGAGTCCATGGAGCTTAGAGCTACCCGACATTCGTCTTTTAGGCTAAGGGAAAACCCCGGAAAAAGCCTTATCCAGGTAACGCACCCTGACCGAGATTCAAACTTGGGACATCTTGAATGTGAGGCAGACATGCTACCATCTACACTACCGAGGCGGGCATTAAAGTACTGTGTAAAGAGAAAAGGAGAAAAAAAAAAAGAAGTATCGGGTAAATACATCCAAGTGAATAAGCAAGCAAACACTTGCGAAGTAAGGAAATCTAAAAAATAAATAAAAAATCAGACTAGTATAAAAGCATGTTGAGGAAAATTCAAATATATACTTCTATAAATAAATAATTACTAAAAATTGCTCCTCATCAGCCGAAGTCTATCTCACCTTACGAGTATGTTAACATGCAGCTCGAATAGCTTCTGGAAACAAAGCGCTTTCGAGAAAAGAGATGTTAAGCCCAGAAGATTTAAAACACTACTTAGATTTGAAGATTAAAGTGTCCTTTAATTGATTAGGCTCTTCAAAAATGTGAGAAGTGCCCGAGGAAAAACATGGAAGTATTCCTATGTTACATAAAATCTTTTTTTCTCCCTTTCTCGTCAATGCTGACGTTAGGAGGCGCTTGTGTTCCCTCAGAGCGAAGGAGCCGAAACATCTGACCAGAGATGAAATCAGGGTTGAGGGGTCGGCCCAATGCCTGAGATGAATGATTGATGGAGCAATTGGTGGAATGATGGTGGGGGAAACCGGAGAACCCGGAGGAAACGGGCCGCCTAGGTGAGAGCCAAGCGGTGTAAGCACTCAGCCATGGCGCAGCATTGTTACCCAACCTCGGTTATCAAAATGAAGTGGGCAAAAATTTTGTGATTCGTTGTACTGCAGTTTTTACATCAGCCTCGAATGTTTCTGAAATAATTTCAAAGAAAATACACGGGTAATACTTCCAGAAAATATAACAGAACATCTACAAAGAAGAAAACTGTCGAATAAGTTACAAATGTCTTAGTGCTCACCTAGAATTAAGGAAACTATGTACTAAGACTGTATCACTGTTGACTATATCACTTGTTAATTTCTTTATGCCCGACAATCGGTCCTGCATGATTTACCGTCCCAATCTTAGTTCTAACAGCGTTCTTTTGTTAAGTTCAAGCATGATGTGAACATTGTTTGATCACGTTTAATCACTTCACTTGTATTCCATCTAATATTTAATATCGGGACCTCATCCAAATAAAACATTCTGATATAAACTTAATAATAAGAGCCATGTTTAGACATGGCAGTGTATGTGCGTAATAAAGAGAGAAACCCAAAATATAAAATAGTAATCCATTATTAACGTTATTTTTAACTGCTTAATTTGAAGATTTTAACTTGAAAATCAATACTTCTCCTTAATGTTAAGTTAATCAAGTGTGTAGCTTGTTTGGGTCCAAGCTGAAACCAAGTATAGAAAACAAACAACATAACTACAAACGCATTGCATCAGATACATTGATAATCACGCAGAATTGATAAATTCAGCTGATTGAATACATCATGTGACAGCGTTGTTTAGTCTTTCAAAAACCAAAACAGAGCAATTCTATAGTACCCAAAAGGAAAGCGTACGTGTTTACGAGTAACTTTGTCAGTGATTCACAAGCATGGGTACATTATCAACTATCTCGCGAGCTGATAATGTTGTAGTTCCATGTTTTCTTCTATTGTCATATGTTTTCAATCCCTTTGCGTTCACTCTATCAATTGGGATATATACATACTTGTACTGCAGCATGTAACGAACAGGTTCTTGCAGTGCAGAACATGAAATTGAAGGAAAAACTCATTTTGGACGATGAATACATTCACTAAACTATATCTATTAGAAATTCAAACTTCGAGTGAGAAGAATTAAACTGTTATAAATTTAAAGATAATATTAAAAAACATAAAACATTTGCAAAGAGCTTGTAGTTGTTAGGAAGTAAAGAATAAGCATGCTAGAAGTATTACAAATACGTACAAATGAAATGGGGGAAAAGATAAATTGTGCATCTTAGAAGGGACGTAGTCAAGGGAGGAAGGCGGAACAACTTCTTACCCAATCCTTAGAAGGAAGAAGAGTAATAACGAAAAATACAAAGGAGGCATAATAGTTTTAATTTTTTAATTATATCGTCATGTGCTTGAAGAAAATGGGCACCTAAAAATTATTTATACAAGAGTACTAAAAAATATAGTACTTTGAAATGGCGTAAGGTTATGTGACAGAAGTGATTTGAAAAATATTTTAAAATTTTAAAAACATTTTTAATTAGAGCTTTTATAAATAAACGAAAAAGTAATGAAATGTAAAAGTAGAGTGGGAAAAAGGTTTTTCCTTTTACCAAGACGTCAAATATGTGTTGGAATTTCAAGTCATTGGAGACGTATAGTCGATTTGATAGTATTTCGAAATGAAAGCTGGAACTCTTAAGTTCTTGAATGTTGAATATATGTATTAATCAAATAGACAAATGGTTGAGTTTATTCACTTTTACACAAAGATAATTCGTAACGACGAAAATGTATGTAAAGGTAAGTTCATACACCTGCTTTTGAAAAATATTCTTACAATGTTTTCTGAAACGGCGTTTGCCGTTAGTAACTGACGAAGGCTACAAAATAATATGTATATGTATATTTCTTTAAGGTACGTTTACAGCTAAACAAAAAATGAATAAAACTAAATGTATTTCCAAACAAAATAAAATATCTTAATAGGAAGATAAATGAAGTAGGGTCATAAATTTCATGGAAGGCTTGAAAATAGGATCATTGATGAGTGTGACATTAAAATTCCTGATAATTTATGTCTTTTTATTTAGAGATAGGGAGGGCTTTGCCGTTTTGAAGTGTCTATAGTACTATAACAAGCATTTAATTGAAAAATCCCCGTTCTAATCACCCCTTCAACAGTTACAACGAATATCCTCAAATTCTTCTTGGGCAGCAAGCCAGCTGAAAAGACGATTAGAAATCGAAGATTCGGGAGTGTACATCTTTCCCATCTTCAGGATATTTTGTTAATTTTTTCCTTGTTCCATTTATACCCCACCGTTAACTGCTATGGTCATATCGGCGGCCGTTCTCCTTTGGAACATACTGAAGGTGTTAACTCGTTATCTTTGGTTTTTAATCATTAGATCACACACATACACACATTCACACTCTCATTCATACTTCCAGACTCTGGTGAAGATGGGGAATTATCTTGGCCGGAGAAAAATCCCCACCGCCGGGAATCGAGCCCTAGCCCGGACCCCTAGCACGGCAGGCAGGTTCTCTACCGACTGAGCTACGGGGCTAGCCATTTTGTTAAATGTTATAACCACAAATGAAACGCTGGATATAGGTAACACCAATATAAACAAAGACAAAACACTATCAAAATTCGCATTACTGAACAAAAGACTGTTTTCAGTAAATTAAATGCCAGGTCAGGAGATGACGTTCTAATCGTCTTTTCACCTGGCTTGCAGCCCGAGAAGAAATTGAGCAGTTATTAATCATATTTGCTGTACAAGAGGATCGAGAGCGTCTGACTCGTGTTTGGGAGTCAGGTCATCTTCAGCTCTTAGTTTTATTTTCTCGGCGGAACATGTGTTTTAAGCACCAAAAACAATAAACGCCATAAAGTAAAAGAAGTAGAATAGATACTTTAAAGTGGTGACCAAGCAGCTAAAATAGGTTATTCAGTGTGACTTAGATTCTGTCACGCTTCATGATTGGAATTAGAGTTTTACCCTCCAATTGGATTAACAAACCAGTGGATAGGAACGCAGCTTGGGAGCTACGTTCTCCGAGGCAACAAGTAGAAGGGACATGAAAACGACTGCACAGCTGAGAATGTGTAGCACACCAGCAAATCGAAAGCATATCACTTCACAGTAAAATTAAGGTTGTTTGAAAAGTGTTTCATATATTGCAGACAGTAAGTGGAAATCTCTATCAGCTGAACCGGATTATGGAATACACCATGACGTGTAGCCCTGTTAATGACATGGCCAATATGTGGATTACGCTCATTGTAGAGTAAAGACTGACAACCACGTGTACAACAACAAATGTTTCGCCAACTATGTATCTCAATGAAAATGTGGGAGGTAACATTGTGTGTCAATTACGTTAAACAGAAGTGCGTCATCGTAAGCAGTGGATTGCGTGTATGTATCTCACGCAAGGGGGTGTGAAACAAAGCAGGAAGACCTTGCCTTCCGGATGTAAAACAGATATTGTCTGTGAAGCACATTATTTGATCGGATTAAAGCTTTGTTCCCAGCTCTTTTGGGTGCCCATTTTCTCACATCTTCTCATTGTTGAGACGTACAATAAGGTGAGTCATGGATACAGTCCGTGACTTAACGCTTCATCGCTTCAAACGGATCGAACTGCCGCTGCCGTGACGAATTCAAGGTGATGATCGCTAGTTTGCCATTGCTTATTTTCGGGTAACCTCAAACTTGCAAAGGGAGGAGGTTTTGAAAAATAAAGAAACTGTTGATAAACTCACTATTACGAAATACTTACCTTTGGTTAGTCATCGTCGTTGTGGAAATTCTCCTCTCCTGAACAGTTACAGATCACTGAACAATGTCTATTCCAGATTTTTTTTAATTTAGATCCTTTAACTTTTTAAGTCATATCGGACGATGAATGGAATTGGTGAACAGATGCTCAAATAGGCCCAGGTTCCATGGAGCTTAGAGTTACCCTACATTAGTATTTAAGGATAATGAAAACCCCGGTAAAAACCTTATCCAGGTAACTTACCCTGACCGAGATTCGAACTCAGGACCTCTTGAACGTGAGGCAGACATGCTACTATCTACGCTACCAAGGCGGGTAAAATTCCAGATTGTAATACTGTAACAATGTAATGGTTTCATGTCTTGAGTATAGGTATACTCTGAATCACCTCATTCAGCTTCTACTTAAACAACAGTTATGTCAGTTTGCTTTGTTATTACAAATATTAAGAGCAAAATGGTTCCAACAAGAGCAACAGTTCTACAAAGCGAAATAAAAATATTGATTCTGACAGAACTATAATGATTGCCCCATACAGTATTATCAAGTCTCCTTAATTTCTCCGGTTATAATGTCCCAGTCTACGTGCCTTGAATTACTTTTGACTATTTCTCTCCTATTTCATCTATTGGCATCCTGAGTTTTGAATAGGATTATTGGAATTGAATGCAGACTACCGAATAGTTATTCATTGCTAAGTAATATATCGAACTATTGGTTACTTTTACCCATTGTTGGTAACACTACTATAATTTGGCATTTCCTTCTCATTGGTTAGTAGAATTGGCTGTGGTTTAGTAAACAAAAATTTTACAGCTGTAAGAAACTAAGGCTATCCTGAATTCATTAAAGCTGAGTTGCCTATTGCTATAAATTACAACATGACGTATGAGGAACAATCTAATTATACGATAAATTATTTATATTGAGTGTAAGTCAAATTCCAAGCATACATAATGATTTAATGTTTGATATACTTGTAGGTTCCACGGAAACGAAATGAATGAAATCAGAAAATTGCCATATTTTAAATATATTTACTTATTGGTTTACATTTTGAGAATACATTATCTTATACCTGCTTCTCTAAAGAATATAGGTCGACAATGTCTCATGTCTCATGTTCAAGTGTCGGATAACTTTGTAGCAGTTAGTAGACAAACCTCAATATTTAATGAACATATTTTTAAAAGGCTAATCGGTTAATATTTCAAAGAGGAAAAAAAAATCACGTCTCAGGGCTACTGTTTCTTAAAAAAAAAATAGACTCAACAATATCTAACTACAAGTGCTTTCAAGCTCTATCCAACTTCAGGAAGTGCCTACGTTATATGTTTATCGTGGACGGTATTTAAGATAGAATGATTGCCTTTAATTTAATTCTTTATTTAATAATCCTTATTTTTGCGTTTAAAATTTTAAATGTTTTTATGCATCTGTATGTATAGCATACATCTTGACAAAATATTTCACAAAAATAGTTTCGAATTTAATACATTGACATTTGTGGTGTGATCCGAGATGCCTTAATGGGGACTCAGAATTATGCAAATAAATGTTGTTAAAAATATAAGTAAATGTCATTTCGAAAACTGTACTAAAATTGACTACAAACGTATGAACTGAAGTGGGTGTGTACCCTTGTGTCAGTCGGCGTAAGTGGCTCATCTGGTCGGTCAGGGATAAGTGGCGGACATCTAACATGTAATAATTTGTTTATTGTAAATCGTGCTTTTAGCTTTGGCCTGGGGCCTTGTGCTCGTAAGATCAGAGATTTGTTGGCAATTTAATGTCTTAGTGGGACTTAAGTTTCAAGAAAGGTATCAAAAGAAATTAACCTGAATATAACGAAGGGGTGAAATAAAATAATATTTAAACAAATCCACCAATATATTTGGTTAGGAATATTCGGAAAGGGTGCACACCTTCACCTTCACCTTTCTGCATTTAATCCTTCGGTTCCTTGTTGCCTTCCTGTCATCCAGTTGTATTTGTTAAGAATTTTGCACCTTTCCCTCTGACGAGGATCGGCGCACATGAATTATTCATCCTAACACATATAAATCAAAATATTTTCGTGTTATTAACTCATAATTTTAAATATCATTACAGCATAAAAACTTTCCCATCAAAACTTAAACATGTATAATTTTATGTTTGATAATTGGTTATTATTCATATCTGTATTTATTACAGTTGGACAAGGAAAATCTTCACTAAAGGCTTCAAGAAGGACCTTGTTGAAGATGATCTTTACAATATTCTCGAGAATGATAAAACTAATATCTTAGGAGACCAGCTGGAAGCGTGAGTACTATTAACACTTGCAGTTAAAAAATAAAGATTCAGTTAAGAACACTTTCATGTCTTTCTTCAGATCCAGACTAGGATTAATGTTAGCAGAAAGATTTAAATTTAAAAGTATCACGAGCATGGAGATATGTAAATATAGATAAAAGTGAAGAGAGAACCATGTTCCTGAATGGCACAATCTTGTTATTTACAGGAACTGGAAGAAGGAGCTGCTGCTGGCAAAGCAGAAAGGTCGAGATCCGAGTCTGCAACGTGCCATAGTCAAGACGTTTTGGAAGCAATATGTGATATGTTTTCTCCTAGCCGCGATTTCGTTCCTTGTAATCAGGTACGTACTGTAATTAACACAATTAATAAAGCTATCTCATTATGGTGTTCGTGCTTTACTGCTTGGCCACCCCTATCCGCCGAAAGCTGGCGATTTATCGGCTTTGATATTCGTGAGGAACTCACCAAATATACATTATCTCACATTTTAATACATGTATGTAGGAAACTGTGGGATAATATAAACATAGCAGAAGTGGCACTTCCCTTCCTAAACAATATGAAAGTCCAAGAATTGGTTCGGGTGGCTGCATTGTTGACGTATTGACAGTTGCAAATAGATTGCTCAGCTATTGATTAATGCGATGAAGTGCTCTTGTTAAACTCAAAGATTAGGCAAATTGAGGCTTGATGTGACAAATAACTATAAAGTAAATTAGTAGAATATACAAATCGCTGCTATTGATTATGTTAGTGTATTATAACCAAAGGCCATAATAATTGAACAACCACAAGTTTGAATTAGAAACACTTCATAATCACTTAAAAGAATGAAAATTAAAAATTCTGAAATAAGATACAAAAACAGAAAACAAAATAATTGAACCATGTTTCAATGTCGTTTCCTCATCCCCTGTGCTAAAGGGAAAACGGACAGCAATATTCATTCAATTATGACACAAAATATATATGGTTTTCTATCTTGGCACACTTCACGTAGTACCAGTTTGAAAAATTGAGAGACTGTACCAAATTTTCTTGCTTGTAACATTGCTGAAAACCTTAATACACTGAAAACTTTCACTGCTTGTGAAATAAATATTATATCTTGAAATACCAGATCAAAATAAGCTTAAATATTCCTTACCTTGGTGAATCCCTTCAGCGGCTTGCATATATGAATGAGTAAAATACTAGGAAGAGTATTGTTTTTATTATTGTTGACTGCTTTTATGTGTTTTTCTTTGTTTTATTATTTTGTAAGCAAAATAGATCACGATAGATTAAATATAAAATGTTTTTGTTTTCCCTAGGGTTGCTCAGACGTTGCTGATGGGAAGGGTGATCCTGTATTTCACTCCAAACACTACAATCAAAACAAGTGACGCGCAAATTTATGGAGGTTTAATGGTAGCTGTGATTTTTGTACGACTCGCTTTTGATCATCACTATAATCATAGATGCTTCAACCTTGGTATGAGGATACGTGTTGCCTGTTGTTCACTTATTTATAGAAAGGTAATTATATTAAGAACAGTGATTCTGTAGTATTAAAGAATAGCTGAAAGTACAATTACGCGCACATGTTTATAACTTAAGTTCAAATGACAGTTGACTGCGAAAATAAGATTAAATTGATTCCCTTTAGATATAGAGGTTAGCATGCCAGTTTCTGATTATAGAGATTGATTCAGTGTCTTAGCAAAATTATTAGCAAAACTCCAACTAGTGAACGCAGTAAATTTGTCAAAACCGTCAATATTGTCTTAGTTTTTACTAGAAAGTATGAAATAAAAGTGCTGTAGACATAACGCTAACTCTCCACATGCTGTTTAGGATGTTTTTCCAAACAATACAGGAACTGTATATTACAAACTGTTTCGTATTTTTAGTTACACAATTTAACTGGAATAATAAACCTACATTTAAAATCCTTATTTATTCTCCCGTGTACTTCATCTTAAAATAATTTTTATGAAAATTATTCAATTAAATATTCACTTAGAGGTAATTTAGGGATAGGAAAACTTTAGGGATAGGTTAGAAAAACTTTAGGGATAGTGATAGGTTAGAAAAACTTTAGGGATAGAGATACGTTAGAAAAACTTTAGGGACAGTAGGCTGAAATTATTGTTGATAACCTTTAAGAGTTGGTTACTGTATGATTAATTTTTTTTGAGGGGGGGGGGTTGCTGGAGCTTTTGGTCCTCAATTACTTTTTGGCAGACAGGGTGTCATGTTTCTATTAAATTCACACACACACACACACACACACACACACACACACACACACACACACACACACACACACACACACACACAAAGAATCCTCATCAAAAAAAGATCTCTAGCCCAGAATCAAACCTAGACTTGGAAGGCAGCATGGTAACTGCCAGACCCCAGAGATTATTTTTGATATACATTTCATTCGTTATTAAAATATCTTAAATATACGAAAATTCATCATTACAATCAAAATCATTAGCGCCACTTCTGAAAAAGAATTGTTCTAGATAAAAGGTAATTTGAGATTGGGAATTATTTTTATCTGTGTCGTATCTTTGGAGCTTACCACACGAATTCCAAGTTTTTAGTTGACTGACTTTTGATTTTTGACTTTGTTCACAAACACACATGTCACACACATGGGCTCTTTTCTAAAGATGCTTTTTGTGCATTTATTTTGAAATTTACATATTAATTTTTGAGTGGAATGTAATAGCTTCTTTACTGGTATGTAATTGGCAGAGAAACTTAAAAAATAGAACCTATCGGGTGCTTTAAATAATTCTTTTAATTAATGTGGCATAATTAAATTCCTTTTTATGATGTCTGCCCTGAATCTAACACAACCCAAACATACTTCAATTGGTTGTTTCTGGAATCTAAGGTTTAATTATAATAATCTCTACATCTCATAAGTTTCATACTTTGGCATTAAAGTACTAAGTAAAGTTAGACTTTCCAATTTTAATTCATACTAAGTATTATCAAGTCTTAACAATTCTCATTGTTCTATTAAGCATGTGAAGTTCTGCTTTTCGAGTGTGTTTCATTTCGATTTTTATACTCAGTATGAGTCATCTAACTTAAAAAAATTATAGCCTAAATATACAATAAATTTATGCTCGTTATGAATAAATGCATGACTTGATTATGAAGCAACGCCATGGTTAATTTCATTAAAGCTTTCCTCAATTTTAATTAAATATAATGTAGCCAAAAACTCTCACGTTAAACCCAGGTAATTCAAATTGGTTGTATAAAATATAACTTCCATTTATATTTAATTGATTTTTTTATTTCTTTACGATAATAGCATAAAATGCCTCACCCTTATTACTTAACAAGGTCAGGAATAATTTTTACCTCTATGTTATGATCTGCCAACTGATTGTAGAATATCCCTTGTTAACATTAAGGAAGTAGCGACATCATGTGATATTTGCATCACTGTTTCAGTTGTTACGACTTAGCAAGGCGTCCACTGACCAAACAGCTACAGGACGCGTTGTCAACCTCATGTCAAACGATGTCTGTCGCTTTGATTACGCACCACAAACCATCGGTTTTCTCGTCATCACTCCACTGCAAGTAATTATCATCATTTACTGTCTCTGGCTCTATGTCGGAGTGTCATCCTTGGTTGGCGTCACTTGCCTTTTCCTGCAGACACTGCCTGTACAATGTGAGTACCTTTCATTTTATACAATAAGCTAAATATTTAACTGCTGATATCCATTACCAAAGCATTAATATCATTTCTTTAAAAACACTCCCTTTGTTCAAAAATATAACGTAAAAGGAAGTCCTTTCTGATAAGAACAATGCTGACGAGAGAACAGCTAACTAAATTGATAAAACTGCAAATTTATTTATAATTCAAAACTTCATATGGTGTTGTTTTCAGCTTATTTGGGAAGGCTAATTGCTCAACTAAGAAAGCAAGTGGCACATCTTACTGACGATAGGATGCGACTGATGAACGAGATAGTGTCTGGTATACAAGTCATCAAGATGTACGCCTGGGAAGTGCCCTTTGCAAAGCTTGTGGATATAGCACGAAGGTAAATATTTCTTAAAGACCGCATTCACCTGTAGGGAGAACTCGGGGCCCTAATCACGTCCCACCCTTCAGTACCGCACCCCACTCGTAACGCCCCTTGTGTTTCAAGTGGGAGAGTCATCGGTCGGCGATGATATTGGCCCGGTCTTGGGATGTTGCGCCGCGAAGTTTGTTAAAACATTTCTGCATTTGGTGAAAATATAGTTAAAGATAAACCGCGAACAAAATGTAGCTGGAGGCGTGATTTTCCAAAACTGAAGCTCTCCAACTTTCCCCCCTCTACCGTCATTTTAAGCTGCCTCTCCTCTCCTCCATAGCGCAAGCTGCATTGCACTGGTCAACGTATGGAGCGGAGGTAGTCATGTGATGCTGGGATTTTGAAGAGGGGAGACGACTGTGTTCGCGCAAGCGCACACCAACCGCACTTTGTTCGTGGTCTATCTGTAGAGTTATAAGTTCTCTTTCACAGAATTAAGAAATTTTTAATTAACATTTAAAAACATTTTTAGTAGAACTTCCAGAAAATCAAGTTAAGCCAATTGTAAGCCTGAGAATACAATAACCAGTCTCTTTTAGTCAAAACTAAACTTGGAGATAAACAAAACAGCTGTAATCTTAGCAACCATTTGAGTGTGCCTATTCATAGTATTTAGTTCATATCCCGACAAACAGGTGCTTGCTTAAGTACATTTAGATATAAATAAATGCGCATAGCAAAAACTTTGAGCAGTTTCTTTATTTTAACCATGCAATTGGTTTTGATTCGGCCTTCAACTTATTTCTATTTGAAACTATAATCTATTACATTCATGGTTGGTATGATTGTTGCAGAAAAGAAATCGGAAAGGTGACATTATCTTCATATCTTCGTGGATTCTACCTATCATCCATGGTATATTTGGAAAGATCTTCGCTTTTCGCCACTCTATTGTCCTATGCACTCATGGGCTTTCACATTACTCCTGAAAAGGTGAGTGTTATGCTTCAGACGTCCTTGTTGGATTTTACTTAGTTTGTCAGTTCTGTCACTGTCCCTAAAGGATATCAGTAACATCATATATAACATGAAAATAACTGGTATTTTACGAACTCACATTTCTCAGAAATGTACCACTCGTAACATCAAAAAGAGAAATGCAACGTATCCCAAGCTTATCAAACCCTAAAACGATAGTTAAATAAAAATCAAAAAAAAATTTTAATTTTAGGGAGAGCTTACTTTCACCCTTCCCACGTATATAAATACTAAATAACGAGCTGCTATCATGTTTCTTTAAATATGTTCTGATATATGAAATTAGGTTAAGTGTTTCTTAGACGCATATTTTCAATTGTAGGTGTTCACGATGGCACAGTTCTACAACAACTTAAATCAAACCATGGCTATTATGTTTCCGACAGCCGTGGAATTCAAAGCTGAATCATCCGTGTCTATAAACCGGTTACAGGTAAGTTCATTGTTATTTTTTCAGCACTCTCAGTATTTTAAATAATAAGTAATACTTGCGACTTTAAATATCATAAACATATGACAGTGTGAATGTAATGAGAAAAGAAAATCATATGGCTTAACAACGTTTTTACCAGCATCCCCATTTCCGGTTTAAGGAAATTAAGTTTAAAAAAACACTATCATCCTTGACCTTTTATGACATTGAAATTCGTCTTATAAGATTAATACACACTTGTTACTTATAATGTAACTTCAATTAATTCAACGTTTAATTTATGTTTATATCTGATTATGTTGTGCTTTGATTCCCTACCACGGAATGCACCCGGGATCGATCGCACCCTGTGGGGTGTGGAATTTAAGTCCGGGTATAGGAAAGGTGCCCATTCAACATTGTTGGAAAATCGAGGAGCTACGCTAGGTAGCGAACCCTGGTCTAGAAAACAAACTTTCCGGCTGGGGGGGGGGTGCGTGATGCTAAACATATCTCCTCCCCATATCGGCTGAATGATTGCTCACCTCTACCTTGCACATGTGGGCGTGAGGCCCTCATGCGGGTTGTTACGCCATGGGTTATGTTTTAACCCAGGGTGTGGATGAGTTACAGAACAAAGTTATTACCTTATGGAAACAGAGATTAAACTTTTGAATTGAGTTCGTGAAACTGTGAAGTTGAAACATTAAAATAGTGTAAATAAACAGATAGATTGATGGTCTTTCTTGAACTGAATTGAATTTTTTATTGTGCAAATTCCAAAATTTAAAAATTTACAACTTTTGGCTACACTTATTTGTCTTTACGTTGTTGCTACCTCGGCTTACATAACACACTGATCTTCTGCTCTGCCAGGTAGCCCTTAACCTCCATGCCTCCTTGTTACTTAATTAGCTCCATTCTTCTCCCTCATCTTCCTTTCTTATATTCTTTACATTTCTGACCCGTTTATTCTTTAGTAAGTGGGTATTCTTCTGAATATATGCCGCTTAATCGAAGAAATAAGTTACATTTTTTAGATTCCGTGGGATTATTTTCTGGTAATAGTTATTATGTCCCGTAATACAAATCAGGGGATATAAATAGATCAGATCAACATTCAGCGCAGAACATTATGTATATGCTAAATGTTCAGCGACAGTAAAAAAATATGTATTGCATACAAGAAATTCTGAAAATCGATTAATTCCTTTTTCTCGTAGGTCAACAAACTAGCTCTAAATGCTCCACTCTCCTTTTCACTTTAGGGTTCTTCTTCATTTCTTCTCCAGTGTCTTTTGGGTCTGTTATTAATGACTGCAGAAAAACGCACTGTATGGCATCACAAAGTCAAAATAACTATATCTGCATGAAATAGCCTTTTGTTAGAGTGGCGATTGCTGAAGAATCAAACGATACCCTTGTTAATAACTGTTTTCTGCACAGGAACTGATGATGGAGAAAGAAGCTGAGTGCGCACCAACGTACATCCATAAGGATAAACTACATAATGGTGTAGCAGCTGAAGTGATAGGGTCCAGAACTACAACCGCCAATGGAATCTCTCTTAACAATGCTAATGCTAGATGGAGCTCTGATCCTGGAACAGACAATTTGCGCAACATTACGTTTCGAGTACCTCCTGGAAAGCTGTGCGCCATCATTGGACCCGTAGGTTCGGGAAAGGTACGTTCACAACAAATATCATCAGAAATACTATTTTAAATTAAGAAACATATATTTAGCCCTTCAAAGACGTTCAACATCTTGAAATAAATCCATTACGAATGCTATTACAAATACTAGCAAAGGTAAATCGTCAGAAAACACTTGTTCTTACTTCCATACTTGTAATTTTGTGATCAGAAATTACCCGAAATTAATTGTTCTTTCACACTGACCGTGTGTAGGCTAATTGTGGAAACGTATAATCAGATTGAAAAATTCAATGCCATAGCCGGGATTTGAACCACGGATCTTCTGGTCTCCGTCCAGACGCTCTAACCATTGAGCTACTATGGCCAACGTGCCGATATGACATTAAATTCTCCAACTGACTCGTATGTTTTGCGGTAAACCACTTATGAGTTCTCATAAACAAATGAGATAACTACTTTAATGGCGACTTACAACGTGTAAGTACTTTAAGGCCCGGGCTTTATAGTTAACCACTATTAGGTCAATTAATGGAAATTAAATGTTCTTTCACACTGGCCGTGTGCAGGCTAAATTGTTGAAACGTAGAGTCAGACTGAAAAATTCAATTCCATAGCCGGGATTTGAACCACGGATCTTCTGGTCTCCGTCCAGCCGCTCTAACCATTGAGATACTAAGGTCAACGTGCCGAAATGGCATTAAATTCTCCAACTGAGTCCTATTTTTTCCGGTGAACCACTAGGAGTTCTCATAAACACATGAGACAACTACCTCAATGGCGACTTACAACGTGTAAGTACTTTAAGGCCCGGGCTTTGTAGTTAACCACTATTAGGTCAATTAATGGAAATTAATTGTTCTTTCACACTGGCCGTGTGTGGGCTAAATTGTGGTTACAATTGAAACAGTGTAAAAGAACAATTAATTTCCATTAATTGACCTAATAGAGGTTAACTATAAAGCCAGGGCCTTAAAGTACTTACAGCATAGTAAGTCGCCATTAAGGTAGTTGTCTCATGCGTTTATGAGAACTCCTAAGTGGTTTACCGCGAAAAATAGAGTCAGTTGGAGAATTTAATGACATATCGGCACGTTGGCCATAGTAGCTCAATGGTTAGAGCGGCTGGACGGAGACCAGAAGATCCGTGGTTCTATGGCATTCAATTTTTCAGTCTGACTCTAAGTTTCCACATAAATTACTCATATCATAAACATATTTCCACTTTCTCTGCTAGTAATAGATAAAGATTTCCCGATAAAAAGACGTTAGAACGAAGAAAAATTAAAATTTAGTAGATGCTTTGAATTATGTCAAGAAGTAGCCATTTTGTGCAACTTTGTCGCGTAATTAAATGATGGGATATGCTGCTCGAAAGTTAATCCAAAGATTTCAAATTAACGTTGAAAAACCATTATAACCTTAAAATACTTTTCTTAATCTTAAAATTTGCAATTATAACTTTGAAGAAAAATGTCACACCTCGACGGTACAATAACGTATAAACTTACTGTTCCAACAGAGTTCGCTGCTGTACGCCATCATGCAAGAGCTGCCACTTACTTGTGGAACATTGTCGGTAGGTGGCAGCATCTCCTACGCTTCTCAAGAACCCTGGCTCTTCGTGGGAACTGTGAGACAGAACATACTTTTTGGACAGCCCTACAATGCTGATAAGTACAAGGAAGTGGTTCGTGTATGTGCCCTTCAAAAGGATTTCGAATTGTTTAGTCATGGAGATAAGACCCTTGTGGGAGAAAAGGGAATTTCTCTCAGCGGAGGCCAACGAGCTAGGATCAATTTGGCCAGGTAATCTGAGGATATATACTAGCTAATTGTGTGAATAGGAAACTCCTAGTCCAAGTATTTAGTTAGCACCTTGTCCCCACTGGTTTACATTGCAAAGCAATTTTAACAGAAGTAAATATAAGATTATCAAACTTTTAACTGAACTTCATAAGTGCAATTCAAATTTTGTATCATAATTTATTTGTTTACTCTAGTGCTAAGTAAACACTTATAATGGCAGGGTCGTTAACCCTTGCTATTTGGTCACAGGCTAAAATTAGCAAATTTAATAACTCATCAATTAAATAATTTATATTCTAATTCATTACCATCAACGGTTGCTCTCCACTATCCCCATTTAATGTCTAAAAATTTTCAAGCTTGGGTATCCGTACTGAATCGCCAAACATATTTTCTTATGCCTTTATAGCAACGCTCTGATATCAAAATCCTCAATTCCATTGTTTCTCCACGTGAAAAAAGGATCTTAATATGTCCTCTTACTCTTTAGGTAGTGCAGGCACATATTAATGAAGGTGAAATAAACTTAAATAAGACTCTTTCAGCGTACACAGACTTCATCTTCCACAACAGATGTCTTCATTTGAGCATCGTTACTGAAATTCTATATAAATATTTTAATTCACTGATTATTCATCTCTATAAGCTCTGATATGAAAAACAGAAACGTATCGGTAAATAAACCAACAGTTTTCATTTGTTTTTTAAAATATTTATGGCCGAGAAAACAAAGTATGTTGTACAATTTATACTCCCTTCCTTCTGAACTGTATTGTATACACGGACTCCATCAAGTGACAGATAATTTTATCCTTTTGATTTGTAATATCTATAATTTGCGCTTATTTGAAATGATAAAACAAGTTCGTTCTAGAAACATAACCTTTAAAATCTGAATATCAGAAAATTTAATCACGCACCACTTTCAAGTTTTAAGATACACTTAAAATGTGACAATTTTTCACATAAAACCGTTTTATATTGATACACCCTTAAGAAATATAGTCACGTATTTGAAATACGGCCATATACGGTGGCTTATAATCGCATAAACAAAATATACAGATGCTTCAAGAAAATAGTTTTTACATATATAAAAATAAATGAATTATTTAATTTAAAGCTCCTAGTTCATGAGATTTCCAAAGTCCTTTTTTACTATTTATATGTCGTGCTTTCCTACATCTTAGTCGGGCCCAAATGACCTTGTTGTCGACGGGCCCTAAAACACCACACACTCACTCACTCACTCACTCACTCACTCACTCACTCACTCACTCACTCACTCACTCACTCACTCACTCACTCACTCACTCACTCACTCACCCTACATCTTAGAATTTGCAATTCGTCCTCATGCCGTATTACTTTTTAAACGACGATGCGTAACAAAAGAATTATGTTATAACCCACTGCATCTTTCTTTTTTAAATCATACAAATAAGGTGCAATCTCATTTTTCTTATATGGTTTACAAAAAATAACTAAGTTAATGATTAACGCATAGTACTTTAACCTGAATCTTCTAACGTATCAATGATTAAAACACAAAAGGGGCTAACAATAGTGGGCTTTCCATGTTTTCTTGAAATTAACATATTATTTACACTAAGTAAAATGTTGAAAACATTTCAAGATGTTGTCTCGATTGAAGTATACAGTGCTGCTTCACAGATAAGTTTGTTGGATTGCCTATACAGCCGGGCTTCAAAATATTTTGATTAATCTATGTTCCCACGTTCGGATTTGCACAATTTGAATGAACAGTGTTCATAAAATGCAATTACTGGCATTTATGGTTCCTGAATGACCAAAGGTACTTCACTAATTGGGTATAAGTAATGTTATCTAAATCTTACTGTGCTATTTTATAGTATTCAATCAAACCACTGCCACAGATGTTAGTGAACCTTATAAGTTTGTGTTATTATGTAATTTTTAACTATTTATTATTATTGTTATGATGGTTAATACAATTATCCTGTACATTATCATCCTTATAAATAAGTAATGTTTTGGCGTATGTTTTGAACAGGGCAGTGTACAGATCTGCAGATGTATACTTGCTCGATGACCCACTCTCTGCCGTTGATACCCATGTGGGTAAGCATCTGTTTGACGAGTGCATCAAGACCTACCTCTATGGGAAAACCAGGGTGCTAGTAACTCATCAGCTCCAATACATAAAAGATGCCGATTTGATCATCATTCTCAATAATGTAAGTAATTGTTTAATTTTGTAGTTAAATAATAATAATATTTTGTGCAATGTAGTTTTATACTTACTGCCCCATGACTCCCTTGAGCATGTAGTCATAAAAGCTCCCCCATTCATCCCCCTTCCTTCCCATGTCTTATTTATCTCCATATATTAACAATCTACTTGAATATTTTTGTCACTGGTCTTCTCTACTCACATTTCGTCCTATGATTCTCAGGTCTACTTCCTTCATTGAATATCTTAGCCAAATTCGTTCCTTCTTCCTGAATATTTCTGACAAAAAGGTAATTCGCTAAAATTCCATTATATTTTATAACTGTCTCTCTCTCTACTTCGAATTTTAAAATTTCCAGAGTAACTTCAAAGCGGTTTCTACAAATTCTATAATCAGGACCTCATTTTAAGTCCATTCAAAAGGTGTGATGTGAGTACAACGTGTAGGAAATTGGATAAGTCGCGCTGCATAAACTTATTTATTGCCATTCTGTAGTTTACTCACTCAGAAGTGCTTTGTTTTGAGCATAACGGTAGCTCAATTGGTTAAAGTAGCCGGACGTAAATCGGAAGACGTGTGGTTGAAATCCCAGCATTGCATTGAATTTTTCAGCTTGTCTCTACCTTTTCAAGCTTCTGCTACATGAGACCTATATGGTAAAATCAATTGATATAATTTCAGTTTCAATGCATAGTAGTTAAGAAAGAGACTAAATAACAATATAAGCTTAATTCTCATCAATAAGCAACATATTCTCATTTAAATAGGTATTTCAACTTTTGTTTATATAGTACCACCAATATAAAACTTAAACAATTCATAATTTCCCTTTGAAAGCTCTTATAATGTAGAAATTTGTTTTAATGATCTCAGTGGCTCTAGAAGAATTGACAAAACTGACAATTGTTGACAGTTGACACTCTTAAATGGCTTAGTTTTCTTTGATACGACTGTAGACACTGAAGTTTATATGGGTATCTTCAATACATTTGTGGAGCAGCTGAATGATATCGAATTGAGAGAAGCTTATTTCCAGCAAGATGGAGCAACGTGCCATACATCTAATGACACCATGGAACTTATAACCAGTTTCTTTGATAATCGAACAATCTCAAAAGGTCTGTGGCCCCCAGATCCCCTGACCAACTTCACTGGATTTTTTATTGTGGGGATATCTAAAAAATAGAGGGTACAAGAATAGGCCGCGGACAATTGATGTTCTCAAGGAATCCATTCGAAACGAAATAAGTAACATTGGCGAGGATACTCTCCGTAAAACTTGGAGCGGTTCCCCGTCTTGTGGATTGGATTTATATTACACGATGCGGTGACATATCTGAAGTTGAATTCGCCCCTTCGTGAGGTCTACGCCCCATACGCGCAAAAGTTTCGCGCTCCCTCGGTGTGGCGACGCATGTAGAAGCCAAACCTTACCTTGATGTAGAAGCGATGAACCTTTCGTCTAAAAGCCGTGAAGATGAAGTTCTCGAAGATTTCTATAAATCCTCTCTCCGGCAGCTGCGGCGAGCGATGAGATGTGAAAATTCTCAGGCGTGGTATCGATACAAAAGGGATTTCGCTTCTTGGGCAACTATGGAATAAAATAATTTACACCGTTAATTTACTTGGAATTATATTTCTCGACATCGTTTTCTTCTTTACATGCGAATTTTTCCACTGATGTATATAGCCCTTTACTATATATTAATTTTCTCTTTTTATTTATAAATGATGCAACGGTTTTTTACTTAAATTATTTATCGTACCATCGCGTCTTCGATGTAGATTTTAAACTTTTACTAAATGTTCATAAATCATGAACTCCAATAACTTCTCGTAGTTTCAAGAAGTCTTTTACTGAAAACACGTCTATCCTCTTCGAGAGTTCAAGCCAGAAGAAAAAATTTAAGAATGAAATCATTGTTTCTCCGCAATACTCAATTCTGATTGGTCCTACGTGACAATTTAGGATTTCAATAAACCTAAGCATTTGTTGCATCATCTATATGGCCTGCTTGGTTATTAAGTTGAATTACAGATGGCCATGTTTACTTAATATGTCCATATATGCAATATCAGCTTCAAACTTCAGAGAATATGGTGAGAGGAGTGCAAACATGTACAGATGCTGGTGGAGGACACTTCCAACATTTTCTCTGAGATGTAAATAGTGTAATGTAATCTCCGAATTGTTTATTATATTCTCCCAAAGTTACACGTGTGTCCTATTATTTTTTTAAAAGTTATGGCGTGTTGAAATGGTTCAGGTTTATATGGATCGCACTGTATTACAGGTCGGGCCCAAATGACCTTATTGTCGACGGACCCTAAAACACCACACACTCACTCACTGTATTACAGGGTTTGTATGATACTCGCAGTATTTTATTATGATGACTTTCAGTAACAAAACTGCTTCATTTTTTTAATATTGTGCATAAACAAACGACGCACAGAGGAATAGGGATCATCTATATAAATATATGTATTCATTTTATTTTTTATAAATCCTTTCTTATTAATAAAACTTAGGTTCTCCTGAGTTATTGATGGTGTGTTTTACGAACAGGGTACAATCGAGAATATGGGAACGTACAGCGAAATGCAAAGCAGCGGTCTCAACTTTGCAAAGCTGCTGGCTGCAATGGAAGAGGAGCGAGCTAAGTTCGAGGAAGAAGATATAGCTGTCATACCAGGTCTAAGAAGTCGCCAAGCATCCGAGCGATCCTTGAACATGGTGAGTAGCATCCCAATTGACTTACAAGAGAATAATTTGCTGTATTAACAATAGGAAATTTGAATGGATTAGATATTTAGAATTGAATTGAAAAGGTCTAAACTAAAATAAAAGAGCCATATGCTGAGAAGTGTGAGGAAAGGCAAAAGATAGGTTAGTTTTTAAGTGCTTCTTTCCAATAATTTGCCTAATAATAAGCTTCTATGTAGCTGCAAAACAACTTCTCTTCATGGTGGGAATTGAAGAGTGCTCAACGGCCCTCGCAAGTTGACCTGAAAAATATATTTGTTACTACCCCTATCTCCTAATAGCAGTCCAATGATGTAAATCGTGTAAGAATATCCGGGCTTAAAACCTAAGGTGTGATCGAACTCGGAAACGTTCCGTGGCTCAGAACCAGAGCTGTCATGCTCAAGCCAATAGCGCCACAGCGGAACACACCATACATGACACAAAACACTCCAGTGTGCTGAAAATTTCACTATAGAATACTTGGGATTATTTTTAGTTGACTATTTGAAATTTTCATAAAAATATTTTTACTTGCACAATTAATTTCCTCAGATTTTGCTATAATATTCGTTCATTATATAATATAAAATAAACCATTTTTAAATCACATTCGGCTTAGTACACTTACAGACTTCCTTCAGAAAGGAAGTACTGCCAAAGAACTTTTATTTCTTGGAGCGTGAATTGCATTATTTGTATCGGTTTCATTTTTTTAAAGACTGCTCTTTGCCCAAGAATTTCTGAGCACAGTTTACTAAAGTGTATGCAGACTACATGTACCAAGTTCTAAAAACTTACAGTTGTGACTTAATGCTTTCGAACATGGTACTGAATCATTCAAATATCTTCATTTCCCCAAATAATTAGTTCTTATGCCTTTGGTCTGGCGAATAGGTACTGCATAGAAAAATTAAAATTACCAAACACAAAACCATAGGTTCATAGAAATAATGCAGAATAATTCAAAGAATGATCGATGAAGTTGTTATAATGTTTATATGAACTAAACTCTGTGAGCAGCAATAGAAACAACTGAATCACGTCAATCTACGATCCCTTGCGATTCAAGGGAGTTGAACCAAATGAACTGTGAATCTACTGGATATATCATGTATTTTATTTTAAATTTATTTTTTATTTCAGGCTATAGTTTCAGTTGTTTTGCAACCCATTTATATGTTTTTGAATTCATTTAGGAAGGCGAGGGTGTACTCCGACGTCGCTCGATCAAGCGCCACTCCACCAGACGTTCCTTGAAGAAGGAAGCCTCCTTCCGCGGTTCCTTTAACAGTGATGACTATCATAACACTCTTAGAAGATCCATGATCAAAAGACACATGCGACAACCTTCGCTTATATCTGCAAGCTCATCGGTAAGTAACTTGATATTCTAATTCCTAGAATGTGTCGTCACAAATAGTGGTAAATGTTTATGTTTTGAGAATGCCTTTAGGTCTCTTTAGCTTTATATCAGTTTAACTTTATTTCAACTCTTTAATAATTATTGACATACGATAAAATGTGATATTTGAATCATAAATTAATGTGTACATGAGCCTAAAATTAACACATCAATTAATATGCGCATTAACAAATACTCATCTGTGAATAGCATCTGTGCTTCACATTCAAAATACCCTGAATTCTCCTTTTGGTTAGGCTGAGCTATCTTGATAAGGTTTATTCATGAGGATTTGTTCCTCAAAAGGTAAATATCCTGTTTCCCTAGGTTCAACGGACTTCATTTGAGCATCATTTCAGCTTTTTTTCTCTCTAGTTAATGTTTTGAAACCGGAAATAACAAATCCCATATTTCTTATACTCTTACATTAATGCGTACCTACCTAGCAATGTTGCATGTAATAATAGAAAGCTTAAAAAAGACATCAACAACGTTTGTTACTGTATGCCCACGACAGGAAGGCTAGAGGGGAATAAAGGGCAGAGAAGCTTGAACTGTTTGTGTGCTCCGGTAGAGAATCTGTTTACTAGGAAAGGAGTGAATGAGAGTGCATATGAGTCACCCATGCTTCTAGATCTAAGGTAAAGTCCCGCTGCTGGAACGGTTACCATGAATTTATCTTTGTTAACAGAAACCTCTCACATAACGCACTGATTGTTCTTATAAAAGTGAGAGGGGTACTGACGCGCCCCTCGTTCGTGTGCTAAGCACCAAGAACGCATCACTTCAGCCAGTGGAATTCGCAGGAATCACAAATGACAGATATATGTTCACTCCACGTGGAGTAATCATTGCGTTATCTGAGAGGCATCTATTACCAAAGATAAATCAATGATAACCGTTCGAACATTGCGACTATATTATGTATAGGTTAGTTATGCGTAAACACTTGTGTATTTTAAACGAGCCTTCCATCCATCACATACTCGGAAGGCCTGCATAGACACCGAGGAGACAGCAAAACTGATTACGTTGCACATCCCTCTAGCTTGCCTTCTTGTCCTGGGCAAATAGTAGAAAACTTCAAGTGGCCTCCAAGGCAGCACAAATAGGAATTAATTCTCTAAGGGTCGAAGTTTTTATTTCATACTTTAAGAATGAGCTTTTACCATAGGATAAAAGGAAATTCTAACTGTTTTGATACAGTTTATGCATGCTGAACTCAGCAATACTTAATCATTGTCCATTTATACTTATTAGTTTTTCTTACCAAAAGGGGTCAGGGCTATTGATTCTTAAAAGCAAATCACTAGGTACTTAATTTATGTGCTGTAGGCAAAAAACGTCTCCTGATTATTCTAAGAGCACCAAATATCAGAACTGAGACTAAGTTTTGGCATTAAAAAGTACTGATTTTTGTTTCACACATTTACTTTATAGTGTGCTTATGGCATGTATTAATTACTATTACTATTACTTATACTATTACTATTATAACTACTATTATTATTATTATTATTATTATTATTATTATTATTATTATTATTATTATTATTATTATTATTATTATTATTATTATTATTATTATTATTATTATTATTATTATTATTATTATTATTATTATTATTATTATTATTATTATTATTATTATTATTATTATTATTATTATTATTATTATTATTATTATTATTATTATTATTATTATTATTATTATTATTATTATTATTATTATTATTATTATTATTATTATTATTATTATTATTATTATTATTATTATTATTATTATTATTATTATTATTATTATTATTATTATTATTATTATTATTATTATTATTATTATTATTATTATTATTATTATTATTATTATTATTATTATTATTATTATTATTATTATTATTATTATTATTATTATTATTATTATTATTATTATTATTATTATTATTATTATTATTATTATTATTATTATTATTATTATTATTATTATTATTATTATTATTATTATTATTATTATTATTATTATTATTATTATTATTATTATTATTATTATTATTATTATTATTATTATTATTATTATTATTATTATTATTATTATTATTATTATTATTATTTATTCGCAACCAATGCGTATATTGCCATTAAAGTACATAATACATTACTTTAGCTTTCTATTTTATATCATATTTTCAGCATGGAAAATTAACAAAAAAATAATAATAATGTTTTGAACTCCATTTATCAGATGAAAGCTGAATATAATGTCCTACATGATCCCTGAAATTTAGTTTATATTGTAGTTGGCTTTTAACAGAAAATTTCTTTTCAAATTAAGGTTACTAGTGCAGTATCTTTGTAGGGACATACCTGTCTTTTGGCTTTGGTTGTCTTTCCCGAAATTTGAATCGAAACTTGTGACCCAATAACTTTAAGCTCTCTTTGTTAATGCTTAGCAGCGTTTAATTCTTCTACATAAGTCCATATTCTTGATTATTAGAGCTTTGGGGAATTTAAACCCCGATGCAACAATTCTTTCAGAAAAGTCTAAAGAGGTTCAGTTACACAAAACGCTTAAGTGATCCAACGCTTCCAATACCTGGCATAAAACCACTCACGGGCAAGAATCTGCTCTGGCTGGAATCAAGAAGAATAAGAGCCTGGCTGAAGAAAAGGTTCAAACTACATTCTCTGCAGAGCTGCTGGTCATCACTAGCGGCGGTGACACATCAAGGTAGGCCACCGCGGACTCCAACATCCAGCGATAGTTCGCGTTCCACCAGCCCCATCAGGAACCTAGACGTGAGTCAAGGGGTGTTCGTCAAGGAGTGGTCTTCGATCCTTCTGTTTCCACAAAACTTCTCACGATGTTTGATAGTGCAGATGAACGAAACTTGAAAGCGATGTTTTAAAAGCTATATTCATGCAAATGTTACTGATTTATGAGTTTCGAAGTAAAGCTTAATTTTACTGCCTGCGATAAAGGACAGTTCAACTAATTTTGTAAAGAGGTTAATTTTACTTGAAAATTCTCATACTACCTTACAAGCAAAGTGCCTATCATGCAAGATACGAGTATGAAGAATCCTATCACATATCTTAAATGCCAGTTATTGCCTCAAAATTGTGGTTAATGCAAGCACATACTCTTCTAAACTAGCAAACATCGTGTTCATAAATTAAGGATTCACAGCAACTTAGTGTTTATTTTGAGCACATGCTATATTTTGCACACTCCCACCGCACTTTGCTTGTTTGGCACTATGACTGTTTCTTTTGCACACACACACATTGGTCTGGATGAATGTACTGCAAAAACGTCCACCTTCTGTCTCAATATGTTTTATGTTTGATATAATTTTCTGATTTAGTATGAGATATAATATACTTGATGTTATTTATAAACATATTATTTATCCTAATTTATTTCTTGCATCATATTGTGACTTTGTAGGTTCAAAAATTAAAAGTCAAGTTTACAGAAATTCAAAATGCTCCTTATTTCCTTAGAAACACGCTGTCTGTACACCACTTTGCAGCAAGCTGACGTAACATAAAGCAACACAACCTCTCGTCACTTCTGCACACGTAAATCAATAAAGGAGTTCACTTTCAAATCACAGCTGCACGCCCACAATTATCAGTCCCGTATACGATTGTCCCGACAGCTAACCTCGGCTTCTTTTTATACCTGTTCTGTTCTGTTTTGTTCTGTAACAAACAAGAAAGCGAACCTTCCAGTCAGCTCTCTGTCTCTTTCTTTATCCGTTTCGGCAAGCTTTTATCTCCGCGGTGCACTATCTGTCTCACTGCACTCGCCGGCCGCGCCCGTCGCAACAATGGAGTTCGGAGTTCAGATTTCCATTCATATGTAAAGTAATTTTTAAAAAATCTTTAATGACAATTTAAATTTTTAAATGTGAATGATAGTACATATGAGTTCTTTAAAATGCTCTAGCATTCACCTTGGTTAATTTCAGAGTTGGTTTGGTGATGATATGGACGAAGAGCCTGATCAGGAAGCTGTAAAGGAAACACAAAGTTTAGGTTCAGTCAGCTGGAGTCTTTACTGGAAATACTTCCGTGCCGGCGGTAACATTTGTTTCTTCTTGCTGACCTTCTTCACATTAATCTTGGCACAAGCATTCACCACTGGTGCTGATAACTGGGTTACTTTCTGGTAAGTCAATTCTCTATTTTTAAAATTAAGGAAATAATATTCTATCCACAGATATAGAAATTTAAAATTTGGAAGCTTGCTGATTAGCTGAGGTAATTAATGTATTATGAATTACGAGGGTTGATCAACAAAGACTGAGCCTGATTTTTTTAGGTGTTTATTGCTGCAATTCAATGTTTACATGATCTTTTTCAATGCACCTTTTATAGCGTCTCCGCCAGTCCTTCAACACGTGCGGCAGACCCTTCTTAGTCAGGTCCTTGAGAATCGCCTCACTTTTCTTGAGCACTGCTTCAGTTCTCAAATCGAATACCCCTAAGCTTCGACTATCACCGGTGATGAGTCATGGCTGCACCATTATGATCCTGAAGGAAAACAAGCCAGCGCAGTGTGGAAATCTCCAGGTTCTCCAACATTAAAAAAGGCAAAAGTTGTTCCATCTGCAGGGAAAGTGATGGTGATCACATTTTTTGACTGTAATGGATTGATTTACCATCATGCAGTTCCCCTCGCACTCCTGTTACAGCACGACAGTATTGGCTACTCTGAGGAAGCACATTGCAAAGAAACGACCAGAGCTTTCGCGGACTGGGTGGCGATTTCATCATGACAACGCACGGCCTCACGTCGCATACCAAATGAAACAATTTATTGGAGGCAAGGTTCCACGTTGTGGCGACAATTTGTAGCAAATATATTGGCGAGCAAAAAGTTACCCTTTTACGGGACAGTTTGGAACAAATAATGTTTAGCTCAGGGTAAAGCAATGAGGTTTCTCACAGGGTGTGCGTGGATATGTGTGAGAAGGATAGTTTAATGACACTGGAATGCCCGTTTCAAACTGATTTATTGACTGCTTCTTTTTCTCAGAACATCGAACTTGAAGTTGCCGACCAAGGATTACCAATAATCACTGTTCAGAGAGACTGGAGGTGGAATACTTATTACTCGATAAACTTAATTCGTTCTTCACGTACATATGAACCGACAAATATCTTCTCTCACCTCTTCTGGTCTGTCCTCAACCAAGACAGAAGCAGTGGACCGCCCTAATCGGCCTCACGACGTAGACTGACTGAATGACCACAGATGTACGTGGGTGTATCACTTTCACTTTCTGAAAGCCCTCTTCATTCAACCAAAGATTCCCTTTGTAACAATTTTGTCTATTGTCATTATTAGGGACCGAAGAATACCTCATTCAACAAGTCAAGTGCTATCCTTTAGAAATCTGTTAGGGACACTGTTTCTTACATTTCTTTTGTTATAACAACTATTCTCCCCCAACTGCTATTCAACTCAACTACCCTTGCACGTGTTGTAACAAAGAACAAACATTCCTTTGAAATCCATCATGATTCTTTATACATTACAATTCTTTAATTCCGGTATCACAAATCATGCAGTTTCTGGCTCGATTCAGCATTACCTTTGTACCACATCCACCTTATAGCCCCGATCTTGCACCCTGTGACTTTTTTTATTCCCATCACTAAAGGCAAAGCTTATGGTAATTCGATTTGAGAACTCTGAAGCAGTGCTCAAGAAAGGTGAGGCGATTCTCAAGAACCTCACAAAGAATTGTCTTCAGCACGTGTTCAAGAACTGGCAGAGACACTATAAAAAGTGCATTGAATTAGCAGGGACTAGTTTGAAAAAGATCAAGTAATAAAAATCTGTGGAAAAAAGTCAGTCTCGATCTTTGTTCATCAGCTCTCGTAAATGTTCATTTTAATAACTTCACAATACTTTCTTCAACTCATTCATCATCAGCAATAAGAATATCATCATTATCATTATATTTTCGCTCATAAACTGCACATTAAACACTGCAATTGACTGCTCTATTCTAAGCAATAAACTCCTGCCTTCCGTTCTGTAATTCTCCTAGTCAGCATAATAATAAAATATTCTTTAGATGTCGCAGTTATCCATACACAGCATATATTTCATTTGTTTTGTCTCATACATTCAAGAAGTTTAATTTATATCTGACCTTCCAGTTTCTTAACTTGACGACTGTGCTTCTAATTGTCACTAATTATCAAATTCACAACTTAAACCATCGTCATATCACAGAAATTTAAGGTGTGCATCTTTCCTTATTTTGCTATTTGTGCACAAATATTAAATTTCAGGTACACATCCCATTTTAACGTTAACTCCAAACCAATTCAGTGGTTTCATCTGTTTGATAACTCTACTGTAATCTTAGGCTTTCTTTGCTCAAATTTAATTTTTCAAGTAATATTACTGTTAGATATTGAGTTATATGTGCATATCCTGCAATTTACAGTAAAATTATTTGTGAATTCGTTAGCCATAATTTGCAACAGAGTTGAGTAAAGTACCGATATAATAAAATAGCACACTTGTACTCCTCACAGATTCTTTTTCACCCTAATTTATCTATTTCTGTAACCATTTTTTCAGGACGGAAGAGGAGGTACAAAGAGACACAATCCGCATGTCACATGGACTGCCAATGAATGCAACAATACCTGAAGATATTGACCCCACATTATTCAACACAGAGGACTCCCTCATCATCTATGGCTGTCTGATTGCTGGGTGCATGTTCGTCACTTTGTTGCGGTCTATATTGTTCGTGAAACTCTGTATGCGAGCGTCTGTGCGCCTGCACAACACCATGTTCTCAAGCATCATTCGAGGAGCCATGCGCTTCTTCGATACCAACCCATCTGGAAGAATTCTCAATAGGTTCTCAAAGGACATCGGTGCTATTGACGAACTCTTGCCCAGGTTCATGCTGGAGTCGATACAGGTAATACATCTGCACTGCAGCATTATTCTAACATTTTAACTATAAATCCTACTTTCCTTCTTTGTTTTGAATTACAAGGAATGCTCTAGATGTTTTCCTCTGACAATTCCACTCACATTTTGCGTATTGGATATTGCTCAACAAATTACTAACATATAGTATCATGATCTTTTATTTAATATACACACGTAAAAATGCCACTTTATCGAATAAAAGTTAGTCATTATTGAAGAGTAATTAACAAAATGCACTTCACTTGAATCCACGTGGTTTGCTTTATCGAAAACTATTAAACTATTTCAGCGTTCAACTTTTCAATTTGTGCTTCAGTCAATTCTCACTTCATCAATGTAAATTTCCAATAAATTATGTTATTTTAAGAATGTGCTTATTTTTATTTTTATTTTGAGCTTACTATTTTCATATTCTCAATGTTGGTAGCCTTGTTTAGGACTCCATAACACATTCAATTGTTCACACATGCCGTGATGTTGAGGTGACAGATTAGTGAAATTATTTTAACTAAACAAATAAGAAAATAATTACCATTTGTAGAAAATGTTACATTTTATTCATTAAATAGACATAATAAGTCGTATTGCAAGTTAATAGCTTCTTCAATAACATTCACAGCCTCTATTGAGTTTAAATGATTTTTGAGAGCCCTATAATCCGCCATACTCCAAAATACAAGTTCACATATTTTATTTGAATCTAATGCATCTAACGTGTCGTGTATTTTGTCTAAGTATCCTTTACAGATTTTAAGTATTTTTGTGTGCACCACTATATTAATTTTGCACTGCGTTTTGTTATCATTGCTTTATTGAAAATACCCATTTTGTTTAAAACGAAGTTACCTTTTTACACGTCCATTACTCAAATCTAAAATTTATTTACATACGTAGTTCCCTCAGGTATTCAGACACTTAAAGGTTTATCATAGTTTTTATATTAACCTAAAATATATGCAGACTACAAATGTAATTATTGTGTTATTATCAAATACATTAAAGGATACAACTGCATATCTGTGACTCTCTTAAGAAAACAAATGTAAAAAACAGATGGGTTCTTTCTAAAAAATTCTTACTTCCATGAAGCTGTTCTTCAAGAAATATTGTTTGGCACACACATTATTGTCCTAGGAATTTGGTTCCGAGTTCCGCGTAATCGAAGGTAACTCAAATATTTTTGTGATGTTCAGACTTAGTAATAAAGTCTTTCGGAGAAGGCCGCGTTTTGGTTGTTTGCTGATTCCAACGTTTCGTCCTACTATGTAGGGCTTCTTCAGGGCTCTTCTTCTTCTTGACAGCACCGCAGGAACTTTATTTCTATGGGCACCGGCTGCCGAAGCCTACGCAGTGAATTGACCGACCTCTACGGGGAGGAAGTTTATTTTAAATCACAAAAATTCACACAGCTCCTGCGGAGCGAAACGTTGGCGTCAGCAAACAACCAAGACGCGGCCTCCCCCGAAAGACTTTATTACTATGAGCACCAGCCGCCGAAGCCTACGCAGTGAAATGTTCAGACTTTCACTTGTTCAGAGTTAAATTATTTATGTTTGCTATAAGAAACATATCTGCTAGGCACTGTTGTTGAAGTGCACAATCATTAAACAGAGAAGTGTGGAATTCCCAAGCGGTCTAACACATTAGTCATACTCATCTTAAAAGATGTGTAGGTACATCATTGAAGAGTTAGTTGTTTACTTTATTTGTTTGTTATAGGTATTTCTGGTGCTAATTGGTATTCTGGTGAACATCGCAGTTGTCAACACCTACTTCATTGCTCCAATGGCCGTTCTTGGATTGTGTTATTACGGCGTCACTATTGTTTATTTGAGAACATCCAGGAATGTCAAGAGACTAGAAGGAATAAGTAAGTGGGCAATATTGCTTTTGGTTTAAAATGTATGTCAGCATATTCCTAGAAGCACGTTTTCCCAATTCTCTCATTCCGTGTAAATTATCTTTCTGCATGCCATACCAAGATTGGGCGTACATCAACTGTGTTAAATGAATAGAAATCCTTTGTACGATAGGCCATCTACATAGACAAAAGTTTAAAAACAAATACTATAATGACAATACAGATGCAATCTCAAAGACTAAATTTTTATTTAATGTGTTGAACGATAGATTTAATATTATATCTATAGCTACATAAGTGTACAAACTTCTATAAAATGTGCAATTCTTAAAAATATTACACAACGTACTAAATTACCAAGTATCACAGATGTTATTGACAAGAGACGATCTGAAATTGTAGTCTAGATTGAAGTTCGTTTTTATACTGTTTTGTTGATATTTGTTTGTGAAAGTAACATTTTGGAAGATGTACGGAGATATACGGTATAGAGTTGTAAGCCCTTACTTTCACTCAAAGATCAGTTACTTAGAAAGGGATAATAAATTTTTCCCTGCACAGAGCTGCAAGAATTTGGGCACAAGAACCCATTAAACGTATCTGGCAATCAAGATTACATTTAGCGATAGGGCCTTACGGACCGTTTGCCTTAAGGTCCGTGGCCGAAGTCCTCAGACATGGTCTTGTGAACATGACGTCCATGGTTCAAATCCTGCCAGTGCATTTCCCTGCCTGACTGAGGTTTCATCTATGTTTTCCCCAGTCCTCACTACTCGCAAGCATGAGAGGTGCCTTAAACTTAGGCAGGAAATGTTTTCTTCCCAAAATTCTTTTAAAAATTAGCAGCATCTCATTGAATTTATCATCAATGACCAACACCTTTGGTGCTGTATGTAGTAAGAACGAGCATTAAACATTAATAAAAATTATCCTTATTTGGGATCGATAAAAAATAACAAATTATATAACATTTGTTGAAACTTCAATGTGATTTATAGATATCTAAAATTATCTGTCTAGGTTTAATGAATTTTTACAGCTTTTATTGGCTTCAGAGATATGACAGATGATTTGAACTTAAAGAAACGTAATCTTAAAATGTTTTCAGCTAAATTACATACTTTGTTTTAGATGTTAGATCCTTCAATATTTATGAACCATAACTTTGTTAAATGTTATCGCCTGTTTAAATTTCAGCAAGGAGTCCTGTGTATTCACATCTCTCTGATACAATGACGGGATTAACTACGATCAGAATATCGGGAGCCCAGGAAATGGTGCGCAAGGGATTTGACTCGAGACAGGTGAGTATCTGATAGATCTTTGCAAAGCGATGCAGGTGCCTATTTTTGGTACGGGCTGCATCCTAAAGGAACAAAACTGTTGAGTCATAACAACTATCAACTGAGAAACTGCATAGCTCTAATTAATTATCTCCTATGATTACAGTATAAGTATGCATATAGAATATGTACAATGGTTGCAAGGAATCGTGCATATTGTATATTCTGGTCAGGAAATACTAAAACACATCCAAACACACTTCTTACCGCGTTTAGGCACTCCACTTAATTGTTGTTTATTCCTCTTTATCCTTTGCTCCTGAGATATAAACCGATCTGTGTTTATAAGTTATTAATTAGAGTCAACTGAAAAACTCAATGCCACGGCCGGGATTTGAACCACGGATCTCCTGGTTTCCGTCCAGTCGCTCTAACTACTTGAGCTACCATGGTCAACATGCCGACACGACACTAAACTCTCCACCTCCCAGAGGTGGCATTGAGTTTTTCAGTTCACTCTAATTAATTAAAAACATCCATATACAGGAGTAATGTATTAAAAAGGATTAATTCCTCAATATAAATTTATAAGTTATCTTTGGTCATATTTGTTTACATCCATCCAGTACGTATGCGTTTATTTAGGCGCTGCTGTTGACCGCGATTGTAAAGCATGTCTTTGTCACACAGACGAATTTTCCGTACTTCTCCCCTACCATCGATCACCTAGTCCTTACCTTTGCGTGGTGTTGGACATAAATTTGATTGACTGGTTCACCCAGGTTTGATAAATAATGAGGAGTTTCTGTTAATACTAAATAAATAAAACTATTACAGTGAACCAAACTTTGGCACATATCCTCCGCACTGCTGTGCATGTTCTAATTGTTGCATCTTATCTCTATTGAATGAAGATAGAAAAACACGTGTTATCTTATATTTCTCTATTTCATCTCCAGGATGATCACTCGGCAGCTTGGTCGCTCTTTATCTCGACAAGCAACGCTTTTGGATTTTGGATGGACATCCTCAGCTCCCTCTTCGTCGGCATCATTACCCTAGCGTTCTTCCTTTTTGGCGCAGGTATGTTCCTCACACAGAAAAGTGTGTAGTTATATTAATTAAAAGGAGTGATATAACTACTAAATGGAAAAATGAAATAAGGATAATTTATCTGAAACGTGTGACACAGAAGGCACAGGTCAGCTGGTCGTCTGCTTAAGAGAGAATTCTAAATGTAAGGAAAATGTACCTTACTAAGTTTGACCTGGTAGCAAACAATAAGTTCTGTGCGATCAGAATCAGGCGGCTAAGGCAACCCTATTACAGAATTGTGTATATATTTTATTACCTTCACAGCTTTATTCAAATTACCATTTCCTCACAATTTAACTTGAGTAATATGCATATGAGCTAGAAAGAGCTCCTAACTTTTTTACCTTTCACGTGTAGTATCTTATTCCTGTTGCAGTTACTAATGGTGTACTTCCTCCTTATAAATGCCTTAAATTTCCAAAACGAAGCATCTTTTGCAGCTAAATTATTTTCTCGAGCAATGTAATTTACTTTCATATTAATCCTTCTGTAAAATATTTGTGAAACATTCATCTATTTTAATTAATCATGATGAATGCATTCCAAATTAATTTCAGTATATCTCATATCTTTTGTGGCTGCAACAGAGTCTATGCAGGTAAATGTATGCTGAATTTCATATATTGATCGTTCTTTATAAGGCCTGATGATAAAGAAAACAATTACAATGGTATTTCAGAGCTTTTTAGCTTGAAATATTGTCAACTCCTAACCAAAAGAAAACAGGAATAAAAGGCTAAGGCTACGAAATATTTAATGCTATTTAAAAGGTAAGCAGCAGTACCTCTTAAGATTTCATATACTTTTATTCAAAAACATGTAAATTTTCAAAGTCAAAAAATACTAAATAATATACTGTAGTAATATGAGATGATGGGGTAGTAAAATATAAACACATAATACTTCAACAAATCATAATAGCAATAGGTAACAAAAGTAAGAGTAATAACAAAAATAACACCAGTAACAAAACATAATGCAGGGGAAGACAGGTAATGGCTGTGTGACGTCAACTCCATCAGCTCTAACCGCCAAATATGCCCCCGAACGTAAAGCAAGTTGGCGTTGCTGTGGCGTCACCGCGCTGATTTCTGCTGCCCAAGGAGAAGGAAACAGTTTTATGTGTTGGGGTTCCGACAGCATGGGAAAGACAGGAAACGTATCGGGTATTAATAATATGAACAATTTACATCTTGGGTGTTGTAATATTAATGCTGACTGCTTTAATTACACAATTGATCACAGTTTAAAAACAATTACATTTTGGCTCTGTGCTCAGATAAAATATATAAAACTTCAACTGGTAGTTTATCTGAAGGTCAGGCATGTTACAAAGTAAATAAAATAAAACAAAGTAATTTTCTCTCAGAAGAAAATTACGTGGGTATTTCCCGACACTTTCTGTTTCGTTTTTCTTTAACTAGTTTATCAATGTCAGGACGTAATGTCTGGAAAATTTGTAATTGAAGGCTGCAAGTCAGACTGTAATCCGACAAGGTACTTCGGGGTTTGAACTTAGCTAATTTAATAACAAAAAATAAATTGTTCGCACACATATGTCGAGCCAAACATACAAAATGTCAATGCTGCAAGTGAATACAACTTCGGAAATCTGGTTTGGGGGAGATTCTTGTAAACATCAGCCAAGTGTTTCTGGTGTGTATATTTGCCCTTCAATAAATCGTCACATTGTAAATTTAACAGTTCCATTTGGTACGTCGCAGTTACATTGTTGTCATCGAGTGCGCTATACCTGACTGAACCCTGAGATTCTGTAATAACAGCGTCATTTATATAAACGACTTGGTACTACACGGCTCTTGCCTGACGTCAAACGCACTGCAGGCCTAGCTCCCGGTTGAAATACGTCACAACTTTTGAAGCTGTCTTCCTCTAACATAATGGCAATAACAAATAGAATAATGAAAACATAAAAATATAAATATAGCAGTAAGAAAGGAACTTTTATCACAGCTACCGGTCACTTTTCTGTAAATATTGATCCGTTTTTGCTCCATATAAGCATTGCTGTATTTTTCCGCAGAGAACATTGGTGCCAAAGTCGGACTGGCGCTCTCGCAGGCTCTCATCGTGACGGGTATGCTCCAGTACGGCCTCCTGAGAGTTACAGAGGTTGTGAGTCAGATGACGGCTGTGGAGAGGGTTCTAGAATATACTAACATTGAGAAGGAACCCGAGCTAGAGTCTACACCAGGTAAGTGTAGTTCTAAAATGAGAACTACATTTTTACTTTCTTGTGTGTTTGGGGGTGGGGTAGGTGTGTGTCAACAGCACAACTCAAAAACAAAAGCCGGTGTCACAGTTACATAAACTTTGATTTAGGGATTTCAGTTGTGTTCATGCTCAATTCCTTTCAAATTAGGCCCATATTTTGTAACAAACTCTTCTGCTTTTTCGATTTATAAGTAAAGGAAATCACAGAAAGATCAGCAGCTAGAATGTTCAAACATGCACGCTGGTAGTACAGGAGGAACTGCGAAAATAAGGTTCAATAACTTATTCAGTAATTCACCACAATAATGCCATTTGCAGAAAAAGAAGAAAGGGCCTCCAAAGATTAGTGTAGCTAAGAATAAATCTCTTACATGTATGCACCAATTGTACGCCTATAGACCTGCAATCTATGTTCAAAATATGCTACTAGTTTTCTAGTATCTTGAAAGATAAACTAACATTCCATGGCACAAATTCTACAAATATGTCATATATGTCTATAGAAGACGCCATTTACTCATTTCCATGTATATATGAAACTACCAGAGTATAGAAACTTAAAAGGTTCCTCTGTCATTTTCTGGAAACGTCGTTTCTATGCTGAACTATCTAATAACGTATTAAGCATTTTAATCGATCCACTTATTTTCATTATTAAATTTGAAACACTTGGGCAGCTTTCTGCTCGTTAATAAATTTGTTTCTAAGTTGGTTTCGTTAAGCATTAGCTACAAAGTTCACTCCGTTCCCAAATTTTATAAATGCCTAATTTTTAAATACATGGAATAATTAGTTAAATCTACCTTCGCATGAGCTAAGATTTAAATTTGGTAATAACTAGTTTAAATTTGTTTTTTCTGCAGATAAGAAGCCTCCAGACTCCTGGCCCGAACACGGAAGAATTCAGTTTCAGAAAATGTACCTAAAATATGGAGAAGATCAGACCTTCGTTCTCAAGAATCTCAACTTCACAATCGAACCTACGCACAAGGTAAGAAAACAGCTGAATATCTGAATCAGTCATCTTTGAAACATTAATGCCCGATTTCACCAACAGATGCTAAAATCGACGTTAAAAAATGTAACGTAACAATTGTCAAAGCGCAAGCACTACTGTTAAATCTCTTGCATTTCACCAACCTTTTTTCTGAAAATGTTAACAAACACATGTTAGCGCCAAGAGACTTGTAAATATTACAGAAGGCTATGGATGAGCCGTATTATCTTCTGAACGTACTGCGATGCGCTTTTGTTTTCATTTTCGTCTGCACACAGTTGAAAAAATGGCGGGTGAACAAAATCGTAAACAAACGCCGTGAGACAAATTTCTCGTCGATGGAGAAAAATTGTTAACTGAATTGGTGACGGAGTGTAAGGATATCGTGGAAAATAAGCGGACGGATGTGGTGAATATAAAAGAGAAGGTTGTCACGTGGTAAAATATTAGAAACGAATTTAATTCAAAAGCATGTATCACTACTATAAGCATAAAACAACTTCGTCAGTATTACCTGAATTTAAAAAGAGGTAGGAAGAAGGACAAGTGACTTGAACGTTTCAAGACGGGAGGTAGAAAATTTGTTATCCACATAATTCAGTGAATTATAAAATCGCGAAGTTATTAATACTAGAAGCAAAGACGAGATCGGCATATTCCTTTCGATGCATGTTCTTACCTCTCTTGTTCTTCCGAAGTAACCTTCATAGCAATTTGTTTTGACAGTCTATACCTCTGTAGAAAATTTTCTTCTGATAGCTCCTCAAAATTGTTAAGGACTTAACAGCAGAAATTTGAATTCTTAGTTTAACAAGACATTTAACACTAGCGTTAAACTAACACTTGTTAGTGAAATACAATTTTTGTTTTAACCCGTGTTAAGTCTTAACATCTGTTGGTGAAATCGGGCATAAGTAAAATACGTCCAACTTCAGATATTTAAAAGACTCCTATTAAAGTTTGAAGTGGGAGCCTCGTTTGCTAATTCACCTTATTTCATGAAACATTGAATAGAGAAACTTTAAATAATACCTATGCCATCCTATCCACTGTTGTTGCATTCAATTAACAATAACTTCTCTTTCGATACAGGTTGGTATAGTAGGCCGCACAGGAGCAGGGAAATCTTCCCTCATCTCCGCCTTGTTCCGGTTAGCCAAACTGGAAGGTGCCGTTGTGATAGATGGGCGCAATACCAACGAACTAGGACTGCATGATTTACGTACGCGAATATCAATTATTCCTCAGGAACCTGTACTGTTCTCTGCAACCCTCAGGCACAACTTGGATCCCTTCAAGCAATATCCTGACGATGCTCTCTGGAGTGCCCTTGAAGAGGTAAGTCCAGCATCCATCCCTAAAGCTAAGTAATGTAGATGAAAAACTATCATTATTATTAGTATCATCGACATCATCTCACTGCCTATGCAGCTACACTAGGATCATGAAAGTCACTGTGAAAGTCTTTATTTTCGTTTATGTTAAGGTTGATCTCAAGAGCTGCGTGAGTGGTCTCGAAATGCAAGTGAACGAAGGAGGTTCCAATTTCAGTGTGGGACAACGTCAGTTAGTCTGCTTGGCCAGGGCGATCCTCCGAAACAACAAGATTCTTGTCCTGGATGAAGCGACGGCAAACGTAGATCCTGAGTAAGTATTTTTGAACTTTTACTGTAAAATGAGCACTGCATTTTTACTTTCTTGTGTGTTTGGGGTGGGGTAGGTGTGTGTCAATAGCACAACTCAAAAAAAAGCCGGTTAAATATTAAACTGCATTTATGTTCATGAGGAAGCAAAATGAAGATTTTCAGGAAGATCTCCCCACCTCAGGTTACGCATTATATCCGATATTTTTCAAAGATTTTAATTTTTATTCAAAGTGGATCTTACAAATTTTATTAAAATGCTATATGTTTAAGATATTGTCACATCCTGGCCATGGATGGGTTTGGATACAGGATTGCTAACAGGGGGCCAGAACGGACGGAGAGAAACCGTAACTCAGATGATAATCAGAAACACATGCTTGGCAGGAAAGGGGATTTGTTAGATATTTCCCTATGAAGGATTGATTACACTAATCCATAACTAACAAAAAAGAGATTTACTTATAAAACATAATTACAAAATCAAGGCCCAATGAACCACATACCTGACAAGCCCGAGGCGAAAAGCCCAGCTCAGAAGATGGCTGGCTGATCAACCGTCAGCCAGAGGATGAACTCACATGTGATGTGGCACAGACCACCTCCATAGTCAAGAGTCACTTGTGTGATATCTGCCCCGGTCCAACAGAAACAACACCCTCGTTGATAAAATGTTTGTGAAGTCTTGTTTGGGTGATTACAAATTACATTTTGCTGATTTTTATATGATACAAATGCTGAATGGTTTTATTTCTTGATATAACTTTTAATAAAAGTGTTCTTTAAACCAACACAGACATTCGCTTTTGTATATTTAAAAGAAATGGATTATAGTGGTGGAGCCTCCAGTACAATAAAAGTTGCTTCTAAACTTAACCACAAGATAAAAAATAAAACACTATCACTTATGTGACAATATGTTCATGGCAATTGAAATGTATATATTCAATTGTCTAGGAGTTTCCTTAGAGTCCTCTTCAATATCTTCTGGATGAATTCTTCACAGTTGGCAAACCTTAATACATTAATTCCTAATGGATAAAAATGCAGATCTCGCTAAAATAGTTTTTCAAAGGATTTATTTGGGATCAAATGAACCATTTCAGAAATATTCCTTGCTATTTGACTGAATTTTCAAATATTTATAGCTTTCTCAATTGTGAAGTCATTATACATTTTTTCATCTCTCGGCTTTCAAAGAGAATGGAATTTTAAAGCCACAAATGGCGAGCAGTCCTTTAAGGATTTGATTATCACATATTCCCATATTCCCTTTGCACTAGTTAAGATAATTTATGGCAATGTTTGTATCGAAAACTTGCAGTAGGTAGAAAAATAAATGTTCCTAAAAATAAGTGTTACCATGTTACTGCAACAAAAACTTTAATTCGTAGTGTAACCTTGTATTTCTTATTTACAGAACTGATACCTTCGTGCAAGAGACCATCAGAAGGAAATTCAAAAATTGCACCGTGCTGACCATTGCCCACAGGCTCAATACTATCATGGACTCCGACAGAGTACTCGTTATGGATGCCGGCACTATGGTGGTAAGCATTGTTGTGGAATATCTCAATAAATACAGCAGTAAAACAACTGGGACTATTATATATATTTATATATTAGAATTTACATACTGTAAGTCGATTAAGAGGAAATATGTTGGCTCTCCACACACAAATTACCCTCAAAAACGTTAGGAGTAGAGTCAACTAACAAAAACATTAAAATTAATTAACAAAATTAAGTAAAACCAAACAAACGCCTCTCGTCCCAAAAATTTAGCCCAACTTTTTCGACTCCTAACTGGTTTTTGAAATATTTTTCATTATATTATTCAACTGTATTAGAAGCCCAGCATTAAAAGAAATAATCTATGAAGATAATCTAATTTCTGGGAAAATAAAAAGAAATAAATGAGATTCAGTAATAGAAAAGGTGGCCCTTTAAGGTCAAAAAATCTTGAACTTGAATCTGGGTTAGGGTGAGTTATCTGGATATGTTTTCTTTCCTGGATTTTCCCTTATCCTGAAAGATGAATGTCGGATAACAATAAACTCTATGGTCCCTGAGTTCGTTTAAGCATCATTTCACCCATTTGATTCATCGTTCTATGTAACTTAGGTTGGACGTTATTAAAATCAAATGGTCTGTACAACCCGGCTATCAAACACATCTCAGCCTAGAACATCTTTGTCTCAAGTACTTTGTAAAAACTGTATTTCTACTCTCACAACAAAACTACTCTATCGGAATTGACATTCTGGGTAACAAAGTTAAAATAGCCATAATGACACTTTGATTCATGTTTACCTTTAATTCTTCCAATATGTAGGGATTATTTTTAAATGTGTCTCCTTAGTAAACATTTTGAGATGTTAAACCCACGCTCATTGAGCTTTATTCAAGCGTATTATCATTTGATTTGTTACGGATTAAGGTTTAAGAGATTTGGAAACTCATTTTAGGAAAATATTGCTTGTTCTGTTTATTCAGTTATTATTGTTAACTTTCAAAATCTATTTTCATTTAGTTCTCTTGATCAATAATGGGCCACAGCTTTAGAATTGGGTACTTGTTGAATGGAAAGCTTTTATAAATTCTGCAGGCATTATGATAAACGTGCTTGAGTTAACAGTAAGATGACTATGGAAGTTTTACAAAATGTTGTCGACTACTCAACGGCCGAAATTAAAATACCACAGGAACGTTTAAACTTTAGCATTAATGCTGCACTTAACCCTACATATTATTTTTGGAAATAATTTATATAATTTTCTTTTCCTGGTAGTTCTAAAATAAAACTTATTTTTGGTTTTAAAGGCCAAATTTTTCATTTTATATCTTTTATCTTTAAGAACATTTTCTTTTAACATTTTACTAGTGCCTAGATCTTTTGGCTTGCAATTATATATATAATTCAGTAAGTTTTAATTGCAGACTAAGCATTGTTAATGCTTTTTGCTAGATGCAGGTAAAATATAAATTGTATATCTTATCCCACAAACATTCGAAGTCAAAAAAATGTTCATACAAAAATGAAAACAAATCGTGAAAATATACCATTCATCAATACATCAAAACACACACTCTCCAAGTAAACTCGCGTTACACCTCTCCCGTCATCCTTGAAAATGAGAAATGTTTCTTGTTCTTGTAACTCAGGAAAATTTTTAACATTGTTGTTATGGTTTCCGCTCTCAGTGGGACGTTTTCAACGAAATATATGTTACATTTGTTCCTTATATTGATAAAGTTTCGGAGCACACTATTTGTTACAATAAATAATAATGTGCATATCTTTCAACAGGAATACGACCACCCACATTTACTTCTGCAAAGGAAACATGGTCACTTCTACAAACTAGTGCAGGAAACGGGTCCTGCAATGGCAGATCAGCTGTCCAGAATAGCCGAAAAGGTGAGTTGGCGATTACATTTATGTCTGTCCCATTATAAAAGGTGCGAATTTAACATAAATACAACATTGCATCCTATTCAGAGAAGGAAGCTTATGACTGGAGGAACAATGGTCCTTACAAAGATCTTTCTCATCTACCCTTCCATTCAACCACCCATTTGCATCCTGTCGTCTTTTATGGTCTAGCGGTAACACGTTAGCCTAGGTTCCCGAAGTCAGTAGTTCAAATCCGAAGGTGGGCGAATAGAGGGACACAGTTCTCCTCGGAAGGGAGGAAATAGTCCATGATCCCTGTCATATATCGTATTTAGGATGTAATAGGACTTCAAGCCTGATAATGAGGCCTCTCAGTAGAGCAAAAGTTGTTGTTTTTGTTGTTGTTGTTTTCAAATGCTAGACTTTGACAATGAAGCCATTAGCTCTCTTGCTCTCCAATATTACTGTGTAGTGCGTCCGGCAGGTAGGGCTTCACAGGTTAATAGATGTTCTTCAGTCATTTCCTCTTCTTTGTTGCAAAGAGGACAATTTGCACTTGTATAAATTCCTATTCTGTGTAAGTCTTTGGCCAAATAATCATGTTCTGTAAGTAATCTAAAATTTGCTACTGCAGCTTTACGTGGGATTTCTGGAATAATTTCTGGATTTTTAATTAAAATGTTCCACCTTTTATCTTTGGCTTTGTTAGATATTAATTGGTTTTGTTTGTTTTTATATTTGCTTTTGATTAAACTTTTTATGGATGTAAAGGGTAAGTTTTTACTTTTGCTCTGAATTAAATTTGCACCTTTTTTGACAAGGAAATCAGCTGGTTCATTTCCAGCAATTCCACAATGTGCAGGTATCCACTGTAATATAATTATTTTCTGTAGTTTTTGAAGTTGTTGGATCATTTTGTGACATTCTTTAATTTGGATTGACCTCATTTTATATGAACTTATTGCACATAATGCTGCTTTAGAATCAGACAGTATGACAGCATTTTTGAATTTATCTATTCTGTATAGAAGGTGTTGGAGTGAAATATGAATAGCCGTTACTTCTGCATCAAAATTTGTTGTGTGGTATCCTGCTGGTTGATAGAATGAGAACAGTGCACACTTAATTCCTGCTCCTGAGTTGTTGTCCAAGTTTGATCCATCTGTGTAGATATGTAACCATTCTTCAGGTGGGTATCTATTGTTCACAGTTTCTAATGCTAGTGGTTTTAGTACAGGTTTGGAAGTTTTCTTTGACTAAAATGTTTTCTTTAGAATTAGGAAGATTCAGATCTGTTTTTAATTCCGTAACTTTGTGTAGGAAATCTGTTTGTGTTTTCATCTTGATTGGTTGTAGTAATCTTTTCTCCTATTTTGTTGTTTTTAACCGCAACATTTTTTCATGTTATATTAGTGCCTGCTCCTCTAAAGTTAGATGTATTGGATAGTTCCGAGTTAAGGCTTGCATTGCCGTGATTGGAGTTGATTTTGCTGCAACGGTAGAGCAAAAGTGAAACGCTATTTCGTGCTACATATAAACGGGCGCTAAAATCAATAGCACTTTTACTTTTATATATAACTCAATTTCAATTTACGCATTTATCCATCTATCCATTCAATCTACCCACTCCATCTAATATTATTATTTAGAGTCATCACTTACACACCAATAATTTATGTTTTCGCCATCTTCAACCTTCAGGTTTCCGTAACATTGCTTATCTTGCCCTATATTGCGTGTAAGACAGTTCTTGACGTAGCTAAAAGCCCATTAAAAACAGGAAAGGATTAATGGAATGAATACAAAGAGGACGATGGTAGCTATTTTTAAGTTTGTAAACAAGCACAAAAGATGAAGAATGAACAGTCATAAGCTTTCATGGCCGGAGTCTGTTCAGTTGTGACTGAAACTTCACCCAGAAGACTCAGACCACGCCACCACTGATGTTCACCGCAGACGTGAACGAAACGTCTGGATCTTCCAACTCCAGCAGACCACGGCTCCTGAGTCTCGAAAATTCTTCTATCTACAAAGCAAAAAAGAGTTATAATTCTAAACATGAATTTCAGTCATTTCTGCACCCACTGTTTGCTTTTATCCTTTTGTTGATGAAATCTATAGACAATAAATTGTCTTGCTCCGTGCTTGTGCATGTTATCTGAAGCTCGGATATTAAAATGCAGGCAGTACGGGAGAAAGTCTGGCATGGCAAGGAATAGAAACACTCCACAAATGTCACGACGATCACGTCAGTGCGGAAACTCGATATGACCTCCATGACTGCCCGCACAACCGTTGTACCATAGAAAACCTAATTTTGGACACGACTTATGTCATGCATGCATTGCTCCAAAATCGCCTTCGGCACAGCGTTCAGCTTGCAGTAAAAATCGTTAAGATTCAGAAAATGCATACTGTCTGTACGCTGCGACCAATGCATCTTTAGTACACATGTAGTTCGAGATCAACAAAACCCTGGCATTTCGTTTTCTCACTATCATCAAGTAATCAGATAACTATCGTAAAGAATGTGCCTACATCTGCCGAATGAATATCTATACTACAACATTCTGGTAATTCAAATCAATTGTCAATATCAGTATCAACATATAGCCTATACATTTCTTTGTTTTCTGCCCGCCTCGGTGGCGTAGATGGCAGCATATCTGCCTCACGTTCAAGAGGTCCCGAGTTCGAATCTCGGTCAGGGTGAGTTATCTGGATAAGGTTTTTCCGGGGTTTTCCTTATCCTTCAAGACGAATGTTGGGTAACTCTAGGCTCCATGGACCCTGGAATCATTTGAGCATCATTTCTTCAAATTCATTCACCGTCCCATATGACTTAACATTGGAGGACGTAAATTAGAAGAAAAAAATTATTTGTTTCATTTCCTTTTCTCTTCTTTTTTCTTCTTTTTTTCTCCCATTCTTTTTCCCCTTGGCAGACCTGCATATTAATTTATTTCAAGGATACAAAACGAGTTTTCTGAGTTTCATCATGCGCTGTGTAGAAAAAGAAATTGTTTCTCAAATTGATTTTAGAAAAGTTGAGTGAAATGTTTGTGATTTGGCATTACAAGATGTTAGATTTTGTGCAGAATGGGTTACCAATTGCTTTCTATTTTTATGAATTATAAATTAACTACGAAATTATAACAGAGCATAACGTACTGCACTTAAAAATGTAGAACTTAAACACAAAGTTGAAACTTCAGAGATATATGCATAAGATCAGTGCGATCCATATAAACCTGAACCATTTCAATATGCCATAACTTTTGAACCAATAATAGGACACACGTGCAACTTTGGGAGAATATAATACACAATTGGGAGATTAAATTACACCATTGACATTTCTTAGAAAATGTTGGAAGTGTCCTCCACCAGCATCTATAAAGTCTGTTTAGTTAACGCATGTGCAGCTCGGAGTCAAAGGAACCTGATCCTCCCGCCCACTAATGACCGTCATAAATCTATCTGCACACTTCAGAAATGGAACACTGCGTTGAGGATCAATAGCAACCCTGATCTTCTCGAAGTGACAGTCGTATGTTTACTCCACGTGGAGTCTCAGATGCCAAAGTTCCAACTTCCAGTTGATCTGTTTCATTACGTGCAGAAATTCGTTGTGTGTCACAATGTGGAGACCGTAGGAGGTAAATGCAGTGGTAAATTCAAATGAAGTAGTAGATAACGTTCAGTCACGTGAAAATAAACAAAGTGAAGACAGTGTGAATAATTGGGCCGAGTTATGTTACTGGAAAAGACTAAAAAAAAAAGTGATAACGGGAAATGTTTCTAAGCAAATTCAAGCGATTGTTTTGAACACATATAAATATTTTCTGACAAATAATCTTGGTAAGGGGGCGCGCAATGAACCTGATGATAAAGTCTGGGTATTCACAGAAATACAATAAGAAATATTGTGACGAAAGGAATACCAAAGACGCCGATCAAGTGTGAAAACAAAAGGAAACGTTCCTCTAAATTAGATAATTTCACATGCGATTTAATTCGTCGAGAAATTTATAGATTCTATGCAAAAGGGAGAGCTCCCACCTTAGACGAATTAGTTGCACATTTGCAAGAAATTTGTGATTTTCCTTATGGGCACTGCATTTTGCGCGGTCTCCTAAAGGAGCTGAGTTTCAAATACCGCACTTTGAATAAGATAAGGGTTATTATGGAATCCAGTAGAATTGTAGCTTGGCGATATATATATATATATATATATATATATATATATATATATATATATATATATATATATATATATATATATATATATATATATATATATATATATATATATATTTGTAAAAACTAAGGAAGTTTCGCTTTATTTGTAATCATACTTAACTTATCCTGACAAAATCCTTAGGCCTAAGTATAGTTACATATATATAATGACAGTTATCTAGCTAAGTACTACTTAACCTATGATATAATAAATTTGATTTCTTTTGTCACAGTTAGGTTCAATTGTCTTCTTCAGGTCCGTTGAGAGACCACGTACATCTTCCTTCGTGGTCTCTCAACGGACCTGAAGAAGACAATTGAACCTAACTGTGACAAAAGAAATCAAATTTATTATATCATAGGTTAAGTAGTACTTAGTTAGATAACTGTCATTATATATATATGTAACTATACTTAGGCCTAAGGATTTTGTCAGGATAAGTTAAGTATGATTACAAATAAATAAATATTGTAAAATGCAAAGGAAGTTTCGCAGTAATGGAAATAAGATAATTTATTTAGACGAAACCTCGTACAACACCCATGACGTATCGAGAAAGGTGCCAACCTTGCAGAAAGATCTGGGAGAAGAAGGGTCGGGGCTTGTAAAACGATTATAAGGGTTCGTCAAAGGCACAGGCCGACGTGCACACGCGTTAACTAAACAGACTTTACATCTTTGCACTCGTCTTACCATATTCTCTGAAGTTTTACGGAGAGTATCCTCACCAATGTTACTTATTTCGGTTCGAATGGATTCCTTGAGAGCATTAGTTGTCCGTGGTCTATTCTTGTACACTCTATTTTAGATAACCCTACAAGAAAAAATCCGGTGAGGTTAGGTCAGGGGATCTGGGGGGCCACGGATCTTTTAAGATTATTTGATTATTTATCAAACAAATTGGTTAAAAATTCCATTGTGTCATTATATGTATGGCATGTTGCTCCATCTTGCTGGAATTATTTTTCTCTCAATTCGATATCATCTCCGTAAAACTTCAGATGATTGGTGAGACGAGTGCAAACATGTATAGATGCTGGTGGAGCACACTTCCAACATTTTCTCTGAGATGTAAATAGTGTAATTAATCTCCCAATTATGTATTATGTTCTCTCAAAGTTGCACGTGTGTCCTGTAATTGGTTCAAAAGTTATGGCCTATATAAATGGTTCAGGTTTATTTGGATCGCACTATATTTTAAAATGTGAAGATCTTACATCTCACATTCGTACCAACAAAATTCTACTCTAAGTATGAAAAATGTATGCTTCCGTCTGAGGGATAAACTACTTTATGATGCTTTATTTCAAATCATTTCTATTCTGACGGTTGGAGAAATGTTCTTTTAACGAACAGTATAATAAATAATATAAGACCTCTGAATCAGTAATCTTTAGTTACATACAACATACATCAACTTTTCATGTTATAAAATTAATGTCTCTTTGCTGTTTGATCCTTCCTCATTTGTGCTTGTATACTTACAGTGTTCAGAAATTTAAATTAATGAAGCTAAGACATTTTTTGTCTACCCATGTTGTTTTATTTGAAATCTTTCTTTATTATAAGTCAGTTCGCAAACTACGCGAAGAATTTTTCCATTACCTCCAGAAGAACTTGGTTTGGAACGTTGCGAAGAACGAATAAATAACATCTGCATTTCTGTTTCAGTCTTATATGATGACAATGGCGAAAGAAGCGATTCCAGAGCAAGAATCTACAGATGAATCCACCAACTTATAGCACAGAGCTACAAGAGGAAATGCACCTCAACATCATGAAGATTCTAAGTCCTTTCTGTGATAAAGTACAAAGCTTAATGAGTCCTTGGGATTATCCCTCTTAAGAGTGAATAATTCCCTGAAGAATGAACATCTCAGTGTTATAGGATGAATTCTTCTTATTTGGTATCTCCACAGGGATTTCTATGCTAAAAACATTAGGCCTACATGGCCAGTAGCTGGGAGCCAATTCAGAGATACTAGATAAAGTGAAAGTTCTGTGAGGCCTAAAGACTTCCTGATAAACGTTCCTTCAAAATTGAAACATTTCAGGAGAATGAAGGTAGTGCATAGTTGCACAGTAATGATGTTAAGATACAGGAACATAAACAGTTAAGGTCATGAGTCCAGTATTCTCTTACGGAATACAGACCAAGGCAAGGCAACTGGGCAAGTAAGACACATTTTACTACATAGCAGAAATGTTCAGCCCTTACAAAATACCAAAATGTGTTTCGATTTATAAATCAAAACGTAATGATATATTTTTTTCTTGAGCAGTGTGTGATTTTCAATGAGCGTCATCTAACCCTAAGAACTACAAAATTGCAGTAGTATACGATTTTTCACTTTTTGAAAAATATATAAATAAAGTTCAATAAATAACTTTCCTGTATGATAAGAAAACTATATTTAAAATTTGTGTTTAGTCTTGGTACTTTCTCGTATCATCTTACATGATCACTAAATATCTCGCCTAAGCGATATTTAAAATGCATTATTTAATCACCCTCTTGCTTTAAAAAGTCTTTATTAATCTGGGAAGGAATATCATCCAGACACATCTGAAAGCTTACATGGAAATACCAAAATATTCTCCACTTCTATTCAAGAATTTGAGGTTTGTTTTCGCGTTTTCTGAGGATTATATACGTAACTGGATCATCGTATCCATTAGATTTTTTTCTATATTCCAGCACGTTTTCAGTTTATTCAACATAGTGCTGCATTTATGTCAACTAGCTTGCAGTTAGTTTATCATTTAGGAAAATTTTGCCAAAGTAAAGAGGGAGTTGATGTTAAATCCATGCAAAATAAAATTCTAAAACCCTCACTATTATTAAAATATTATACCTCCAATTTTAATTTAGTACTTATTTTAATTCTCTTCGTCACTCTTAACCAAAAGTACCTGTTTTTAGTATATAAAATGTGTAGATATGTTTTAAATCTTAACAAAGGAGTGACTTGTGAAACGTTTATATACCTTTATCTATATATTGTGGCATAAACAATTAAAAGGAGTTAAAGCATTTTTTATCCAGGCAATCTTAACCGTTTTTCCTTTACGTATACAATTTAACACCCTGGAGATGAGCAATCACACAGCAGATACATATATGCTGTGCTACCCGCTTCCGTGAATTTTCAGCTGTCCCACGATACCTTTCCTTAATTATAGGTACTTCAAATAAATCTTACAAAGCTTCTAAATTTATACTTATCATCTTTAGAAATTATTATGTTAGAGTTTCGAAGGGCTGGAATTCCCAACAATTGCTCAAGAAAAACCTACTGGGAATTCCTACCTCAGTTAAGTTAGTAGACGTAGCCAGGCTCTTCAGCAACTAATGCACCTCTAAACTCATTGGAAGAAACATACAAAATAAACAAGAATAAAATAATGCAAACAAAATCTATATTGAAGAACGTTAGACATAAATGCTGAATAATTCAATTTTATTTCATAATATGCTTTATCTCGGTACCTTTCCGTCTCATAAGCCCGATGAACATTCATTAAAGAGACGCTACTTTCTGCAACATATCAGTAAAGCATGAAAAATGATAGTAGTAATTTTATAACTAAATAAACACAATGGCTAACTTGGAAAATGGCAGTATAATTAAATAATGTTTTCATATTCAAAGGAGAAGTAACTGGGGAGGGTCTTGGGTGAATAAAATTAATGACGTGTTGAATCAGATAGGCATGGGTCATTCTTGTATAAATGCAGCTTATGGATTTTTTTTTTTTTTTTTTTTTTTTTTTTTTTTTTTTGTAATTTACATCCTCCAACGTTAAGTCATATCGGATGGTGAATGAATTGGATGAAATGATTCTCAAATGAGTCCAGGGTCCATGTATCTTAATTCTTCTTGAAGGATAAGGGAAAACCCCGAGAAAAACCTTATCCAGGTAACTCATCCTGACCGAGATTCGAACTCGGGACCTCTGGAACGTGAGGCAGACACGCTACCCAGGCAGGCGGCTTCTGGAAAGAAGTTAAGATTAGATGATATTGACAGACTACATTTTTGCCAGTACAAGTGACAAAAGCTCACTGAGATTATATAGAGAAATAACAACAACCTGGGGGAGGGAAGGATATATAGACATATGTAGTAAGTTAGGGCGAGAAGGTTTTGCTTGGGCGAGAAAAGGAGTGAGAAACTTGAAAGGTATTGGTCAAGAGAGGAAGCTAGATAAATATCCATTGTGTGGAGAAGAGAATGCACACTTCAATTGTATATTATATTGTAGTCAAACAAAGATATGGACAGAGCAGGCCTGGCTACGTAAATGGGAGAATTTGGGGGGGGGGGAAGTAGTAATCAGAAAAATGTTGTCAGTAAAAGGGGAAAAGAACAGGAAAAATATAGGGAATTATTAAGGGAAAGTTAGGGAAAAATGGCTAAGAAAAATTAAGAGAAAATGTAAATTAGGATAGGTGAAATGGCAAAACGTGTAGAGGGCCTCAAATACACAAAAACCTAGGGTTAGGTGTATGGGGATCGAATTATTATTCAATGGCAAGCAACGTGATAGGATTTTCAGGATTTATGAATATATGGCGTTTTCCAGTATGGATTTTATTATTGTAATCTTGATTTTGTATTTCCATTTGATAATGTGAAAGGAAAGATGAGAAAAAAACTGAATAAATAAAGTAGTATTTCTTCCAAATTAATTTATTGTGAACAAGAAAGTTATTCAATTCAAATAGCATATACGTGCGTTGTTGCAAATTATTTAATAACATTTATAAAGTCAGTACATACCGCCTATTAAATATTTTTCTTATAGATACTCATGCAATGAGTGTATAATTTTTACCAACTTAAACATATGCTAATTAGCAAATGAAATTTGTCACAGTAGAAATAAATTAACGTATCTCTGAAAGCATTTTACAGATTTGTTTCAAAAGCTGTTGGCCTCAAGTAAATATCTCACTTATAAGTAAAACCTCTTTCCATTCTTGATATTTATAATACAGAATATAAATGGTAATGGTCAAATATCACTTATTCAAAGCTCAAGAAAAATAGTTATGGATTTTACAACTGCAAAGTTGAGATGGCGTACGGTTTTGTTTCCATGTTTAAGTCTTGTCACTTGATAAGGAAAATAATATTTCAGGTTGGATATGTAAGAAAGGAGGTAAATAGAAAAGAATATACATTTACAGCAATTTCTATATCTCGTGAAATTGTTTTATTGATTAACTCAACGTATTTTATGGCAAGGACTTCTGTTTGTTTCTGTATTATTCTAAAGCTACAAATACCTATTTAACCGTAACAGTGATTTAACAACAATGTGTCTTACTTGCACCATTTAAGCTTATGGCCAGTATTGTAGCTCTGCAAGCAAGCACTGATTTCTTCAGCTGTTTGCTGAAAGGTGTTAAAGGTCAAACACAAGCGGAGATGTGAAGGCCCGATACCATTCCTTACCTGAATACATAATAGTGGAACTGTTTACCTTGTGTGAGCGAAAAGTCATGAATAAGAAACGTTTGTTCGTGCATGAAAAGTGTTAAACTAGTGAAAGTGGTTGCTTAGCACACGAGCACTACAGCAACATTGTGTATACTTTCTTTAATGTCAATGAAACTTCATACCAAAGGAAATAGTAGTACTAAGAAATGTTATAGAGTTTCTATGTAAAATACTATAGCAACAGTTTTGTTTACATACTTTCTATTTTAATTATATGTTAAATATAGTTTGGATATGTATACTATTGTTCTATGACCTGTCATAATTTGTACATTTATTGAGTATTATTTAATTTACATTCTTAGGTTTTCACAGCTGACATTGATCCAAAACAACGTGCATAGTTTTCAGGGCTTGTAGAACGTGCTCCAGTCGATGAATTTATCATTTGACTCTGGTTGTAAACCAACCAGGTAATTAGACGAAATGTAAGATGATAATTCTTCTACTGGACTACGGCCTAGAAGCCAATAAACTACTTTCTTTATTTAATTTTTTTCAGAAAGATTTATGTACGACTTGTAGTTGTCAATGAATTGTATTTAAAAATAGTCACCATTAGTTTGAAATAAATTAATTAGGTTTAAGAATTGTAATAATGAAATGTTTGTAATCAAGGTTGTGATTAATTGCTGTTGCACTGATAATAAAAGTTAAATCCTTTGGAATTATAAATGGAATTTTTGTTTTTTATTTTCTCCATTTATACCCCACCCTTAACTCCATTAGTCATAACGGCGGCCGTTCTCTTTCGGAACATATCGAAGATGTTAACTCATATTCGTTGGGCTTTAATCATTAGATCACGCACACATTCACACTCTCATTCACACTTCCAGACTCTGGGGAAGATGAGGAATCAACTTGGTCGGAGAGAAATCCCCACGCGCACAGACGGGAATCGAATCAGGGACCCCTACCACGTCAGGCAGGTGCTCTACCTACTGAGCTACGGAGCCAGCCATAAATGGAATTATTTACTTCATTAATTAGCCGTCGGCAACTTAAAAATACAGAACATTTTTTCCTTTGTCACTTATATACAGATGTTCCTCTCCAGCTAAAAATTCGATATTGATATTTCATCTAAAATGTATGCTTTGAGGTCAACGAGTAACTAAGAAATTGCATTTTTAGATAAGATCTACGTATGATTGGTGTGAGTGAGAGAGATCGGTATAACTCAAAAAAGAAATCTGTCATAAATGCCAAACTTCGTATTTAAATTTAGTATCCTCTATAGGGTTGACACCAACTTATCCCAACATTTTATTCTAATTCCTTGTGTTCTAAAAATATCTATATTTTAATTAAACCTATTAAACATATTAAACCTATTAAACATATAGTCAAATAAAATGTTTTCTTAATTTTTTATATCTAGCCTGTGAAGATCTCTTCATTCCGAAGAAATCTAATATACTCTGCTTAGTAGACATAAATGTTGAAGTAGTATACAAAAGCTACACAAAAATGTGTACCCCTTTAAGACACAGAATTGTTTTTTTTTTTTTTTTTTTTTTTTCATTTGTTCAATAATTTATAATTATTTTACGTCCAGTAGATTTTTAGTTTTTTCGCGTTTGCATGCATACCTACAGAATGGTATTGTTGCCGATTGCATTGTTGGTTGGAGCCGCAGCAAAGCCGGAGCTATGCATGGACAGAGACACTGGTGCTCAAGGCTAAACGCTTGCCGAGAGAGAGAAAGAGACAGAGATAGTTCCGTCTTTTCTCGCTATCTCGAGATTGTTATCAAACGATCGACTGCATTATAGAACAATGACTGGATGTATAAAAACCCCGCAAAGTATTAGAGCGTAGTCAGTTGTTAGTTGAGTTACAGTTGTGCAGTGTGAGAGTTGTGTGAGGGTTATTGAACTGTACCGCAGCGAATTCTTTTGTTTATGTGCAGCTGAGAACGAGACGACCTTGAAGACTGCTGCTTGTATATCACGTTCTTTTTACTGCTGCAAGGGGTGTACAAAGTTACTGTTTACTAAAATAAAAAGCATTTTATATTTCCGCAAAGAAGACTTGTAATTCTAAGAACCCGCAAAGTCACAGTATTTTAAAGCCAGCTATAGTGTCTGGTTCTTAAACGTCTGAGGATCACCTCTCCCTATGTAATCTAACAACATGTTGCTGCTAAGGATTTCCTCAATTAAAATAAAGTAGATAGAAAAATAAATGCTCTTAACAATTACTAATGTAGCCATTAATAACCAATAGGGATATATGGGATAATAGGAATATATGGGAGGTGAGGGATGGGTTGATTAAAGGTTTCTGGAGAGAAGTGAGGAACAGAGTGGAGGACATAGAGAAACAGGAATTATTCCAGAGTCTTGAAGGAAAGAAAAGTTTAGTACAATATAGACAATTAAAAGTTAAATGGGGAAGGGAGAAGTATGTTGAGGTTTGTAATAGGTTAGGAAGAGAAGGTTGAGTTTGGACTAGATTAAGTGCACATACGTTATGAGGGGATAGGAAGGAAGTGAGTTTGTATAGTTGCCCTCTATGTAGGAAGGCAGATAATGAATTACATTATATACTGGAATGTGAAGAAACGAAACTGTGGAGGTATCAGTTTACACCCAAAAACTGGGAGAGTGTTAACAAAGAGGTGCTAAAAGTCAAGATAATGAGAGTACAAAAGGAGGGGGATATAAAAAGGATAGGAGAATTTATGGGGAGAATAAGATGCAAATGGAAAATAAAGGAAAATAAAGCAATATAAACCAGGGTAAAGTTTATCATGCATATTGTCACCCAAGTATCGGAAGGCACGACCGACTGGCAGCTGGGTGGGCGACAGGAGGCATTCAGACCACGCCTACCCATTTATCTTGTAGCGCTAACATAGGGGATGGTTGAAAAAGCATCAGTAGCCGTCTCTTTACCCTCCCCCTGACGTCTGGAACAGTCGGGATGATGTTCCGAGTCGCGAAGCTTCCAGAAACAGCTATCTTCCTATAAAAGGGCTGCAGTGGGCGAGTCAGTTCAGTTCTTGGCGAGCAGCCGTGAAGAGCGCCGTGCTAGCGAACGAACTGGAAGACTGCGTACGTGTATCAGAGGAGTTGTACGTAATTGCGAGTGTGGAGTGGACCTGTGACAGACGAACTGGTGGATTGTAATTGTGTGCGCTAAGTAATTCTATGTAATCGGCAAGTGTTCCAACTGTAATTCGGTGGAAATAAAGAACATTGTGAGTTTGTGCAATTGGACTTTTAATTCTACGAACCCACAAAGTCACAATATTATTAAAATCAGATGGCACAGGGCAAAGACTTTGTAAATATGTGTATGTGTATGTAAATAGTATTTGTTAAAATATTAATACCAAGGTAATATGAATTATGTTAAAGTCCATCATGCATAAAAAACCACGGTGTTAAAGTGCATGGTGGAATAAAGGGGGGAATAGCAAGTCAAAGCTATGTTTATGAAAATTGTAAGATTTTTGTACATTATCAATATGGAAATAAATACAATTCAATAACCAATAGAAAGTAAAGAAAGGCACGTAAGTCTAAGATAAAGATACCTTTAAAAAGTAGTTAATGATTGCAGCTATTTCAAATACATATATAAAACATCAGATACAATTAGGATAACATTTTGCATCGTAAAAGTTCCCAAATCTGTCTTGCCAGAGCACAGTAATTGACGATAAGAATAACAAGAGGTAATAGCAAGTAATACAATTAAATTTATATTCTAGTTGTATTTTAATGGCTTAATTTTTACTTAATTTATTAAATTAGGCATATTTTTATGTATGACTCCACGCAGTGAAATTTCCATTTAAATTATGACTGGTGATAAAAAAGGTAATTGGAAGCACACTTTAGCAATTTGATAAAACCTCATTACTGGAAAATAATGAAATCTTGAAATACGCCCTTTTGACTTGGGAAGGCGATGTAGGTCGCCGGACGAAGAGAGAGGCATGCAGAGATCCCTGGCGATTCAACACTATGACCCGGTCACAACGAAGGGCTATTAAGAGAAGGCTTTCATATGTTGGAAGCGGGGAGATTTCGGCCTGGCTAAGAAATGAGGGCCATTTGGCAGGACCGAGGACTTTCCAACGAGCGAGCATTCTGTGCTATCCGACCGAAAGAAATGACACTGCACAGCCCTTAAGCCTATCTAAAACATGAAAAGTGAAGCGAAATAATAACAAATGTGGAAAAGAATGTTTGCGGGAGTTTTTAGTCACTAAAAACTCACAGTGACCGCCAGGAAGCGAACCCAGAACTTTCCGAACGTGAGCCTTGCATTTACCGTGGAACCATCTCGCTGCTACGCTTTACATGAACAATGTTCCAAAAATGTATATTTCCTTCAAAATAGATGTAATGTTTTAATTAAAATATCACTTACTAAAGATATTTACATAAAAAGTAAAATGGTTTTCTTGAATTTTCTGGTAAAAGTCTGTGAATTTCTGTTCATAGAGAAGGAATTTGTGTACTGTAGTATTAGAGGTAAATGTAAAGTGACAGACCAAAACATTATACACAAAAAATTCACATCTCTGATACAGAGCTTCTTCCACATAACATTTTGTTTAGAAAAAGTCATTTCTGCGAATCCGTTATTAATATTACTTTACAATGCTTTGTCATTCTTTCAAGCTTCTGTTAATATTCAATCCTTTCACGGATTACATGAAAACGGTAAGGACTTTAAGGTTAGCGTATAGCGTCCATTTTATAAACATTAGCTGTGGCTGTTCCCTTTCACCGAATTTGAAATGTGTAATGTATTTATTACTTGATCAGAATGAAATAGAAAACTACGATTTGAAAGAATATTAAGTTTATGTAATATTAAATGAGAGGGTAAAAAAAATAAAGTGAATGCAATACATTGTATGCAACACATTCTGTTGCACAACGACTTTAGGTTAAAATTTAGGGAGGTTGATTGCTCTCCATGAGAAACTTGCGTAACTCCCAGGAAGGGATGTTGCTCAGTGTGAGTAATTCTGCGCTTAGAAACCAAATAATTTGAATTTCACCGTCATTTCCATCTACCAGAAAAGAACTGCATTATGTAAATCTCATTTTAGAACTGTAGTTTGCAGTTGTAATGCATCCGCCGCAGAGTTTACAAAACAAATTGCAGCAGTAAACATTTAGCATACCAAGAATTAGACTTCACGTCAAAGATCTATTCCAAGTATCACAACCAAGCCATAATTGCAAGCACAAGTTGTCTTGTCTGGGATGAACTGAAACTGGTGAATCCCCAGGCTAAGTGATCATTCTGAGAGTAATGCATCATCGACACCAAATAAATAGCAGAGCATCCAAAATGGTAAGCTGATGGGCTACAAAGGGGCTATAAGAGTTAAACTATATTTTAAAAAGGGTATAACAGATACAGTGCAGCAAAAAAGTCAAAAGACAATTGAAACACTCAGATAGAGAAGTTGTTAAGTCATGTTTTTTAGAAATCCTGTTAAACACACGATAAGCACTCTTAATGCCAGTTCTGTAATAGTGCTAAAAGATTTGTGGATCAGAAGATGTTAGGTCGAACACATTATGACCCTGGTATGTGAATGGGCATACATTTCAGAAATAAAAGTTAAGTCAGTCTTTTCGAGTTAGATGTTATTAAGTCAAGTAGTTGTCGCATTAGCCGTTCGGGTGCAACTACAGTGTGCCACCCAAGTTCTTTAATATCAGCTGTCGATATATTTTAGATTAGACATTTACATTAGACTTTTTAGACATTCCTTAAGTGCGCTTTCAGAAAGTTCATCTGTATTTTCCAATACCAGGGCACTCTTTCATGTCTATTGAGATAACTTTTGGCAATATTGAGAAGAAGAGACGATCCACATGGGTGCAACTGATCAAAGATTCACTACAGAAGAAGCCGATTGATGTCCATGTCAAACGTCCACTGTCCGATAACGGGGAACATGATGGCACTCCAACCCTCAACCATGTCCTTGTAAGAAGAGTTGAATTCACTTTAATCCGGGGTATGTATTTCCGAAGAGGATGTGTACCAGAAGTTCGTCACACAATGACTTCCTCACTTTATCGTCCTCAGTCTCTTTTGCGGTGAGGTTGCAAGTCTTACACAAGGCATGTGACACTGCGGAAAACACAACAGATAGGTTTCGCAATATTAAGAACACAAAATATTACGATGTTCGTTCACTGCTGGAACATGTCACTCTGCCAGAAGGTACCACAATTTATGACAATGACATATGGAAGTGATGTAGAAGATGATGTAGTAGAGAGGGAGTGATGTTTATATGACAATGTTGTATGTCAGTTCATGAAGTGCATATTGGATTAGTCCATAGTAGAGATGTATTGAGAAAATGAAGTAATAGTTTATCCATGGCTACATATTACAATATTGTATAATGGAAAAACTCTAACGTTAAGAATCAGAAGCTGTTAAGTCAAGTGACTTAACAACTTTTCACCCATTTTAAATTAAAAGTTGCTAAGTCCTAATAATAAAATTTCTTGTCAGACATGCCACATATGTCAAACCATGAGAAGCACTTCAACACAGTACTTTTCACTTCCAAACAGACCCATCACATAAATTTCTTTCATTTGTATTACTATTTTGGCATTTAACATTACTTTTGAAAACTTCCCAGCTCTCCTGCACAATTTTGAAACAGTGACTTAGCAGCTTCTGCTTCTGACGGCTTCAACTATCTAATGTAAAGAGGCAATAATGGAATCTGAAGGTACACGAAGATAAAATTGAATCTACAGAATGAAATAAAAATTGAATAGCGTAAAATGAAACATAATTTGGAACTCGATATAAAACAGAAGACCAGAATGGCATGGCTTAGGTTGAGGTGATGGTGGCAGGGGCATCTGCCTTTTACGTGGAGTCCTACTTAGCAGCATGTGTATTAAAGCAGAAAAGGTTAAATAATGTATTTGTGTAAATATTGTTTAAGCATGGAAAGGTAGAGCCAGACTACGAAATTCAATGCAACAACCGAGATCTGAATCTCGCAGTCTCCGTCAGATTCCTCTAACCACTGAATTACTTTGGCAACATGCCAGTAAGACATTAAATTCTCCAACTGACTTACATTAACCACTGAGGGACTTACAGTGCTTTAATTGCTTTAAGTCCCGGAGGAGTCAGCTGAAGTATTTAATGCCTTGGTAGCTCGGTGGTTACAGCAACCGGACAGTGATCAGGAAACCCCGGTTATGGCATTGAATTTTTAGTCTACGTTTCCAAACATTGTCCTACACAGGGTTAGTGTGAAGGGAAATAATTTTCATTAAATGAGCTAATAGTTCTCTAAACTATGAAGCCTGGGACACAGCATTCTCTGTCGCCATTATGGTATATTATCTCATATACGAGTATATATGAGGGATTCTAGTGGTTTAGCAGGAAAAACGTTCGTCATTTGGAGAATTTAAGATCGTGCTGGTGTATTGTCATTTTAGTTCAGTGGTTATGGCAACCAAATAGAGACTAGGAAATCCATGGTTCAAATTCAGGCTATGGATTGGATATTTCAGTGTGACTTTACCTATCCAAGCCTTTGCCTATACACGGCTGGTGTGAAAGAACAATCAATTACCATTGCTTATAGATGTTTTGATATTATTTAATTGTTAGCAACACTCTCGACTGTTGGGGTCATATCAATGTCACCGGTATATCGAAATTTTGTTCCACAGGAATTATTTTACACATCATTAAAATCGCATCGTGTTTAAGCATGTCTATAAAGAACATTGGTCAGGGCCCATTTGAACCCGCGACCACGGGTTCGCTAGCCAGCGCCTTACTAAGTGACCCAGAACGACGTGTGCGTGCTAGAGTGGGGGAGGGAGGGAGGGAGGGAGGGAGGGAGGGAGGGAGGGAGGGAGGGAGGGAGAGAGAGAGATTTAGAGTATTTGTAGTCTTAGGTGCATGAATTATAAACTAATTTTTCCTTTCATGAGCTTCTATGATATTCAGGCCCACGAAAATGTTTTATGCAATTTGTGTAATATTACGTACATAATTAATACTACTTCTGCTACTACATTATAAGAATTGAGCCCTGAATTAGAATGTTAGGAACCAAATGAACGTAGAAATATACCACGGAAAATGAGGAATAACATGCTACGCCGTATTCAGCCACGAATTTTCATGTTATTCAGAGGGTAATCAGTGGAAGATAATGAGTGGATTTTGTTTTTGAATTATGTTTTCATAGACAGTCTCATGGATATTTTTCAAAGAAAACAAATATTCAGAGACCTCCAATGAAACCTTAGCATCGCATTCTGCAATAGACAAGAGAGAGAAGAGTTAGCTTGGATGAGAACAGGAACAATATTTCTAAGAGGGACAAGAGGTAGGGAAAAGGGAATTTGTAAATTGTGCGGGGGAAAAGAAAGCATAGAACACTGTGTAACAGAATGCGAGGAGGTTGCAGTGTGGAGAGAAAAAAGGTTTGGGAGCAAAAATCTGATAAAGTAGAGAAGAAGATATTGTCACCCAATTATCGAAAGGCACAACCAACTGACGGCTGAGTGAGGGACGGGAAGCATTCGGCCACGCCTATCCGTTTATCTTGTAGCGCTAACGAGAGGATGGTTAGAAAAACATCACTAGCCATCTCTTTCCCCTCCCCCTACCGTCTGGAACCTTCGGGATGATTCACTGAACCGCGAGACTTCCAGAAACATCGATCTTCCTATAAAAAGGGGCTGCAGTTGGCAAGTTCAGTTGAGTCCTTGGCGAGCAGCTGTGAAGAGCGCCGTGCTAGTGAACGGACTGGAAGACTGTGTACGTGTATCAGAGGAGTTGTACATAATTGTGAGTGTAGAGTGGACCTGTGACAGACGAACTGGCGAATTGTAATTGTGTGCGCTACGTAATTCTGTGTAATCGGCAAGTGTTCCAACTGTAATTCGGTGGAAATAAAGAACATTTTGAGTTTGTGCAATTGGACTTTTAATTTCACGAACACACAAAGTCATAATATTAACTAAAAAAATGTTAACGGGAAGGGAGGAAAAGAAGGTAAGAAGTAATGATGAGTTCCTACAGAAAGTAAATTAAAATGGGCCATAAATGTAAAGAATATAAGAAAGGAAGATGAGGGGGAAGAATGGGTCTAATTAAGTAACAAGGAGGTATGGAAGTTAAGAGCTACGTGGCAGAGCAGAAGACCAGGGTGTCATGTAAGCCAAGGTAGCAACAAGGTAAAAACAAATACATGTAGCCTAAAGTTTTCAATTGTCAAATTTTGGAATATGCACAATAATCTAATAAATAACAAAGGGTAAGTTCCATTAAATACTTCATTAAGTGTTTTTATTTACAGAGTCAGATTTTTCAAGGGGTGAAACAAGAACTTCTAAGACGTTCTATGTACCTATGTCACTCAGTTGTTTCCTTAAACTCAGAAGCTTTCAATGTATTTCCATTTTTAATTTATACTTTTTATTGTGAATGTCTGTTATGTTGTGGAACGTTGGTTTTTTGTACTCGAAAAATCTTAGTTCGGAGTAAAACATTTTCCACCCTTAAAAAAAATCCCATTTCAGCTACAAGTGCCTAAGAGTGCTCTCCAAGACTGTACTTGGTATTTGAAAAGCGATTTAGCATTTCTAATATATGGTCACTTCATAGGTTAAACCATATATTAAATGCGGTTAATACTGAAGGAGCGAATTGTAAGTGCATTACAAATGTAACATTCGTATACGTTTTCAGTTATAAATTTACATTCTGTATTAACTGTTTGATGACCGTAAATAAGTATGATGGGAAGTGATGAAAATATTTCGTGAAGCTAGAAGACAAGAGACTTGACGCGTTAGTACAGCCGTCCGCATGGTCCATATTCCGTCGTCTGGCGCTGTGGGATCACAAGCAATTTGAGTTCATTATTGTGCTCGTGTCCCCCTCCAAGAGCATGGCCTTTATTACTGACGTGAGTTGACTTGGAATTCGGGCTATGCTGGCTGAACACTATTGGCACGATGGTGATGATGTCTGCGTCGCCGTTTTTCTCCCGCCACTCCCTCCCTACTACTCTTCATCCACTACACTCATCTGCACACCTTCAGTCAGTCGTGTGGAAGAACTTACAGGGGCCGCTCTCCCACTTCCTACCAGAGGTACGTACTCTCCATTGTAAGACTTATGGAGGTCTTACTGTCATTGAACAACGTAGCATGCATGACCAAATAAGATAAATCATACAAGTACTTTTTTATTCTTATAATTTTTATATTCACAAAAAAATGTGAATATATGTTGTACTATTCATAGTTAATTTAAATCTAATTTAACAGCCCATTCATTGTCTCTTTAGTAAATGCCCTCTTATATACCAAGGATATCCTGTCAATAACTATCCTTAATGAGTGATATTTCGACATTGTTAAACGAGTTGAAATTGATAAGGAGCAAGATAAAGCCAGTTTCCCTTGCACTGTATAAACATTTGCACACTAAGATACACTGTCAGCAGAAAACATGTGAAGCTTCCCCGTTAGGACTTAAATGAAGAGATAAACATTGCACAAATATAAATATTTGTAACAAAAAAACTTCACTTATCTTAAAAAAAATTGTGTTAATCCTTCTTTCTAATGGAGATCGATTGTTTTCATCATCAGTCAACTTTGTAATCAAGGATTTCGGTTACCATGTTCTTATCCCTTTTTAGTATTACCAACATCTGAAAACAAAACAAATATGAAAACAGAATCAAATGCTGGTATTTCAAAATTCATTACGCGATGTTTATTTTTTAAAATAAATATCTTTTCCCAAACCATTAATTCTATCGGACCATTTAATTACTTTAATAATTTAACTTAAGGATTTATTTCATGGTTAAATGACCAAAAATGATCTGCTACAGCCGATTTATCGGTTTGTTTATACTTAATGTTACGAAAATGTTCTTTCGTTCTGGTTTCCAAATTACGTTTGGTCTTTCCAATATAAACCTGATCACAATCTAAACAATTAAATTGATAAATGCCAGATTTTTTATTAGTAGGAATTTTATCTTTCTTATAAAAATGTAGTAATTTTTAATACTATATTTATTTTGAGGAACTTGAGTTATACCAACTTCTTTAACAATTTTTAATAATGTTTATTAACCCAAGGATGGTAAGTAATTATTTTAAAATTATAATCATTTTTAAGGGTATATATAATTAACTTTTTTATATTTAAATTTTTCAATCTTCTTTATTAAAACCATTAATTAAAGCAGCATTAATACTATGTTTACATTCTTTATTAAATTCTTCTTTATTCAGGGGTATATTTGTTAATCTATAAATCAAACTATTAAAAACAGCAAAATTATGTGAAAAAGAGTATAAACTATTATTTTCATTTAATTATCAATATGAGTAAACTTCCTATAAATACAAAAATCTAATTTATTATTATTTATTATTATCTTCAAATAAACAAAAAGAATAAATCCATTAATTTAAGTTTCTAATGTGAATTTTATAACTTTATCTTGTAAATTTAATAATTTTAAAGTGTCGTTAATTTGTTTATCAGTAACAATAGAAAAATATATCAGAATATCTATACCAGCTTTTAAAAATCAAATGAAAAGCTTTAGTGGCTTCCTTTAGTTACAAATATTTATATTTGTATAATATTCATTGCTTCACTGTAGCTAGCTCCATTGTCTACGTAAAAAGGATAAAAATTTTGTGTACCAATTATCTTGCATGACCATAATATCTCAGCTGTAATTTTATATTTACATTTTTACCCGATTATACTAAAAGCAGTTTCCGAAGTCAAAATTACTATTAAAACGGTTATACAATAATATTTACTATTAAAAATACGAAGAAAAATTTCTCATTCGAGATCAACTGAATTTTTTCCTGCAATATGCAAGTGTTTGAAATACTTAACACTTAAAAATAGGTTACCTGTATTAATAATTTCAATTTCATACAGACTTGTGCAGCGTATCTTGGTTTGGGAAGAAAAAGTTACCCCATACCTTTAACCTTCAATTGATAAACATAATTGATAGGTGTCAAGTACTTACCCAAATAAATCGAATTCTAGGTGTACTGTTTTTTTTTTTTTTTTCTAATTTACATCCTCCAACGTTAAGTCATATCGGACGATGAATGAAATGATGCTCAAATGAGTCCGGGGTCCATGAAGGTTAGCGTTTCCTCACATTCGTCTATCAGGATAAGGTAAATCCCCGGAAAAACCTTATCTAGGTAACTCACTCTGCCCGAGATACGAACTCGGGACCTCCAGAACGTGCGGCAGACATGCTACCATCTACGCTACCGAGATGGGCTGGGTGTACTGATGAACCAAAATATAGATCAGCTATGTGGAATAAATTGGTGGCAATATTTCTCTTGTCAACTTCTCTGAAATGCATTTATTTAACCTTTGACGGAACAAAACAATTTAAAAACAAAAGAAGGAGAAAAAAGATGACACTATGATGTTTTACGATGGAACATCTTTCGGAATAGTTATACAAATTCATAAGAACAAGATTACAGATTCCCGGCGGTGGGGCTGGGGATTTTTCTCCGACCAAGATAATTCCTCACCTTCCCCAGAGTCTGCAAGTATGAATGAGAGTGTGAATGTGTGCGTGATCTAATGATTAAAAAACCAAAGATAACGAGTTAACACCTTCAGTATGTTCCAAAGGAGAACGGCCGCCGATATGACCATAGCAGTTAAATGCGGGGTATAAATGGAACAAATAAAAAAAGAAGATTATAGAATAAATGTATTTTTTAATACTTTATCTTTTCGACTAAGTTTGCTTTTGATGCGCTGCAGTTACACTCTGAAGTTAAAATGACGTTGTAAAACTAAGATTTATTAAATGGCAGTCATAGATTATAGAAGTAGGTATATTTTGTTGAATATCAAAACACAGATAACCATTCTCTCCCTTCAGCAAGTATTTCATTGTGTTAATTCCAGTAAGTAATGTTTTACCTAATTTGGAGCTATCTTTGAGAAAATGTATTTAAAATGTGTGGAAAAGTACAGACAGAATTTATATTTGCTCGTTGCAACCAATGCGAGTGCAATATCTACTTGTATTTCTTAGAATTAAATTGTTCCCTTCATGCCACGAAAAATTAGCATAAGATTCCGAACATTTACTAAAAAGCAATTTTTGAAGGGATTTACTTAAGCTTTTTATTTTAAGATTTATAAAATCTCTACTTATCACGTGCAATTGTTTATTTTCTTCTGTGCAACAGATATTACCTTTAAAAACACATGTAAGGAAAAATTATTACATTTTAAGTCAAATTAATATTTAAATCCTGTGAATGCTTTACATTTACCTGTGCTAAGCTTTCAAAGTGCTTTAAGGTCAACACGAAAAGCAATTTAAACAATGAAAAGTGAGAAACCTTCAATGCGAATAACCAAGTTGCAATGAAATATGAATTCCAAAAAATTAGTTAAACCACCGCATGAAAGAAATTTAATCTTCCATGTAACCCTCCAAAACTTCAGTACAGAATTCAAAATCAAGCGTCAGAACATTAAATAAATGAATAAAATAAAGAAATTAATTTTATTTTAGAATTTTTAAAATCACTTTCCAAATACCTTCCACCAAAATCATATTTTTACTTTATCTTCCAGTTAAATAAAAATGTGTATTCTGCTTAGTTAAAATTGTTATATAACTAACAACGTTTTAAAAATATTTACAACTGCAAGACTTTTTCTACCCGTTATCAATGATTTCGCTGTTTTAAAAATAATTTAAAATAACGTCACAAATTCTGGCGTTTTAATTATGTGGCCTACAGCCTGTATGCAAAAGCAACTATGACAATATTTTCCTTTTGCTTTATTCTTCTTGTTCTTATTTTTTCTCGTTTTCTTCAACTTTTGTTCAACCAATTTTGAAGTATCCTTGCACCTAAGATTAAAAACAGCATTGAGTGAAATGAAAATGTTGTATAATGCACAAACATTACCAACCTTATAGCGATAAAGAAGTTGAAGTTTAATAACAGTACATTCCGCAATCATATCTAAATTTTTGGAGATTAGTTTCTCGATGTGATTATTCTGAATCGTTTTATTATTTTACTTTATTACATAATATTTGAAGGTTGTCTAACAAAAGAAAGAGCTCCGCAGCCAAACTTTAAGTATTAATATTTCTTAATAACCATATATAAATGATTGCATTCAAAAGGCTTTCAATTTAACATAAATCAAATAGGAAGAATTTGTTTGTCATTATTTCAGTCTACAAATTTAATTTCTCACCTCAGATAAGAAAGGAGTGAATTTAAGTATTAATAGCCTCGACTAATTTCATCAATAAGTCTAAAAGTCTGAAAATTTAGTTTTGAATGACAGTTATAACACGACTTTTGGTTCATTTTGTTCCTTCTTCTTCTTCACTTCATTGCATAGGCAATCAAGTGCCTGTTCCGCCTTCGAAGTCCTCCAGCCATCGTTTCCTGCGTCTGCCCACCGATCTCCTACCTTTAGGATGATACTGTAATATTTGTTTTGTAAGTCTATTATCCGGCATTCTTTCAACATGTTCCTTCCATTTTTGTTTGAGATATTTTAACCTATCATTCATACTAAAATGTCCAGCTCTTCCCTTATATTTTCATTTCTTATTAAGTCCGTCTTCGTGCATCCTTTCACACTTCTCAAGAATTTCATTTCTGAAGCCTGTATTTTACTCTGTTGCTTTTTAGTTAACGTCCAAATCTCACTTCCGTATGTCAGTATAGGTACAGCCATAACTTTGTAGAACTTTAATTTTGTTTCTTTACGTATTTTGTTTCTAAATGTTCTATGTATTGTTCCACACACCCTTTGAAATTCACATATTTTATTGTAGACGTCATATTCCTTGTCATAACTAACATCAGTTCCCAAGTAGTTAAAATGGCTTACCTGTTCAACGCAACGATTATTTATAACTATTTTTGTTCTAATTGGCTCTTTTCCAATGAATGCCATTACCCTTTATTTTATAAAAGAAATTTTCATATTATATTGCTTACAAAGTTCACTAAGTTTAAAAATAGATTTTTGCAGGGCAGACTGGCTATTTTGTATAATAACTAAGTCGTCAGCAAACAACAAAATATTTAAAAAGTTTTTATTTGAAATTTTAAAACCTACATTCACTAGCTGCTTCCATTTTCACACTAAAAAGTGTAGGTGATAAAGTACACCCTTGTCTGACACCCTGATTAGTAAGAATTGTTTTAGAAATTTTACCATTGTTCCTCACATTTATTTTTGTTCGGAAGTAGAAGCATTGCATCATTTTTACTAATTGTTGTGGGTATCCTCGTTCTTCCAATATTTGCCACATTTTGCATCGGTTTACCCTACCGAAAGCTTTTTCAAAGTAAACAAACGCCATATGCGTTTCTTTATTAAACTCCCTATGTTTTTCAATTAGTTGTTTAACAATAAAAATGTTATCTTTGTTCACTTTGTTCCGAAAGACAAAATATACTCTAGGTTTTCAAGAATCTTGGGTATGCAGAACGGATAAGAAAGGTTAGGTTTAGACGGAAACTGTTGTAAATGAATTTATATAACTCCGGCAAGAATAGTAGAAAATCCTTGCCAGCTTCACTCTCCTTATTTTTCTAGGATTCTTACCACATTATTAAATTATTAACATTTTCACTTTTAATTTATCTGGGGATATTTCTGAAGTTCCTCATCTAGCACTGTGTGACGATTGAGGGAAACCACTAAAAATAAAAAGGAAATAAAAAATCAGGGTGGAATAAGATCTGATGTGGAGGCTTATAAGAAATAAAGCTGAACCTTCAAATTGCGAACCATAACTATAACATTAAATCAATTTTCTCGGTTAATAATAATAATAATAATAATAATAATAATAATAATAATAATAATAATAATAATAATAATAATAATAATAATAATAATAATAATAATAATAATAATAATAATAATAATAATAATAATCATAATCATAATCATAATCATAATCATAATCATAATCATAATCATAATCATAATCATAATCATAATCATAATCATAATCATAATCATAATCATAATCATAATAATAATAATAATAATAATAATAATAATAATAATAATAATAATAATAATAATAATAATAATAATAATAATAATAATAATAATAATAATAATAATAATAATAATAATAATAATAATAATAATAATAATAATAATAATAATAATAATAATAATAATAATAATAATAATAATAATAATAATAATAATAATAATAATAATAATAATAATAATAATAATAATAATAATAATAATAATAATAATAATAATAATAATAATAATAATAATAATAATAATAATAATAATAATAATAATAATAATAATAATAATAATAATAATAATAATAATAATAATAATAATAATAATAATAATAATAATAATAATAATAATAATAATAATAATAATAATAATAATAATAATAATAATAATAATAATAATAATAATAATAATAATAATAATAATAATAATAATAATAATAATAATAATAATAATAATAATAATAATAATAATAATAATAATAATAATAATAATAATAATAATAATAATAATAATAATAATAATAATAATAATAATAATAATAATAATAATAATAATAATAATAATAATAATAATAATAATAATAATAATAATAATAATAATAATAATAATAATAATAATAATAATAATAATAATAAAACACCTTTAAAATTTCTTACATATTATTTATATAAATTTCTAAGTAGAAATGCTATTTATATCATTCCCATTCGCTCAACGTGTCATGCACATCAAGCATGAAGCAGTCATGTTCACATGCCTGCATTAAACGGGAAGTGTCTATCATTTTCACGGTTGCTAGCCTAAATGACAGATGCACATCAGTAATGCCGTGCATAAGCTCACCTCATTTTCGAGATCCCATGTCATTTCTAGGCTAAACACGTAGTGCCTATCATTTTCAGCTTCTTAGCCTAAACGATAGGCACATCACTAACGGGTTCCTAAGCTAAATGGGAGGCTTATGTCATTTTCATAGCTCCTGAGTGTTTTCTAGGTTTAACGTAAGGGGCCAACTTTTTTCACAGTTCCTAACCTAAACGACAGATGCATATCATTATCGCCCTTCCTAAGCTAAATGAGAAGTGCACATCTTTTCACGACTCCTAAGTGGTTCCTAATTAAACCTAAAGTGCACATCATTCTCTGGGTTTCTGCTCTAAAGAAAAAGTGCGTGTTATTTTCACGCGTAACCAAACTGAATGAAACATATTCTTCTATTTTTCAAATTTGTGCCACATCAGAAACTTTATCGACAACATTTCTGCAATAACCTTATTAATTGTATCAAAACTTTAAGAAAATTTAAATGTATTGTAGATACAAGCAATACATAGCAAACATACAAACAACATTGACTGACTGAAATAGCATTAACATATACAATTCTTGGACATTTGTACACAGATCCCCTGAATGATTTTATCATTAATTTTCCTCTAGACTCTTTGAAGGTTCCTTTCAGAAGAAATTGTGCACTATAACATCTTAATGCACGGATTGCCTACTTTCCAGCAGTTACCACGGTAGCAATGGCTTCTACACATCTTGTCTTCTGCACTAGAAACATCATTAGGCAGAAATAACAAGTAATATGTAACCAACTCCCGTGGACTATAACGTGTACACCCAAAATCCGAGGTCTGTTCAATAAATAATGATCATAATTTTTAGGTCCCAATTTTTCGCACTAAAATTCAATCGTATTATATTCTGTTAGCTTAATACGAAACAAACACGCCGTAGTAGTTTCATTGTTGGTACTCCTGGTTCCCGCCTGTGACCAGGCGAGTTCAGACATATACAGTATCGCCTACCTCTGCAATGGAGGTAACATGCAGTTAAAGTTGATGTTAGAGGAAGATCCGGAGTTTCTTTCAAACGTAATCACTGCTAATGAAACTTGGCTACATCATGTTGATCCTGAGAGCAAACCTGCAAAGCTCAGTATGGAAATCTCCTTCATCACCAACCTCCAAAACGCAAAAGTAGTTGCTTCTGCTGGGAAAGTTATGGTCATCTCATTCTTTGATATTCATGGAATGGTTTATCAGCATGTTGTACCTGCACACACATCAGTAACTGGACAATACTACAAGGATGTCCTGTAAACATTGCAAGTCCATATCAGACGCAAAAGACCACATTTTCATGAAGCAGGCTGGATACTGACCACGATAATGCGCGTCCGCATACTGTCAACGTTGTTGCTGAATATCTTGCAAAAATCAACTTGAAGTGCATTCCTAACCGTCGCTATAGTCCGGATTTAGCCCCATATAACTTTTTTCTATTCCCTAACTTGAAGAGACGCCTTCGTGGGAGGCATTATACATCATCAGAAGCAGTAGTGAAGGCTGCGGAGGCGATTTTGAAGGATCTCTCAAAAAACTGTTTCCAGCATGTCTTTGAAGACTGGCAGAAACGCTGGAGCAAGAGTATCGCATTCAGGGGAGACTATTTTGAGGACTATCAAAATTATTACGATGAGTAAAGGTACGCTGTCAAAAAATTGATATAATTCTTTATTGAACAGCCCTCGTATTTATTTTATATATATATATATGAATTGCTTTCCAAATTGACTCTCCGTTGCGTGGTAATTATAAAAGTTTCATAAAATAACTGCATGGTGTTGTAGCTATATATTTTAATATTTAATGAAATAAAAATTAAGGATACATTCTTACAAATGTATGATAAAGTAATATTGCTTTTCTAATCAAGACTTCGCGGGTGATCAGCCGTGTCGTTTATAAAGGTTGATCTTTCGGCCATGCAGACTCCATGGCCTTCTTCAGGATCTGCATCTGCAATGGCCGAAAGCTTTATAAACTTGACACGGCTGATCACCCGCAAAGCCTTGATTAGTAATGCACGCCGGGAAACCTTCAAGTCTAATATTGCTTTTATTTATTTCAGAATTTAGTGCATTTTTGTTACTCTATGTATATAATATTATATGTAAATATCACACAATTATGAATTTTATACTTCTACTACCGATAAAGCAAGCAAGGTATACCTCTCACTGTGTAAGACCAATTCTGTTTTGAGGTTTAAGAATTTGTCCTTATTTTGAACTTCCTTGATGTTTACTGTATAGCTTCGTTGTGTTTAACTCTCGTTCTTATTACCTATGCCATCACAGTCAATGATACTGAGAGATATGACATGAATTAATGATAATTAGCAAAGTAAATTTGGAAAAAAAACGCTCCAGGTTTTAGTTGTGGTACCTCCACGGCTTTTGCCAATTATTACGACTGGAAAGGTTTAGGCGAAATTTGAACTGCGAACTTCCCATACTTATAGTTTAATAATACCCCAGAAGAGTTCTAGGAAGAAGCCTAAAGGCTGTAATCTGAACGACACCTAGCGTATTTGAACAGATGTTTTATTAACGTAGCTAGCGTTTTCAGTAAAACACATCGTTGGCCTGAAATTGTCTTTATATCTAACCTCGCAGCTTCCTGTTTCTAAAATATCCTGTTTATCACAACTTGGTGCGAGTAAACCGGAATTGCCTTGGAAACGTAGCAAAGTTGACATACCGTTTCTTGTTTCATGCATAATTTTGTTCAGCCATTAGTGGAAGATAATGTCAAAAGATGGAACCTATATAACCATGAGGTTACCTCAATTTACTGAAAATAACTCTAAGAGTAATCTGGAATTTATCTATACCACTTCATTAACATGAATTGCGTATACATATTGACATTTCTATTCATGAATTTATGATAAAATATTAATGGTGTATTCATTTTCAAACAGAGGTGTATGGTATACATGAGATGTTTTGATGAGCAGGATGAAAATTAAAATTTGTTACAATATTTTAATTCATGCGTTATAATAATATTTATGTGTATATACATCCTCTTACCTCCGATTGGTCAATTGCACTTAACCTCACAATTTTCACCATGTTTCCCTGACACTTCTTGTCACTGAGGGTTTGTTTACATGTTCGATAGGAAATAATGGATCCATTAGTTAACACTTATCACTAAATTATCTAGGCGTATGTTGCAAGTAGATGAGTTATTTGCATTTCAGATAAAAATTTGAAATCACGTTTTCACCGGAAATACATATTGTCGCCAGGCCATTGTTGATTGAGGCGGCAAGGCATTTAAAAGGATGCGTAGTGCAGTGTGTAGAGAAAAGCTCGCCGAAACGGCGGGTGGAGGAGATGGATTTCTCGAGAGTTCGCCTTTGTTCTAGCCGGGTCTCGATTGTTTGAGAAATGTCTGGTGTGTTAGTAATCTATAAAAAGGCAGCCCGCCCACCAAAGACACCCGAAGGTACTTCGGTAACCTCTAAATCAGCTCCCAACCAAAATACCTACACCACCTTCATCCTACAAACTTCAATTCAAATCCCACCTGCGGTAAAAACCCTTAACGGGTGGGCGCGCAGCAAAAAACCTTATGTCTGTATACAGCCAGCCAGCACGAGCGAGCGAAAGACAGTCGGTAATTGAACGCTTGCGGGTAAGCAGCTGTGTTTGTTGACCTTGTATATTGTGTATGTGTACGAAGCGTATTTCTACGGAAGTAAAGTGAATTTTTGTGTATTTTTTTATTTCACGAACCCACAAAGTCACAATATTCTTCAGACCCACTGAAATCATTTTTATACAACTCTCTCTGTGTGTATGTGTGGGTGTGTCTGTGAATGGCATAACTCAAAAACTAAAAGTCAAAGATCTCCTTCTTATTGGTTTCATCTCTTTATATATAGTTTTTACTTTCTCAAACAAATTTTATCTATATGCCATATACGTTTAAGATATTTTTAAGGCAAGTAAAATGTGCATCTTATATTTTCGAAGAATAGCTATAATCTTCCAAAAGTTAAAGGCATATGGAGGCCTTCAGACTCCAGAAAATCTTAAGCTTGCCTCTCCTACCAGCGCTGCCGAATGTGGTACAGATGCCAGTCTCATAATAAGAAATAATGTTATTTTCTGATCATGAGAGCACAAAAATCCTGTCTGTATAATACTGTGGCTAACCCGATCGCGATAACGCGGCTTGCGCGCACAAAGGAACTGATAGTGTTTCACGGAGATAAAGAGCTTGCATAAGCAGATAAACATAGCGCCGGAGATAAAAGACTTGCCAACACAGATATAGCTACATTCTGGAAAATTCGTGTTTTATCTGGTGACATGTTAGAGAAAATTCTATAACAGTCTGGAATTCATGAATGGTTGTATAAAGGGAAGCCATGGCCAGTTTGTGCCGTTTTGTTTTCCCTCCGGCACCTTTTTTTTACTTGCCCTTCCGGTTCGAGGCGTTGCTGTCACGTTGCTTTGGTTTTCCGCCGTTCCTCTTTGGGGGCCTGCGGTGCCCGAGGCTCCTTGGGTGGCTCCCTCGAACCGGCTCGCCTGACTCGCGTCGCGTCCGTGTCTCTGGGTAAGTCCTCCATGTTCGGGTTTCCTTATACTCTCTTTGGGTTTTCATGCGTTTCCGTTTGGTGAGCCGTGTTGTTTTATGGGGCTCTTTCCTCTCAGTTCGGGACCAGAAGTTGATTGTTACTTTATGTGTCTGGGTTGATCAATACAAAATGTAGCTGGAAGTAAATTCTATATGAAGATAGGACAGAAGTTTATTGTTATTGTATGTTTATGTACTGGTGAGCGCAAAGTGTAGCAAGAAAAAAAAATCAAATTAAGGTTTAATAAAAGCTTTATGGTTTTAATTAATTTCATGACACTGGGTTGGCCCGCACAAATTGGTAGCAAAGCGTGGTTCATTTGACGCTTGGCTCTCGGCTTGGTTTCCGCGCGTTCGTGTTTGTTGCTTTTGGAGTTCTTTGTGCCTACTACTGTATCCTGTGGCAGTTAGGAATGGCATCTTCCTTAGCAAATGTTGACCGCTTGCGTAATGGTGAGCTGCTTTTTGAGTTGTAAATTCGTGGTGGGCAGGTCTCTCCTGCGGCCGACTGGGCGGCCATATTAGACGCATTGCGTCTTGTTGAGGACAAACCGTTCATTGCTTTACCTGATATGCATGATTTAGTTGCCCAATCCCCTCAAGTGTGTTCTGAAGCGCTTTTCGAGTTGGGTGAGGTTATCCAAGATTTGGAGCGCGAGGGGTCCCCTTCAAGAGGACAGCACGTCCGTTTATTGGCGCGCATCCAGCATTATATCAACAGGTTAGATTATCTCATTACCTATTTTCCGCGTTCCGAGGTTTTACCTCGTGTTAAGACACTGTAACAGTATTTTTTTAGTAATGTTCGAAGGAATAATAAATATATAAAAATGTATGTAGTTGTGTGATTGGCCGAAGTAGTAGTGGTATCACGTGGTGTGATGACGTGTCAGTGAATCGGCCAATCACAAAATAAAGTGGGAATCACTATGGGGACAAGAAAATCAATAATCTAGAAAAGTGTTAGAATCTTGTGTCTTGCTGGAGAACGAGGAAGTTGACTTAAGATGTTACGATCATTATAATTGTAAAGAAAAATTAATAAGATTCGAAAAGTGTTATTCAATATTTATAATATAAAAGAGTGAATCGTAGTTTATATTATATAATTAAATAATATATAACAAAATTGGACTCATCTAAATTTTATTTTCACCAAAAATCCGCGTCCACACCTTAGAAAGATCTCATGACTCTTATTAGATTAAAACTTGACTTGGATATTACAAAGAAGTTGGCGTGATTCTTATTGGAAGAAGAAGATCATAAATTAAAATCCCGTTACAAATGGCGCAGCAACGTGTGGGGCTCGAATAGGATAAAGAAGAGGAGATCGTGCATCGTGCAGCTCCGTGGGAATTTAAAAGGAAAGAAGAAAGAAGAGAGAAGAAAGAAGAAAACGAGAACTGGTTTAAGTGAGTGAAATTAAAAAAAAAAAATAATAATAATAATAATAATAATAATAATAATAATAATAATAATAGTAGTAGTAGTAGATTTATGTTGTTAAGAAATCAGAAAATAGTTAAAAAGATGGCGAGTAGAAAAGAAATAATAGTGGAAGGAGAAGTTACTGATAGTGTAGGAATGAATAGGGAGGATGCAAGATTAAGCATAGATAATGAGTCAATGTTGGAAAGAATAACAAGAATGTTAAGTAATTTAGATTCTAAAATAGAACAAAATGCAAATGATTTAAAATCAGAAATGAGTAATTTAGATTCTAAAATAGAACAAAATGCAAATGATGTAAAATCAGAAATAAGTAATTTAGATTCTAAAATAGAACAAAATGCAAATGATTTAAAATCAGAAATGAGTAATTTAGATTCTAAAATAGAACAAAATGCAAAGAATTTAGATTTTAGAATGAGAGATGTAAAATCAGAAATAGGAGATGTTAAATCTGAAATGAGTAATTTAGATTCTAAAATAGAACAAAATGCAAAGAATTTAGATTTTAGAATGCGAGATGTAAAATCAGAAATAGGAGATGTTAAATCTGAAATGAGTAATTTAGATTCTAGAATGAAAGATGTAAAATCAGAAATGAGTAATTTAGATTCTAAAATAGAACAAAATGTAAATGATTTAACTAAGAAAATGAATGATTTAGATGTAGGAGTAAGACAGGAACTAGCACAAAATGTGAGTAACTTAGAAATTAATTTATTACAGAAGCTAAAACAGGAATTAAAATCTGAAATTTCACAGGAGATTAGAGAAGGGAGAAAAGAGTGTAGGGATAATATGGAAAGGCTCATGCAGATCATAGAGATTAATAAGGATGAGAATAGAAAGGAAGTCAATGAGTTGAGAGAGATAATTCAGGAAACTAGGTTAGGTCAGGACATTGTGAAACAAGAAATAAGAATGGAATTAAACAAAGAGTTAGAAACATTTAGGATACAACAGGCAGAAATAACACAAAAACAAAGAGAAGAATTAGGAGATAAAGTAGAACAAAGAATCCATGTAATTTGTTCTGAAATGCAATTACAACATGATGAAAGTAAGATACACCAAGAGGAAATAAAGTTACAAATTGATGAGATAAGTAAAGCAAAAGAAGAAGTAATTTTGCAAATTAAAGAGGTAAAAGAACATTTTGAAAAAGAAAAGGATAACTTAGGAAAATTGACACAAGTTGTAATTGCATTACAGGCTAGAAAAGTAAATAACGGGAAAGAAATGTCTAGAATTACAAATATAAACGATTGTGACTTACCAGGTGAATTAAGCAATCATCAGAAGTCTAGTGATGTAGTAAGTGAATGTAGTGATTTTGTGAGTCCAGATAATGATATTAACTATCACAGAAACACACAAAACATGTCCTCACACACACAACTCCACAGTCTAGGTCAAAATGAATGTGTACATTATTCACTAAATGATATTAGTCCACCAAGTTTTGATGAGGAATCAGGTGATAATCCAAAAGTATTTCTTAGGGAATTGGAAGAATATTTCCGTATTAAGAGAATTCCCAATGAATTTCGGATGGTAATAGTAAAACGCTGTTTGAAGAAAAATGCTCTTGAGTGGTTAAGGTTAACTTTGGCTTCACATGAAACATACAGTACTTTCAGAAATCTGTTTATAAATAGATTTTGGGGACCTGAGAGACAAAGAAGAATAAAAGTTGAGTTAGCAACGGGTAGGTTTGAGTTTAAAAAAGGGATTTCTATGACTGAATATTTCTTAAAATTAGCAAACAAAAGTAAGTTGATCAATCCCGAAATTTCTGAGACAGAAATTGTCAACATGCTAATACGTCATTATCCACCACATATCAGAAATCATTTAATTGTGGCTAAGCCTATCGATTTCTCTGATATGATTGAATTATTATCCGAATTTGAAGCACATAACCTCATTAATGATACTACATCCTGTGATGGTAACTATAATAACGTCCATATTGAGCGAGGAAGAAATCGACAGGAATCACAACCTACAAATAATAGGAATAATAGGACGAGTTTAAATTGGGGCGGGGCACCCGTGAGAAATCAAAGATTTGAAGGAAGAGGTTATGATCCTAGACGAACTTATGAATCTGTAATTCCCGGAACAGGAAAGGGAGTTCAAAATAATGTGCAAAGGAATTATCATAACAATCAGTCGACGAGAATTGGAAGAAATGATCACATAAACCATGTAAGATTTTATCGAGGAAATAATCAGCGAATAAGTAACTTTAATAGGGGTAGAGGTACTAGTTTATTTAGTGCAAATCAAAGAGATTTTAGGGGTGTGAGATTTGAAAGAAGTAATCAAAATGAAAGAGTCGAAAATACACAAAGCACAGAGAATGATGTGAATATAAACGATAGTACCAACCTAACCAACAATGAAAGTAATAATCAGAGGGAGACGGAAAACTAAAAACCAAATCATTTTGTGCTCTGGAAAGTGGTTCGGTGAGGATGACACAGGGCGAATTGAAAGTTGAAGATAACGGAAATAAGCTCACTCTCTTGCAGAAAAATAAGGAATTAGTTAACCCACCTCAGATAATTATTTACCTATGGGATAAAGAATATACAGCCTTAATTGATACTGGAGCCAGTTCTACTGTGATAAGTGAGGAATTGTTTAAAAATCTGTTAGCTAACTATAAAGTGGAATATTTAAATGTGTGTAACGTTTACTGCAGTACTGCAATTGGGAAGAAAAAGGATAGGATTAAATATCAAGTATTAATTAAGGGGCGAATAGGTGAATGGAATTTCAATTTCATTGCGTTGGTAATTCCACATTTGGCAAGAGATGTAATTGTGGGTAATGATTTATTATATGAATGGCAAAGTGTATTGAATTTCGAAATGCATGAAATGAAGGTTAAGACAGAAAATGATTTATTAGTAATAAAATTATTGGAAGAAGATGGAAGAAAAGAAGTGAATATGGATAATATAAATAATGAAAGGTTTTTTGTAGAAGATATACTTTTGCAAGAAAATGGTAATATTGAATACGAGGAAAATGAAAATTGTGGGAAGAGTTTAATTATTGATGGATTGCAAAATAATGTAACTGACCTTGAAAAGCATTGTTGCCAATTATATACAATACAAGATAAGAATGGCGGAAGCCAAGTGGAGGAAGAAATAGAATTCCAGAGAATATTACAAGTAAAGTTAGAAAACACATACAATCTAGATCAAGCGGGAAAAGAACAGCTGAAATTATGTATATTAAAGAACAGAAAAGCCTTTAGTTCAAAACCTGGACTGTGTAACAAATATACTCACACATTTAAAGTGAATGATACTGCTCCGTATACACATAAAAGCAGACCTTTACCCATAGCTATAAGACAGCAAGCATCAGAGGTGATAAATAAAATGTTAGAAAATGGAATAATAGAAATTTCTAACTCACCTTACTTACATCCTCTATGTTGGGTTCATAAATCAGATGGCTCATTGCGTATGACAATTGATGCAAGAAAAATTAATTCATTAACCCAACCAGACCATTTTAGGCCTCTTGGAGTGGATGAAGTGCTATCTAAGTTAGAGCGTGGAAAATATTTTTCGAAATTAGATTTGGTGTCCTCATATTGGCAGATTCCCCTGGATGAATCAGTTAGAAAATATACTGCGTTTAATTTTGGAGGGAGAATTTACCAGTTCAAAACATGCGGTTTTGGATTGTCAACAAGTGGAAGTGCATTACTTCGAGCCTTATATAATATTTTTGGAGATACAATTGAGAAGTTTGCTATTCAATATATAGACGATTTTCTTATCTTTGATCAAGATTTCGACGAACATATATCTCATCTGAATTACATATTTACAAAATTTTCTGAAAGTGGTATGACTATAAATTTGGATAAATCAAGTTTTATTGCCAAAGAAATTGAATTTTTAGGGTACATAATATCCGAAAAAGGTATGGCACCAAATCCAGATAGAATAAAATCCATTGAATCTATTCCACCACCAAAGAATATTAAACAACCGTGCATACAATTACAAGAAAGTTTGCTATGTGGCTGTGAGTCATAATATCCATTTGTTGAAGCAGTGAGTTGATGAACAATTGAATATCGTGAAGAGTATGCATCTATACGCATGAACAAGTGACGATCGTAGTGACGTTAAACGTAAACAAGTGAAGGTAGGATTGACGACGAGTAATAAGATTGTGGGAAGATATCATAAGACATTAATGAAACCTTTCAAAAGCATTGACAGTAATTGAAACAATATTGAATATATACTATGTGTGTGTTAAATAATAATAATAAAAAAAAATTGTTAAACATCAATATATTGTTGTATTTTAATTAATGTTAATTTATTGTTGTGTTTTATGTTTGTGTAATAATGTGAAATTGTTGTTAAATGTTCATTTATTATATTTTATCCAATGTAGGTATATTATTATATTTTATGTATGTTGTATTGATGTTGTGTAATATTGGTGTAAACAAAATTGTTAATTGGGGCTGTTCTTCGAAATATATGGAAACAGATTGTTAATTGTTAATTCCTTTATTTGGTTATTTTCCATATATTTCGAAGAAGGGCATTTGTAACAGTATTTTTTTAGTAATGTTCGAAGGAATAATAAATATATAAAAATGTATGTAGTTGTGTGATTGGCCGAAGTAGTAGTGGTATCACGTGGTGTGATGACGTGTCAGTGAATCGGCCAATCACAAAATAAAGTGGGAATCACTATGGGGACAAGAAAATCAATAATCTAGAAAAGTGTTAGAATCTTGTGTCTTGCTGGAGAACGAGGAAGTTGACTTAAGATGTTACGATCATTATAATTGTAAAGAAAAATTAATAAGATTCGAAAAGTGTTATTCAATATTTATAATATAAAAGAGTGAATCGTAGTTTATATTATATAATTAAATAATATATAACAAAATTGGACTCATCTAAATTTTATTTTCACCAAAAATCCGCGTCCACACCTTAGAAAGATCTCATGACTCTTATTAGATTAAAACTTGACTTGGATATTACAAAGAAGTTGGCGTGATTCTTATTGGAAGAAGAAGATCATAAATTAAAATCCCGTTACAACACTCAAACAAAATTTTGAGGCGCTCCTCGAGAAACTTAACGCCATGGCTAGTCAAGGGGGAGAAGACGCTAAGCTGTATTTTCCGGAGACCTCGTCTTCCCCGGCTGTGAGTCCCGTAGCTTCTCTTTCGACGCCATTTCGTGCCTTAAAAATCATACACCCTTTACAAATTGAGGACTTACCCAGAGACACGGACGCGACGCGAGCCAGGCACACACTTCCCCTGCCGGTTCGAGGGAGTCACCTAAGGAGCCTCGGGCACCGCAGCGCCCCCAAAGAGGAACGGCGGAAAACAAAGCAACGTGACAGCAACGCCTCGAACCGGAAGGGCAAGTAAAAAAAGGTGCCGGAGGGAAAACAAAACGGCACAAGTTATGCGACAGTCGTAAACAGGTCAACAGCTGTGAAGTGTTGTAACGAGAGCTGATGTAAACAGATGTTATTAGAACGCTGTTGTAGATTGCGATGTAATTCTACTGCTACGAAGTGTATTTCTGCGCAAATAAAGAACATTTCGAATTATGACAAATTGGACTTTTAATTCTAAGAACCCACAAAGTCACAATACGTGCGAGCGATGCACGTCTTATCTTTCATATGGTCGTGGTTACCCAACATCCATCCGTTCAACACAGATAAACCTGAAAAACAGCAATATTACTTCCTGAAAACACTTATCTCACGTATAAATAAACAGTTCACCTACTACACGCAGTTTGAAACAGACCGAGTTAATGATCTGTTCGTTTTCAGAGTAGGGTTTGTTATTTCGTTAAAGTGAACGACATTGTTGAGCCGTTAGGCGAACTTGAGCTGAAATATTGTTACTATTACATTAAATTACATATATATTGTGACTTTGTGGGTTCGTGAAATGAAAAGTCCAATTGCACCACTCAAAAATGTTCTTTATTTCCACCGACTTACAGTTAAACACTTGCCAATTACACAGAATTACGTAATGCACACAATTACGATTCACCAGTTCGTCCGCTACAATTCCACTTTGCTCTCGCAATTACGTACAATCCTCCGATGCACGTACACAGTCTTCTCGTCCGTACACTAGCATTGCACTCTTACGCTACTCGCCAAGAACTGACTCCCTCACTCATTGCAGCCCTTTTTATAGGAATGTCACTGTCTTCTAGAAGTCTCTAGTTTCCGTGAATCACCGCGAAAGTTCCAGAGGACAGGGGAAGGGGAAAGAGGCGGCAGGCGACAAGTGATACTCCCCTAATCAACCCCTCAGTTAGTGACTGAGATTAATGGGAGGGTGTGGCTCGGCTGCCTCTAGCCCCTTACTCAGCTGTCGTTGGTAGTGCTTTCCGCTAATTTGGTGACTATATATATATATATATACTCCAGTGTTTGTGATCCGAATGCGTGAACATGTCCCTCGATGCTGGGATAAATAGTTCTTCGATCAACAAACGTGAAGTGATTCATTCTCAGGGCAGAAAAATTATATTCAATATGAACAAGGTTTTACGAAAGCTCTGTAAACCATAATATAGGGCAACTAGGTTTTTCAAAAACCTGGCAATTAAATGTAGAAGCTTGTGGTGTAGGTAGTGCACATACAGGGTTATGAATTTGTAGTGAAGCAGCTTCATCCTTATAAAAAGGAAGCGTGCCTGTATTTCAATCTCCGGGAAAGACCCACAAAGTTGGAAAGCGGATTGAAACCATGCTTACTATTTCACTGCTGTGACGTGCATCAAGGTAATATTTTAATTTTTTAGGAATATTTAATGTGTTGTTGCTGACGTGTAAAACGTGCTATGTACAGAACCTCTGCCGGTACACCTACCACGCTTGGCAACAGCGGGCCGTTTGAGCACTGGCCAGCGTTCATATGTCTTTAACTTTTGCGAGCGGTATAATGAAATCCTATTAATTCTGAATGAGTTTTGCTTAATTGGTAAGCTGCAAGTGATACATGAAATCATACTGCACGAAAAAGGTAGATGTCACCAAAGTTCAAAATTTAAGGCAAATAAAATTTGTTGTGGTGAGATATTTTTGAACTATTGGTTTGATTTGTATATATACATTTTTCCAGTGGAGAATCGCTATTTTTTTCATCTCGTGGCCATGTAAAGAGAATAGAGTTTGAAATCCATCAGTAGTGACCCACTGTTAATGTATCTGACTATCGTTCAAACCTACTTTACTGTAATAATCCCTTTATCCTACAAGGAAATCTCAATGGTCATAGACTGCAGTTGTTTTCCAAAGCGATTAATTTCGTATCTTGAGAGTGGAGGACCTTCATATTCACCAACTTCATCTCCATTCCCTGTATATATTATGCACTTATAGGTGTATGCTTTATGAGATCATAAATATCACCTACTATAATGTCCTACTCGACCATTCTGATTGATGATTGCTTCACCAACAAACGACACATAAGCTATTAAATTGCCATTTCCTGGAAGACCTCCAAGGAAGGTTAATGAAGTCAAGATATGTTACAAATGTTTATATCCCTTTGAATAAATATTCAGTTATTTTTCACCCGTTATGTTTTATACCCAAGACACTAAGAATAATTGCATTACATCGGGTGCCCGCCTCGGTAGCGTAGATGGTAGCGTGTCTGCTTCGCGTTCAAGAGGTCACGAGTTCGAATCTCGGTAAGGGTGAGTTACCTGGATAAGGTTTTTCCGGGGTTCTCCCTTATCCTTCAAGACGAATGTCGGGTAACTCTAAGTTAATTAAAAAAAACATTACAACGGTTAATTAAAATGCATTTATTAAATCATCAATATAGTTTTAAAAATTACCTTGGCAACGAGGGCAGACAAAAATGTAATAAAATGTTTTGAAGAAAAAGGGCAGAGAAATTGATATGAATTTCGTTACAAATGTGCCTATCAGTGCAATTGACCAGCTGTAATAACAACCAGCTCTCCTTGCTAAACGTCAAGTGCCTATAACGGAACATTTATCACTACTGCAATTACTGTCATGGCACAGACATAAATGTGAGGATCTACTCCCATTATTCCTGGACCCGTAGGACTAGAACCCGGGCCTCTCGGGTATATTTGCCGTAGGACAGTACCTATTTTATAAACTGCCCCCCCCCCCGCCCCGCTGCACACGGCAGACGGGACGGAAGTGGATACGCCACCTACGCGCCGGTCCTTAATGAACCAGCTACCAAAAAACCTTGGTAGGGCCGCCGGTGATCCAGCACACCAACTACTAGCTCTGCAGGCTAGCACCCGGGACTTATGAGGCAACCCTCTACCCCCTCCGGGGGGCCAAGTCCTGGCCGGAGCTACCCAATTTCCCGTGGGTGGTGGGAACGCACTGCCCCCTCGAGTCCAACCCAATCCGAACAGCTTCCAGAGGGAGGGGCTCGAATGTTCGGACCGAGGTTCCTCTAGTAACGTCAGAGGTACCACGAGTGCTAAGGGTCCGCAGCGCCCGCACCTTGGCAGCTGAAAGGGACGAATCCCTCCCCCTACGGGAGTCATGGCACAGACATACTCCGAGGATCTACTCCCATTATGAGGCAACCCTCTACCCCCTCCGGGCGGCCGATGGTAGCCTGGCCAGTGGTACCCAATTGCCCGTGGGTGACGGGAACACACTGCCCCCTCGAGTCCAACCCAATCCGAACAGCTCCCATTCGGGAGGGGCTCGTCAGTCATGGCACAGACAGTAAGGCCTCGTTGAAAGCGATTTCTTCTAGCATCATTAGATATCGCAACTATTATGTGTTTCAAATGTGAAGAGTTCTGGACCGCCGCCGATCAGATGTATTAGCACGTTCAGCGTTGCCACCTCGTCATCCCCAATATTTGCATATTTCCCTCTCTCTCCCACATTATTCTAGACCTTGATGCTAAACGTATTACTAATTTTTCAAATTTTTATTATGTAGTTGCTGAAATCAAAATTAAAAAATGGATATTCGCATATTATATACATGTATTAAATGATATAATTATAATTATAGTTTATGAATTTCTATTTTTTAATCCAACGGAACTGCAAGTGGCACATCCATATAGCTGTGAATAGCGCTTACGTCAATAGAATTTGTCTTCATCGTTCGAGTATTGTAAATTATGATCATAGGCTAAAAAATCTCGTCACGTTTTTTTTCTTTCCAAAAGCCATCTTCTTAAGTTTATCTGATGTCTCATGCAATTTTCCCATTCTTGCGTTCAGCATCAGTCAGTTTAAAAGTATTATTTCTATCTGCAACCTTATTTGAGCTCATGTAAACTCAATTGTATTGCACTGACAGTGGAAAGTGGAAAAATGATTACTTCGTGTTTCATTTCAATTGCAAGTAATCCAGCTGATACAAATATCTCTGGGTTTTAAACAGAAGAACAACTGTATAATACTGCAATGAACTCTATAGAGTAAAAAAATTACGAACCATTCATAAACAAACATGTAATGTGACAACTCATGTTCGGCAAGGCCAACAGGAAGTGCACTGTTTGCTCTCGCGCGAATTCAAAACCTAGACTTATTCAAAGTGATTCTTTTATCACGTCATGTCAAACATTTACATTTCAGTTCTGAGTAATTACAAATAGACGTACACGCATGCATGCCCACCAGTAATAATGATCATTACAGTGGTTACGTCGCGATACGCAATTGGGATATTACATTACACTATTTATATCTCAGAGAAATTGTTGGGAGAGTCCTCCACCAGCATCTATACATGTTTGCACTCGTCTCACCATATTTTCTGAAGTTTTACGCAGATGATATCGAATTGAGAGAAGGTTATTTCCAGAAATATGGAGCAACGTATCATACATCTAATGACACCATGGAACCTGTAACCAGTTTCTTTAATAATCGAATAATCTCAAAGGTCTGTTGCCCCCCAGATCCTCTGACCTAACCTCACCGGATTTTTTCTTGTGGGGGTATCTAGAAATAGAGTGTACAAGAATAGGCCATGGACAATTGATGTCCTCAAAGAACCCATTCGAACCGAAATAAGTAACATTGGCGAGGATACTCTCCGTAAAACTTCAGAGAATATGGTGAGACGAGTTCAAACATGTATAGATGCTGGTGGAAGTCACTTCCAACATTTTCTCTGACATTTAAATCGTGTAATGTAATCTCCGAGTTGTGTATTACATTCTCCCAAAGTTGCACGTTTGTGCTCTTATTAATTCAAAAGTTATGGCCTATTGAAAAGGTTCAAGTTTTTATAGATCGCATGATATATTGGTACCTTATTTCATTAGAAAAACTATTTGGGCTAAAAATATGGAGCTTTTACGATTAAGTTAGACACATTATTCCCTATCTTCCTTATGGATCACTTTTTGCAAGATTTGAATTTTTCTCTTAACCCAAATAGTATTTATAAGAGATAAATTCAGCTGACGCTCATCACACACCACTTATTATGGGGGAATGCAATAGGACAACACTGCAGGACTCCGATTGGTTGCTTACCTAGTAGCATTTATGAACCAACATTATCCCATTTGAAACGCATAATAAGATGTTCACAGCATTAAGTCGAACCAGCTCCTGTCACGTGATGTACCCCGTAGGAAAATATTTTGACCTCCTGATTAGCTACTGCAGCCAGTGAAGAATGAGATCGCTACTGAGATAGCTACATAGTTGCGATATCAGTCCAATTTTAAAAATAGACTTTACTATTGGGGATATAAGTTCTACCCATTCTTTCCACATTCGGTTCGAGAGCTACTATGTATCTGTGATTTACACTATTACTGCAAATTCTTAAGCTTCAAAATGAAGACCAAAACAACTTTGGTATATGTTTGCGATAAACAATGCAAAGTTCATAGGTATACAGTGCGCTTTGAAATTTGTATGGGAGATTGAGAGAAGAGAGCAACAACTTGTAATTCTGAAGAACATCACAAATTTAATTCTTAACGCAAATTTCATTTACAAAGTACTGCGTTTACATAAGATCTGAAGCTTTCCTGGCGACGAATATGCTCAAGTTGTTCTCGGGAAGCAAGCCAGGAGAAAAGACGATTAGAAATCGACGTTTCGGGACTGTGCATCTCTCCCATCACCAGGATATTTAATAAATGTTACACAAACGAATCACTGGATATAAACAAAGACAAAACACTATCAAAATTCGCATTACTGAACAAAAGACTGTTTTCAGTAAATTAAATGTCAGCTCAGGATATGGTGTGAGTATAGAAAATTAATTGGTTCAAAGAAAGATAACTACTTAAGTTGACTATGAAGGTGAATTGATCTGTGCTTCTTAAGTCAGCGTATTTCCATTTTAAGGCCGGTTTCCAAGAGGAGCTGAACTGAAATTCAGCATCACGATTAATCATCACCTGAGAAGTCTGGGCTGGCAGAGCATTGTTTTGATAACAACCATAGAGGTAACTTTCGGGAGACGACAATCTTGGCAAAATACAACAGTTACTGGGAGCGGAGAATTAAGGCGGTTTTGGCCATTTCCTCCGAGAGCAGCACGCTCAATCGTGATGCTGGATTTCAGTTCAGTTCCTCTTGCAAACCGACCTAAAATGGAAATCCGTTGGCTTAAGAAGCACAGATAGCTGCATAATCAAGTTAAGTAGTTACGTTTCTTTGACCCAATTTAGTTTCTATACTCACGCCATCTCCTGAACTGACATTTAATTTACTGAAAACAGTCTTTTGTTCAGTAATGCGAATTTTGATAGTGTTTTGTCTTTGTTTATAGTTATGTTATATCTAGTGATTCATTTGTGGTTATAACATTTAATAAATGTCGTGATGCTGGGAGAGATGCACACTCCCAAAACGTCGATTTCTAATCGTCTTTTCACCTGCCTTGCTTCCCGAGAACAACTTGAGCATTCCGTTTACATGTTTAATAAAAATAGCAGTTACGAAAAGCAGTTCATTCCCACAATTTGTAAAAGTAAAATCCACTGAAATGGGTCAACTACAGCTGACTTGTTTCCCAAATTGGGTAACACGATCTCTAATGACTCGTTCACGTGCACACCCATGTACACCTATGTATATTTTGTACTTGTAAATACAATACACTTTCAGATCGCGTCAAATATGTCACGGGTCACGAAATGGAACTTCAATGGCAACCAACGAACCCAAAGCAGTGATAGAAAGTACCCCAATTGTTGCGCTTCGGTTGCACCATGCACATGTAACACAATGCACTACAGATATTTAGTAAAACTTTACGTTTGTACTCCATGGCTTAAATACTTAGGGGTCATAATGCGAAAGGTATTTGTTTTCCATGCTATAAATGCGTATGTTCATAAAATTCACATTAAACATCAAGAATAAATATGCTTGAGGCTTTGAAAATTATTCTTTCACCATATTCATTTTCTGAAAATGTTTCCACAAGATGGAGTTTTCTGCAAACCTTCTGATGTCATCTAGAGCCCAGGGTTCGAGTACCATCTGTGACATCGGAAGATTTTAGGACCGTATTGCGGAGAGCTGTGAAAACCTGCTGGCAGGAAGAATGGTCCGCTCTCCGCAATGATAAACTTAGATCTGTGAAAGAACTTCCGATTACCTGCGTTATCTCCTGTCGTTCATCTCGTCGCGAGGAGGTGAGTTTGGCTCGGTTGCGTATTGGGCACTGCTTTTTTACTCATAGTTTTCTTTTTAAAAAGGAGCTTACTCCACTGTGTCCGTTTTGCAACGAAGCGTTATCAGTCCGACACGTGCTGCTAGAGTGGTTTTGCCTAGCACACCTTAGGACGTTTCTGCAGCTGCCGGACAGCTTTGCAGAAATCCTAGCGGATGATAACAAAATAGTGGAGAAGGTTTTGAGATTCTTTTCTAGACTAGACTGTAGGATTTAGCGAAGAGAATTTATGCCATTTTAGATATATATTTCTTTTGTTTGTATAGTTTTTATGTGCATGTATTATTTGTAAGTCTATTTACATATTTATAGCTTTTTAGAACAATTTATATCTGGCTTTTGCCATGACCAGTTTCCTTAAAAAAGGGCGCTAATAACCTCTGCAGTTGAGCGCCCTTATACTCATCATCATCATCATCATCATCATCATCATCATCATCATCATCATCATCATCATCATCATCATCATCATTCACAAAATATAAGGAATTAAATCTCTCATGTAGTTTTTTTTCTTTCAAACTACTCTGGCCGTTGCCTCTTAAATATGTATAAAACTTTAAAAGCTAAAAACTTCAAATAACAGAACATAAAAATTATTTTGTTTTGAAATAAGCGTTAAAGCAAGATAAATTGCAGGGAATTTAGAATGCGCTTCCTTTTTAAAATTGCATTGTGTGAAGCATCTGGCATAGGTCAAAAAATTCCAAAGTTCAATTTAATAATTTGGAAACTAATTGAGATATCACATGAAGTTTAAAACCCTCAAAAGTTGATATAAGATAACGCTGACAATAGGTATTCATAAAATTAGCTAAGCACTCCATAAAATCAAATTATCAGTGGTTCATTTCCGTAACCTTGTTGGTTAATTTATACTGCTCCAAAGCATTGTGTAGGCCATTTAGAAATTCAATATATACCTATACATATATTGCTTTGGAGTCAAAAACATGTGTGACACTGCTGTTTACGAAGCGAGGAAATATATATCGCAAGGATATTTCATTTGGCGAGAGCCAGAACATCAACACATTTCCGCTAACTTATTAATTCGAACCCTGTAGAACTTAAAGTAAATTAGTATCAAAATCGGAGGCTCAACTGGTGAATCATTGCAACAGTAAAGTTGAGGGTACACTACCGTCAAACTTAAGACAAAACTAAAACGGCATCTATATCTATACTAATGTTATAGAGAGAAAGGATGCTTCTATATGTAGAGTACCCTAAAAAAACTCAACTAATTTAATAAATTACTAAATTATTCAACTAATCTCAAAAGACCCTTTAACTGTAGTTGAAAGCATTGAAGTTACAAAGGAGCATGTTAAGGAAAAGCCTTGACTTTAAGTTGAGAGTATCTTGGAGCAGAAAACAGTTGCTGTTAATCCACAGAACATAAATAGTAGCAGCATTCCACAGAGTACAAAAACAAAAACCGGTTACACTTTATTGTAATGAATATACTTAGAATGGCCATGATAGGAAACACTTCAACAAAGAGAAGACAGCCTTGCAAAACGACAATAAATCACGTGATATATTTGCACATTGGTCAAATACTGCAGGTTTGTAAGTTATGAAACACTGTAAGAGCTTCTGAATAACCTATATTCTAATTCTTAAAATTTAATTCACTAAGTCTTATGGATGCCAAATCTTCTCGTATAAGGAAGTTTTGCAATATTTTATTTGTAATATTAAATTGCTTTGTAAATATGTTTTATGTTGTAATAAGTTGGCAGACCTTTCTAAATAATTGAATAAAGAGATAAACTGCTAACACTAGAAATCAGATAAGCTAATATACCGTTGCATTTTTTTAATTTTACGTCCTCCAACGTTAAGTCATATTGGATGATGAATGTAATGGGTGAAATGATGCTCAAATGAGTCCAGGGTCCATAGAGCTTCAACGTCTTCAACATTAATTATATCGGACTATGAATGAAATGGGTGAAATGATGCTAACATGTTTCCAGGGCCCATGGAGCTTAGAGTTACCCGACATTCGTCTTTAAGGATAAGGGAGTATACCGGCAAAAAGCTTATCCAGATAACTCACGCTGATCGAGATTCGAAATCGGGACCTCTTGAACGTGAGGCAGACACGCTAACATCTACGCTACCCAGGTGGGCACATCGTTGTATTTCTTAGACAATTCTGTTTTATTAAAAGTGCAGAATATTTATGCTGCTAAATAAACTGGTTAAAAAATCAAGGACTTTTAAATATAACTATATAATTTTGTTACCGAATGTTCTTCCTCCAAAAAAGGGTACTTATACAAAATGCAGTATTTTCAGAACTTGAAAAACAGTCGGAAGAGGTTCAGGGAAATCAGATGTTCCACCAATATTTCATATTCTTTTGTACAAATATCAGGGAATTTTGAATTTATTTTTAATTTAAGTCCTCCAACCTTGTGCCATATCGGACAGTTAATGAAATGTGCGAATTGCTGCTCAGATGAGCCCAGGGCCTGTAAAACTTAGAGTGTGTGTGGTGTTTTAGGGCCCTTCGACAACAAGGTCATTTGGGCGTAAAACTTAGAGATTCATCTTCCAGGATAAGGGAAACCTGGAGAAAAGCCTTACACAGATAACTCACCCTAATCGAGATTCAAACTTGGGACTTCTTGAACGTGAGGTAGACACGCTACTACCATCTACGCTACCAAGGCGCGCAGAGAATTTGAAATACTTATAACTGTGTGGAAATACATTCTAAGCGAAGGGTAAAAACCCTAACGACCATTAGTCAATTGTTTAATAAAGAACGTTTGAGGTGAATTTCAAAATCATAGCACAATGACTGTAGTTTTACAACTGCCAAGCTCCTATATTCGGATTACACTAATGAACTCGAAACTAAAAGATTTTTACAGACATTTGTCTTTATTACCATGAAGGAGGCCGAGGAATAACCTTGCAAGAATAGTTTGTATAGCACATTCAATTTTTGTGCATGGTGCATTAACCTGTATTGATATAGGAATTATAATAACGCACTCTAGCCAACACACACTAAACCAAAACATAAACTTTTATGGAAAGCCGTTCCTTTATATATATTCTTTTTCCTTATTTAACCGCTTTTTATTGTTTCCGTTTTTTTATTGTTTCCGTTTATTTTCCTATCTGTTTTCTGTAGTTTCACACATATACACTATACACATAAACACCCATGCCCAAGGCGGGACTCGTACCCGCGACCCTCTACGCGGTGGAACGCCAGAGACATACGTTCTAACGACCATGGCTGGGAGGGCCGGCATCCTTAGTGTGCACTTGTATAATAATCCTCCCACTATCTTTTAAAAGTTCCCATGGTTATTTATTTTCGTAAATATAGTTCTAATAATTTCATTTACATATTCGCCTCTCGTGTGTTCATATCTAATAACATGCAGATGTGTATATAATTTTTTGATAAATAGGCTAGGAAGCTAATTTTATTGTGAAATAAATTTGTATAATTTTGTAAACATCGTAAGCCATAAATAAATAATGGATAAACACTTGTTGCACGAAAAAGGTACGTGTGCCCTTGTGTCTGTGTATGTGTGTGACTGTGTGTATGTATGTGTGTTTAAGCAAAACTTCAAAATAAAAAGCTGCTTACATACTAAACATGGCATTTGAGGTCAGCATCTTCAAATCAAGATTTTCAAGAAAATCACTCCATCCCAAACCCCTTTACTTTGTATATTTTTCGAAAATTTTAATTTTCTCCAAAATATATCTAAAGATTTTGACTAAAATGTCACATATTTAAGATATTTTCTTGAAAATGGAGTGCATGAGTTGAACTTACTGGGAATGTCCTTAGAAGTCCTATACATTTTTAACCGTAAGAGGGCCAAATTCTCATTGCACTACAAATCTAGATCCTGTTAAAAAAAAAAACCACCATTTGTATCTGATACTTTTTAAATAAATCTCTTAAGAGATAAACCTTTTTGTTTGTCTGAATTTTATAATACTTATACTTTTCTCAAACCTTAACCTTCCTTAATTTCGCTCTTTAATTCTTGGCCATTCAAAAAAATCGGAATTTCAAAGGTAAACAGAGTGACCAGCTCTTTAAACAACTGGCCATTGCTTAAAGGATACTGCATTGCCATAATCTGAGTGCAGCTGCAAGAAAATTAACAATAAGATAACTTTCATCTTGATTAACATGCGATAGATATAGGATTAAGCGGTTGTAAGAATATTCTTACAAGAGTAGAGAAACCCATGTGAGTGCAGCACATCAGATAATTTACCATTAATGAATAAACATAAATGTGGTTTGAATATTGTTCATTATTCCTGTATAATTTTATACCTTATACATTATATTTATCATGTGTCGCTTTTTTATTTTCGTCAGTTGAACTAGCCAGTGTACTACTGGCATAAATAGTTCTGCTCAGTCTAGAGAGGAAAACAGAGGTAAGCAATTTTAAATATTTATCTGCTGAATAAAGTAAAAAAAAAACTAAAACCGTTTTAAGTAGCCAACTGCACGTACATTATTAAAAGCAAATAGTTGGTATTTGGGCTTGTTAACAGTGTAGAGTGTGTGGTGTTTTAGGATCTGTCAACAACGAAGTCATTTCGGTCGTTAACAGTGTCAACGTTGCTTCCAATTGTTCTAAATCACTAAAACATTTTTGTTAGTGACTACTTGCACACGTCTAGTACAGCAGCATTGTTCTCACAGTGGGCAACAACATTTATTCATGTAAAGCCACCTTTCTTATTTGGGGTCCGGAAGAGTTCTGCTGTAGGATTTGCAGCATCCTCCCAAGTTTATTAGTGAAAAGTATGACGTTTACTTTAGTGCTCAGTTATAATAAATGCATATTGGCATTGCATTCTTTTGTAATAGATTAATGCCCGATTTCACCAGCAGATGTTAAGACTTAACACGGGATTAACAAAAGTTATAACAAAAATTGCATTTCACCAAGTGTTAGCTTAACAGTCGTGTTAAATCTCTTGTTAGACTAATAAGTCAAATTTCTGATGTTAAGTCCTTAACAACTGTAAATAGTCAAGATGGCGGGCGTGAACGCTGTTGATGTCGATTTGCTATATTTAAGACTGTCTAAATGGCATTCGTAATAGAGTACGGCCTATGAGAAGAAATTATTTTGAGGAGCTATCAGAAGAAAATTTTCTACAGATCTATAGACTGTCGAAACAATATGCTATGAAGTTTACTGCGAAAGAACAAGAGAGGTTAGAACATGTATCGAAAGGAATATGCCGATCTCGCCTTTGCTTTAAATATTAATAACTTTGCGATTTTATAGTTCACTGAATTGTGTGGAAAATACACTGTCCACCTCCCGTGTTGAAACGTTCAAGTCCTCGTCACTTGTACTTCTTCGCTCCTCGTTTTAAATTTACTTAATACTGAAGATGTTTCGTGTTTCTAGTAATGACACATACATATGAATTAAATCCGTTTCCTATTTTTCCCATGTGACATCTTTCTCTTTAACATTCACCGCATGGTCCTCCTATTTTCCACGATATCCTTATAAATCGTCACCAATTTAATTAAAAATACTTTCTCCATCTGCGCACATCGCAGTACGTTCAGAAAATAATAGACTCATTCGTGGCCTTCTATAGCTGTAATATTTACAAGTTTCTTGGCGTTAACACGTGTTTGTTAAAATTTTCAGAAAACAGGTTGGTGAAATGTAAGGAATTTAACAGCTTTGTTAGCGCTGTTACAATTGTTACGTTACATTTGTTAACGTCGATTTTAACATCTGTTGGTGAAATCGGGCATAAAAGACTCAAATTGGGAAATACGTGCGGATTTTAGTCACGCTGATGTCAAATTTGGCAGTTAAGTAATTATGTGTAACCACTTTTGCAACAACTTGTCTGTGGCGAGACTGTCAAGTGACAAGTGTCATACAAACAAAGTCATCCCATAGTAAAGAAGAGACAACAGTAATAGTGACTAGGCCGTCCTGTCAGCAGAGACATCTCCCCCTAAATGTCACTCAACCAAACAATCAACCGTAACGACTTCCTCGAGATGAACTTCCGGGAGTAGTTGGTTCATCTGCCAGTTGGCACTAAACCGGCAAACAGTGCATTTCTTCATGTCCATCGCTTTCTCCTGGATGTTCCATATTGATGAGTACTCTAAAAGTACTTTATTGCCTAAAGTGTATTCTCAAATAGTTCAATAGGTAATGTCAACATATTTTTGTTATTCAAAATCTTTTAGTCATTTTGTTAACGTCATTGTCGGAGAACCAAAGCAAAATTATAGATCATAAAGATCTTTAATTCTATTATGTAAAATGTTTTCTGATTCTGTCAAAGAAAAGGTTGTACGGATTTATTTATTTCTGCTTTCTTTATTTTTTAACGGTACAGTGAGATTGCAAACTGTGCATTCTCCAGTAATTCGTGATTACTTGTGTTCAACTATTATTACTATGTTAACAATCGTGATCATACTCCTGAGAATGTTGGTATCCATGGTAAGCCAGCAACCAATTTGTTGTTAAGGGTACTGGGAGGTTACTTTTACCCAGACAAGACTAATTTTTACCAACATTAAAATTTGAATATATAGGAAACTAAACACTATCAGAAATTGAAATTCGGTGTAATTACTGCTTAAGGATGTGTGCATTTAACTACTGTATAATATTTAAATTACGTTCACAGAGGTCCATGCAAAAGGGGCATAAATCACACCGTGTGTCCTGAAAAAAATATTGCACCCTATATTTCAAGTGCACTTAACTTGTAGGAATTTAAAGCTACATGCACCACGTTTTATCCCAAATAACCTAAGATACAGTTTTATAATATCGGCTCAAGGAAAATCACATATAGTTTATACTATGAACATGAAAAATTAATTAGTTTTGAGTAAAAATGATAATATTTTCAAGGACTGAATATTTTTTTTCATCCATTTTATTAATTACATGAATATAACTGTTAGCCGAATGTGTTCGAGGAACATTGACAAATGACTGCTACAAATCTTGTGACAATATCTTTGATAGTTTTTGAGAAACGTGCACGTAAAGTATGAAAAATCAAGGTTTTGGGAAATCACGATCAAAGATTAAGCACCATTCTCAGGAAGTGGGCGTACCATTACGCCGCCATGTTTAAATTGACGAATTAAAGGACTTTAATATCAGCTGACAACCTATGTTATAAATATCATTTTAAAGCTGAAGAATTATATAATTTTTAACATTAAAAACAAAATTGAGTTTTTGAAACCTATCGTCCTCTCAGTGCCCTTAAGTTGATCAAGGTAGTATAAACAACCATGGTTGATCAAAGTCTCTGTAATATCTAACAAAGATTATCGCCACGAAATATATGCGAGAACATTATACAGAATTCAGTTTACGAAAACGAAAGTTCATATCGATTATCCTTGACCATTTAACTTTAAGGGACATGTTCATATAAATCAACCAAGAAATATAAAATTACTTCAATAATAGTAATTAATCAAATAGTAAGGTAATCCAATCAAAATGGAATTTCCCAATTCAGGTGTTCAAGGACTGCTAGAAAAGTAAAATACCATTGGAGGTATGTCGCAGTAAATGGACAGGAGTTCTCATAAATGACACCCTGACGCTGTACAGTTGGTTTTAAAAATAAGAATTAAATTCATGAAGAATATTGAAAACTACTTTACTCTGTTTTCTTACACAATTCAAGAAGAACGTACATTTTCACGAATGGCAAACGTATCTAAAGCATGTGTGCTAACTTCGTTCAAAAGGGGAAGAAAATGAGAACTGGATAAATAAATTTTCATCTCAGTGGTATTGAGAATGGTCAATTCTGAAGGGTTCGCGTTTACAACTGCCAAAATAAGTGTAATAACAGCTAATTTGTAGTACGAATCAGAACGATGTTTGCTTCAATGTAAGTTCGCATGAAAATGACATAAACTGACGGTCAGAAGGCAACATTCATAGAAAAGTTAGATCATTTCTTAGAAGTCAAACACCAGTAAGTTCCGATATGAAAGTGCAACAACGTATATTGTAGTTTATGCACCCTTTGGAAGGAAAGTTAGCGGACATTGTCTAAAAGAAAAAAGACGACTTTCGAACTTCTCACTCATCAACTTATGTTCTCTATCTTGTATGAAATTTTGCAAACTATAGCACTTGAGTAAGGAAGCCTAGAATCATCTAACAGTTGAAGAGGGACATGGGAAACTTCACAGATTGTGCGTATATCTGACACAAAGCTATTAGGTACTATAATCTATAACATTATATAAGCGTTCTTTCTATTTCATTTTTACGAAATAACTTCTTCTAATTATAGATATATCATCAATTTGTTCTCAAAATCAAACGTTCAATGAAATTCATCACTTTGGTGATGGAATTTTTTTCCCTAAGTTTTAATTTTTTATCACCTGTGGTGTTTCTGTAATACCATACTCATTAAAAAGTTTCTAAATAAGACTGAGCCATGTGGAACCTTTCTCAAAGTTATATATATATATATATATATATATATATATATATATATATATATATATATATATATATATAAAGGCAAAATAAAAAATTTTGCTAGTAAAAAAATTCAAAATCAGGTATCATATCACATATATAAGCTAAAAGGAAGCAAAACACTCTGAAACGGATGTCTCTGACTACATTGCAAGAGTATTGGATAGTCTGGTGGGGGGTAAGTATTATGCACGACTGTACCTACGCTACGCTGCATTTTAAATGAGATGTCCATATTGCCTTATCATTACAGAAGAGAGCCTCGCAGTTGCAATTATACTTGTACTTTTGGTACCTTATCTGATCTCATGTGGATTCTGTTACTTGCATTTGTGGCTAATTTGAACATGAAAGTTTCTTTAATTTTATTTTTATTATTTTTTGCCACATTCTATTGTATTAATATGGCATAATTTGACCATAAGATTTAAAAATTTGCATTTCTGCCTAAGGGTTTTTTCTTTGTTCTTTGCCATTTTTATGTTGTCCTATTTTTAATATTATTTTATATATTTGTTTATTCAAAATGTAATGTTTTTCCAATATATATATAATTTAGTGTAGTGAGGATTTCTATTCTTTGGGCGGAAAGGAGGACGTCTAGGGGTAATGGAGGATTCAGTAGTGTCTTGGGTGTCTCAAAACAATTAATTTATTTTTCACTTCAATTATCCGTGTAGGGGAACTCATATCGGGTGATGTAAGTCTCCATGGAACCGCACAGGCCAGAAGTGATTAACTTCCAGCGTTCCTTTTTCAGGAAATCAAACCATTCTCTCTGTAATAACGTTACCATTACCAACCAGATCGCATATCTTTGGAGTGACATGCTTTTAAAACTGAATTCCAGTCGCTGTAGTCTCCGAAGACCTGGCGGAACCTCCAGCGGGCACCACTTTGCGACAAACCCTCTGAGCACCATCCAGATATTATGCACCTGTTTGCAAGAGGCAGTCCTATTTTCCAAAATACCAATTTTTGAACAAAATTAGCATATGTTAGATGTTGTGCGGCCATGTCGCCATAAGTTTTCAGCTGTTGGTATCGGCTCGTTAAATATTTCGTATGCTGTCGCTTGCCAATCGGTAGGAACAACTTTATTGAAGAGATTCTTCCATATAAGTTTCCACTCTCTATTCTCTTTCTCTTCAATCCTTGGTGTACACTGAGATGTATTGAGCAGCTGATATTGTTTTCTCGTTGATTCGAAAACTGCGAGGTCATCACTGGTGTCCAGCAGACGTCTGAGATGGCTAACAATGGGTTTAAATCTAGGATATACCCTCTGAGGAGTATGTATCTGATCTTGCCAGAAAATCCCATCTATCGATGAACCATTGCCACCCAGGGATTTCACAGCAGCTTTCAAGGATTCGGTACTTACATTATAAATGCACAACTTCATTATTGATTATTTAGAATAAAGCACTAATATACTCGTACGCATCCAAAATACAAAGCAATGTTAAAGCCTCAAGGTTATTTTTTTTACCGTGGAGGGGAAAAACCCAGTTACAGGCGACGGCCCACGTGCGATGGCCGACAGTGTGAGGGTCCCTGTGCCCTGAGGGGGCCAGGCATAGGTACTCACTAAAAAAAAAACCTCCACGTGTTAGTTATGTGAATCTTATATTATTTTGCGTGCATTTATTAACATGCTTAGTCGGGTCCCGCATAGCACCCCGGTTAGTATGTGGTATCTATTAAGCTGGCATGCGATGCATGCGAGCGCGTCTATGTTGCTTCTTGGTGGTGTCCATGAAACCTGGGCACCATCAAGTGTAATTCATGCTTTAGTTTAATTATATACCTGTGGCTCAGGCCGGGTAGGCCTGTTGTTCAGTGTTACGTGTAGCTTATCTATTATTTATGTGTGCTTCGTAAGCCTATGTGTATTATAATAATAAAGCTCAGGCCTTGGTGGCCTGATAGTCAGGGATTGGTATTGGTATGGTTGTTAGTTCTACTTATGGCCCCAGTTTCCTGGGTTTGTCAATGGTTTGTATGTGGCATGCAATTCGAACTATGTGTTCGGTCGTCCTTAGTTCCGGCGTGGTCGTTCGTTATTTCCTTAGTCCATGCGTTGTCGTCGGTGTGTCCTACTCCATCTGCAGTCGCCCGCTGTCTCTGCGCCTGTAGGACACTGGTGGCAGGCCCTCTAACTCCCGGACCGCCTTGACTGTTGTCAAGGGCTTGGAGGGCTCTGTGCGGGCAGTGTTCTGAAAAGAGTCAGTAAGATAAAGATTAATGAAGGGAAAGTAGGGGTGTCAGCCTAACTGTCTGTGTCAGTTGTCCCTTAATAGGTTGTTCAGGAAGTTCTGAACGTCGTCTTCGTCGTCATGTGTGAGTCTTCTTTCGAACAGTGATAATGGTCGCGCGTGTATGTTTATTTCTGTAGTGTAGTTTCCGAGTCGTGAGATTAGAGGATTGTGGTGTTTTTCAAGGTTTTTATAGGTGTCATATGCTAGTTTCTTAATGAATTCTTCTACTGTGTGCATCTTTAGTTCGCTGTTTAGTAGGTCGGCTGGTGCTCTGTGAGGTACTTTTGCTATCATTCGTTTGTTTTGAAATTTTTGTAATCTTAGTATATATGTTTTGGCAGCATACCCCCAGACCGGCGTATGCTGCCAAAACATATATACTAAGATTACAAGGTTAGATAATTACAACATAGCTATTAATGACATCGCTTGGGATCAGCATCATTCTGTGGTAGGAGTAGAATGAGAGAAAATAGCGACCATTCCTGGAAGAAATTTCTGAATAGCGATGTGAAACCTTGAACCTACACTGTGCTGCAGCGTTTCAAATTCATCTCCATTGTGCATCTTTATTTGGACTGAAAACAAACCTAGTAGGCTATGAGTATAAGTATTAAACGGCTGCTTGTGCAATAGTACACCTCTTATATGACCAATGTATACTATGTAACAAACGGTACCCGGTTTTTTGCACTCTCGAGGTATCATTATAAACCATAATGGTTCAGCCGTCAACTAGTGCAATTTATTTATTTCTGAGTTAAGGTTACCAAGAATAGAGTGAGATATATACCAGAAAAATATTTTGTCAATATAATATATAATTCCATATAACATGGATGAAAATAGCTCTCAAAACAATTGATTTCTTTGTCCATTCGCCTCCTTTATAAAATACAGATTGGCCTTTACAGAAACTGTTTTGCTGATAGTTTCCCTCCTTGGATAACTCTTGACTGCCTATCTCGGTATATAATGAATGGAGACGGCCAACACTAAAGCAAGTGTAAAAGTGGCAGATAAGCATGTCACTATTCCCGATGCATGCCCTGTGCCGTTCGGCAATGAGCAGTTGATACACTCAGAGTGGACGGGTTCGAGGTGGTTCGAGTTCAGTCAAAATGCGAACACCGCCGAGTGAAGTCACGCGCTTACAAAGAGGAATTTAATATTCAGTGTTTACCCCTTTTTAAGGAAGAGAAACGTAAATATAGAATTATTCCGTTAAACAGTACTATAAAACTTCAGCAGCGACAGCAGGGGAAAGTTAACGAACTCTACATAATATAGTGAAAGAGGTTCAAAATTTAAAGCGTACGGGAGAAAAACTTTAAACATGGCCCACGTCCAAAAATATTCGAACTAAATAAATTTGAAAAATGTGTTGTGCGCGGACATGTTCTTAATTTTACGAACAGACAAGAAAAATGTCTTCAGTACGTAAATTCCTGAATGCTGTTAAAGAATGGATCCCTTTTCAAGGTAAGAGGGGTACATTCTGGAGAATACTTAAACCAACGGTTATCTATTTCACGTCCGGGTCAAAGCCGGGCAAGGGCATGCAGTATTTAGGCAGTTGAACCTTGCTCTAAAATCCCCTATGCCCATACACTTAAAAGTACACCTGTATCGGCGATCATCCGGCCCCTGATCCTGTACGACTACGAGGTCTGGGGATCAGCGGCTCCGACCAACTTTCGCAGACTGCAGCACGTGCAGAACAGGGCGATACTGGGCGTAGATTCCCGTCGCATATCCTCCACACCAATTCCGGAGTCCCATATATTGTAGACGTGGTGCGGGAGAGAAACCCCACCATCTACAAGAAACTAGACTCCCATCCCAACCACCCGGTGAACATCTTTGGCCGTTAAGACCACAGGGTTCCTCGTGGTAGACGAAGTTACCGGCTGCCCAAAGACGCTTTGTACGACCTAGCCTGAACAGGCTCACTTTCCTCTCATACCAGTACCCCCAAGTCCAGAAATGGGCTTGGCAAAACCAATAACTTTACAGATGTATTATTTTATCTTGACAGGAATCCTGCGCGGTAGGGATGAGTAGCAACTGTGGTGGGGATAGTGCACCTATCGCCACAATGCGTCACACGCGTAAGATTACGAGAGGGCGGTGCATAAGGTGTCTAAAAACAAATTTCATTCTCATGCCAGTTTTGCAGCTCTTATAAACTAAGTTGTAATTCTTACTATGATAGTAATCTCCACGCTTTTGTTGGATCTTAAATAGTACATAGGCATTTGGGAAAAAACCCTGTTCTCCTCCAGCAGGCATGATAAACAACGGTCGGCCTTTCAATATCGCTGCAGAGTTCCTGTATGGTATTTCACTCCAGGTATATTGTCCAGTATGTGCTGTATTTATATAAGTTTCATCCATATAAACTATATAAACTTCACTTCGATATCTCCGAATTTTTCGTAAATACTTAAGCCCTTTTGCACGTATGGTGCGATGTTCGATTAAAATTTGTCTGTTACACTTAGTGTTTTCTTTTTCAAATAATCCTAGCTTCAAAAGAACTCTTCTTAATGTTCAGACACTGCCTCGAAAGTCAGTAGAATTTTTAAGCTTCATAAGCACTTTCTTCAAAGTTAGTCTTTGTTTTTCTGTGCTTTAAAATTTATTCATAGTTCGCCTAACTACTTCTGAATTAAAACATCCAAATTAGATTTTGTGCATGTTCTTAATCTTTGTTTACCGGGCATAGAGAAGGGCGTTGATGCACTAGCACCAATGGCTTTTCTTTCCTTAATAACTCACCTAAACTGCTTTCAGACACAACTGTTGCCTCAGATACCCTTCCCCAGATTTTTATAGCTGACCCAGACCATTGTTCCTTTTTTATAAATCTATGGATATTGGTTATTACTTCTCGTGTTTTTAAATGTAGCACTTTATTTCCTAATGTGCTGCTAGGAGGCGTCATTTATAAATGCCCTCTTGGAACCAGGAGACAAGCACATTTTGAAATAAGCTGTAGTGTTACCGAGTAGCTCTGCACGTGTTTAGTTGCTCGCAACTAGTACGCAACTGACCTGCCCTCCCCTCCAGTTGCAACCGTTCTGAGGTGGACTCGTCCAGATACCACTGCGCATCGCTCTGCACTTTTCAAAATAAAAAAATACATCTGTAGCTTATTTCCTTTCATTCTAGCCTGTCAAGCGGCCTGTGTCCAGATGCCTCACAGGCAGGCAGAAGGGCGCAGCCAACTCTGGGCGTAAACACCACTTGTGGGCAGCTTCGTCCGCACATGGCTGGATATAGTACTGCCAACACAACCGCCTGCGAAACACGACAGTTCTTTTATACTGCCCAGATAAAGCCGCACATGTTGGTGCTGGGCAGAAATCACCCCGCCCAGGTAAACCTGGATGACCCGTATCTTCTGCTAGTCTGCTGCAACTGCAAAAATATACGTCGTTATGTACGCTGTGATGATGTTCTGATGGTTACGCTATATATTTTCACCTCCTCTGACCTCTCTAACCATGCCATGCTACAGTAGTGACCTGCCCTAACAACTGCGCTCATATGTCAGACAGGGAATAACTATTTTGAACCGCTGTTAAGATATTATATCTCTCAGTTTAACAACTTTGAGATATACTTGAGAAAATCAAACGCGAGGATCTTGTTGAATGAAACAGTACCCATAGTACATAAAGTGGCAAGAGCTTCAAAATTGCAGGGGGTGTTCTAAAGTGATTCCTCTCATCTGAATCTTTCATGCGTGATTCTTCTGTCCCCCAGAATTAATATCTAAAACAATTTTGGTAATAGAGTGCCAAAACGTAATTTAGTTATGTTAATATATTTGACACTGTTTACTTTAACTGCTTTCCGGGGTATTTCTATGACTGTTCTTTGAAAATTGAAACAATTTGAAGAGTTTGGAAGTAGTGTTAAATAGCAATATTTTACAGATTGTTCCAGATGACGGCGGCTGGAGGCGGACGAGAATGGGCTCGCAGTGAGGATGGCTCCTTACGATGGGTTAGCTTGCAAGCTGAACATCTGGAACCGGCTCTTCAGGTAATGAGGGAGTCATTCTTTCCTCACGAGTCCATATCCAAAGCCCTGCGCCTCAACGAGACTCCTCGAGCTTCCTCTCAAGTTGAGCGAATCGCCACCATATCCGCTCAGGATGGCGTTTCTGTCGTCTGCATCGAGGCTTCCTCTGGACGAGTCATTGGAGTGGCCTTCAATAAGTTGCAGGTAAAATTCACCACCATTCCTGTGTCATTTTCTTCTTCTTTTCTTGGTATGGGACACAGTCCTTTTCATTTATGCTCCTCTACCCCTTATGCCATTTTAGGCTTCGGGTGAGGGAGCCACAACTAGGGATCAGAGAGGTAATCCTGCGAAGTGGGTGAAAGGAAAGATGATAGTGGAACAATTGGTGGAACTGAGTATAAATTTTACTTAGATGACTTCTTAGGATCTCATTAGAATACTTTTGGCATGGAACTCAAACACGTGGTGATCTCTTACCTGCTTCTTAGGTTGTAACAATGTTTTGGGATGATATTTGGAAGGACTGTGATGCAATGATCTCCGTATTGAAGCAGGTTTATTTGGTGTAATGGTGAATGCAGATTAATTCTCACCTTTGGTGACGATCTTGAAGTAATCTAAAAGTTTCTCCTACAACTCTGGATAATTAGGCGCATCTATAACTGTTGAGCGATGAGATCTTTTTCTTTCCCAGAAATCCAGTAACGGGCTGATAAAGATAGTATCATTATCTTTAAAGAATGAATAATACTTTTCTTGTTCAAAGATGGAAATTTAATTCCTCATAAACAATTTTAAATTCTTTGAAACAATTACAAATATTATTAATGTAGTCCTTTTACAACCAGTGGTAGATTCCATGGTGAACTATTTCATTTTTTACGCACACGCTACTTATACATCTTTGATGCATACACAAAATTGTTTCTGCCAACACTCGGAGAAACAAAAACACGTCTTACCTCTAAGACTTTTCAGAAACAGAAGAACAAAATCTTTTTAAAGTATTCAACAACTCACCATTATCCGTTGCCATGGTTATACCATTACCCACTTTACATCACTTCTTTATTTTATTATATCTAAATACTAATTTTCTTTACTATTCCTAACAAATGAAGTGTAAAAATAACTGCCACAAGGTTACATTCTTTTCTGTGTAGTTTACACATATATGCAGTTTATATAATTAAGAATTGTTGTCTAAATAAATGTCCACATTCTGTCTCTCTCAGTTGCTGCATATGAGTAAATGTACATTGCACCAGAATGTGTGCTGCAAAGCTGAATTATGTAGCCCGCCCCGGTAGCGTAGATAAAGATCCCGAGTTCGAATCTCGGTCAGGGTGAGTTAACTGGATAAGGATTTATCCGGGGGTTTCCTTTATCCTGAAAGACGAATGTTGGGTAGCTCTAAGTTCCATTGACCCCGGACACATTGGAACATCATTTCACCCATCCCATTCACCGTCCGATATGACTTAACGTTGGAGGACGTAAATTACAAAAAAAAAAAAAAAAATGGTGAGGATCTAGTGGGCCTAAAAGAAGTCTACAAAATGGTCTATTTATAATACTTATCGCTTTCCATCCTTCATCTGGCCCCCATATTTCTATTCCATATAGCATTCTGCTTTTTACAATTGAACCAAATACCCTTTCTAACCATTTTACTTGCATATTTGGTATTTACAAGAAATAGGTATGGGTTCATTATGGTTAGATAGTGGAAGAATAGAAAACAGATTCTGGAAAGAAGTAAAAACAAGAATGGAAGATATTTAAAAACAAGAATTACGGGTTAATCTTAATATCAAAAGATCTCTGAAATTATATAAAACACTGAAAAAAGATTGGGGTAGAGAAAAATATTTTCACATCTGTGATAAAGTAGGAAGAGAAGAGTTGGCATGGTTTAGAACAGGAGTAATAAACTTAAGGAATGGATATATTAAGGGAAAATGTCCAATTTGAGAAAAAGAAGATAGTACTTGGCATTATATCTTTGTCAAAAAAAATATTGCATAAGTGGGAAAACATAAAATGAACATTTCGTGTACATATACATTACAGTTCACATCAAAATACTTATTGTTTGAGTTTACAACATGCATCTTCTGATAACCATCTGTATTATAACATTCATTGTTTGGTAAGTCAACATTTGTCTGTAAATTTCTTATTTCTTGGCTAACTAGTTCCCTTAGTTCATTAGATTGGCTATTCTGTACAAATTCTAACCTCTCTTGTTATATTCTTCTCTTGTGAGCCTAATTGATTCACATTATCTATCTTAGCATCTAATTTGCTACTGAGTCCTGCATGTTGATTTCCTATCTTCCTGCTAAGATTTGCATTTACACTTTCTATTTTCCTACTCAAATCTGCATTTTGACTTTCTATTTTCCTACTCAAATCTGCATACTGACTTTCTAACTTATTATTTACGTCTTCTAATTTGCTAATGAGTTCTCCGTTCTGATTTTCTAACTTGCTACTGAGTTCTGCTATCATCTTCACTATCTGGTCTAGGGTACTTACTTCTGGTGATTCACTAACATGTCCCTCACCCCGGGCAAGCACGTTTGCTTCATGTAACTGTACACTAAACTGATGGCGATGATCCATCCTTTCTGTCAATTTACGTCCGCTTCGGAGTCTCATATATTGAGGTATTTTAACTTGCAGTTGGTCGTCTTGATTCTCTAACGATGTGTAGATAATAGTTGGAAGTTTCCTTTGACCGTTGTGTAAATAAACTTGCTACCAATTCGAAGCCCGGAAGTTGGGACACCAAATTTGTGGCGTTATTTTTCCAGCTTATTCGAGCCCCACGTTGGGTGCCAAATTTGTGGCGATATATTCTCCCACTTAACCACAGCCACACGTTGGTTCTCCAACTTAATCAGCCACACGTTCGGGCGAAATATTTGTGACCGGCCATCTTAATCAGAGTGACAGAGATAAAATTATAAAATGAAATAAGAGGCAAAAGGATCTTGAATCTAAGATTAGAAGAAAACATAATAAAACTGAAAAAAAAATTATTGGCAAGGTAAGAAAACTTTGGAAAACAGGGAAGACTAATAAGAACAACTAGGAAAAATAGCAGAAAGTATAAAGGGAATCAAACGTTTTAAAATGTTTTAAATGATCCATTATATACACAAAGGTTATAAAATACTAAGCTTTTGTTCAATAATTCTGGAGAAGGGAAGGAATAAAAATGTTTGTCGTACTTGTGTTGGCCGGGATTAAGGGATTATTATTTATTTCAAAATGTTCTTAATTTGTTCTATTATATTTTATGCCGTAAAATTGACATTACATATATGTTAGAGCTATTCAAATCTTTATCACTCATTATGAAATCCTAAAAGACAACTTATAGGTATCTGTGAATAGGTTTTGAGTGAATACCTCAGAGATAAGACCTGAAGCTTTCCTGACGACGAATATGTTCTTCTCGGGAAGCAAGCCAGGTGAAAAGACGATTAGAAATCGACGTTTCGGGAGCGTACATCGCTCCCATCATCAGGATATTTATAAGAAATGATTTTCGTTTTCAAACATAAGTTTCGTTTTTGAACAGGAAGAAGGATTCTACAAAATCTACTCTTGCCTCCATATACTGCACACTCTCACATAAAGATCATCAAAAATTTTGATTGTTTGCTTCTAGAAATGATATGAGTATTGAGCAGGGGCGGCTTCTCAATGGGATAGCATGTTTGCGCTACAACCAAAATGCTGGGTCTCCCTTTAATGCAAGGGCATGTTCCATTTGGCGTTCAGTTCGACCTTGTCTAGTTCAGTGGCCCTCAGCGCGCTGTATTGTTTGCAGGTGCCAAGTAGTTCACTCTCAGTTGCAAACCACTAGTATACAATGGGGAGGTATAGGGCAGGATGAACCTACGGTGTGCTGAGGCAAGTAGGGGGGAAGGGCGGGGCTTATGGCTGCATAAGGTTGGTTAACCTAGCAGCCAGAGAATAGTGAATGCCAAGCCTTCTCCTTCTGTTTTCAGCGCCACCTATTATTCTCATATTAAATGTTCGCATCGGTCAACTATTACCACAGATTACTAATGCCTACCAGAGCATAGCCACATGTTTTGTGCCGTGTTTTGTTAGCTGTGTCGTGATTTGAGTAGTGAATAAGAGTGATTTATTTAAATACAAGTATATTGTGTTATATAAGGATAAACAATGAATTCCATAAAGTGTCTATTAGCACATCCTTTTTAAAATGAGCTTAGAAGAAAAAAACGAAAATAAGCGGCTTGGAAGTCCCACGCCAAATATAAAAATCATATAGGTAGTCAAAACAAAAACAAGATATTTGAACAGGAACTTTAACAACAATGTATATGAGAAATATAATTTGATGCGTGGTTGTAATATTAAAAATAGCCTGTTTTGCTTTCCTTGCGTTCTCTTTGGCAGTGAAGATCCGTGGACAAAGCATGGCGTGAATGTTTTGCAGCATCTTCATGATCGCGCTAAAAACACGTAACTTAAAAACTGCACATGAAAAACACAGTCTAGCTATGCTTGGCAATGTAAATATAGCAAAGCAGATGGACAAAGATGTTCTTCTATCGGAGAACAATTGAAGAACACAACCAGAAAGTGGCTCAAATAGGTATGTTTTAAACATTACTGTTAACTGCATTAGGTTTTGTGGAGCCTTTGAGTTAGCTCTACGAGGACACGATGATTCAGCTACATCAAGCAATCCTGGTATTTTTCCAGAACTGATAAACTTCAGTGCAGAGCTAGACTGTGTTCTGAAAAACCTATCTGGAGAATGCTACAATGTTTAAGGAAACCTCCAAGACAATCCACAAGGAAATCTTGCAATGTACACCTGAAGTCTGTCATGTAGAGATATCAAGTCCATTTTTAGCTGCATAAATAGAAGAGTGTTATGCTCTAGAGTGTTTCCGAAATACGCATGTTGTGTTATACGCTGTGAATTACCGTTAACTTGTGTATACAGCAGTCTATAGTGGCAGGCTTAAACAACCGTTTGTTACTTTAAAAAAATTAAACTGCATGGATAAATTTGTGAACCACCGATTTTCAGAGCCACCAGCCGCCCCTGGTATTGAGTAGGTGTGTTGTTAAATATAATCCATGAGGCCCTCATATTACACAGCAGGCTTTACAAGCCTTATTGAAACAATTGCAATAACTGCATGTTTATACGAACACTAGGTGTTAATTTAACAGTGCAATTTACATTAGAGATCTTCACATATACATAGTATGTCTGTGCAGGGACTATAAAAGCAGAGGCAATACATTTACATTAATATTTATGGAAGTTACCTTGGAGTAATGTAATACTTTCACTGAATGATGCATGTCTGCATGACAGACGTTGTTTATGTGTGGGTGTTGCCGCAGATGTGACTCTTGTTTATGGAACATGTCTATAGTTATCATGCATGTGATGTTCTTTCAGGTGAAACTTCCACCTGGAGAAAAAACGTTCCTGGATGTGATGAAAGAGGAAGACCATGATCCGGCTTTCGTCGAGGTGCTGCGTTATTTGGATGTGGTAAGTACTCACAATCGTACTCACCTGCAGGAGGACTAGAATTCAATTAATAAGCAGTGATTATAAAATTGGGCTCTATATAGCAATTAATTTTTGGATTTTTGGAAATATCTGTGGTGAAAAGTTAACATTTTAATCTTGTGTTGGCAACTCTTCCAGAAAACGGCTAAGAACATGGTTATTTTAAACGTTTTTCTGGTGATTCACAGCATTTATTATTAATACCGTACAATGTAAATAAGAAAACTGCGTTCAACTACACAACTTCAAAAGCTTACCGGACAAAAGGTTAGTATCCTCTGGTCAACTTAACATTAATAACGAGTAACACCACCTCTGGATCTGATAACTGCCTGGATTCGGTTGGAAAGTGAGTCCACAAGGTTCTGCAATTATGGCACAGCCAGCTGACACCACTCACATATGAGTTGCTTGCGCAAATCCACCAAATTATGGGGATGTTGATATAAGCGTTTCACCCGCTGTCCCAATATATCCCACAAATTTTCGATTGGGTTCAAGTCGAATGGGTTTGCAGGCATTTCGAGATGTGATAGAGAGTCCAACACTCTTCTACCCCAATGAAACGTGCAGTTGTCATCTTGAAATATAGAGGAGGCAGGAGCACTTGGAGATATTCACTAAATGGCAACACCTGCTCCTTCAGAATATTCACATAAATATGCTGGTTCATTCTATAGGTCACTAGATGCAGCGGGCCCAATCCATAGTAAGAACAATACCCCCACCTCCAGCTTGAACCTGACCCTGTATACAATCCAAATGAAATGCTTCATGTGGCCGCGGTGCACCCTACGACGTGCGTCATTCGAATAGAGGCAAAAATGTGATTCATTGGACCACATGACATTCCGCCAGTCAACTACTGTCCACGTTTGGTGATTTTTAGCCCCTTAAGTTGTACTGATTTATGTCTCTTTCTGAGCAGAAGCCTCCTTCGAAGTGTCCGATTCCAAAAGTTCAGGAAATGTAGTTCCCGCTACAATGTTCTCTGGCTCACAGGCCGGAATGACCTGCACTCACGGAATGAAGCAATTCCTGTCCGGTTTGGAAGCTATTTGCATTTACTAGCCATGAAATTCGTCTCCGGTCCCTCTCAGTCATGATCCTTTACCGACAATTCCGACGTCGTGTTTCGTGGCCGCTTCGACACACCAGCAAATTCTGACATTTCACCTACCGTATGGCTATAGGCACGGCCAAGCATGTTTGCCCCTTTTTGCCACTCTGCCACGTATTTACATTTCCCCATATTGCATGATATTGAATGCTTGACTCACCACGCCTCATAGCCTGCTAGGACCTTCTGATCATTTAGCGACAGTGGGCTAGCAGCACATGAGGTACCAACAACACATCTGTGGAGTCCTAAAGATTCACCACTTATTTCTACAAAGTGTGACTAACCTTTTGTCCTGTGAGTTTATTTCAAAATAGAAAAATCCTGGGCCTTTTATGGAATTGAAACCAGATTCATATCTTCAACCGCTTTATGGTAAACAGATAATAATGGTTATTAACGCATTAGTTTAATTGGCATAACAAAAGATTGCATTGTTTATTAGGATCATATCAAAATATTTTAAATAGAATTGGTTTCAAAATTATCACTTAAACACTAAGAAATTTTGTCCATTGAAATCAAATCAGACTTTGTGATGTGCAACCGAGTGAGATCGCTTAGTCAGTAAATGGTTTTTAGTGTTCATATCGATCTCCATGACGAATGCTTAGTTGGAATTTCCAAGACATTTACAATCCCAGTTCCGTCCTTTTCTAGTATTTCATCCTTTCCAAAGTGCTGGTCTCTCGACTGATTCTCATACACTTGTCTACTAAATATCTGCAAAGATCTTGCCCAGATCTTCCCATTTTGACCATTCTTGAAGCTGTACTGTCCCTCATTGAAAATATATGTATGTTTTCAAGGAACTTTGAAAATTTTAGGCACTTTCATATACATGACGAGTCAAAGGACACACACCGACAACGCTAGGTATGTTATGTAGAATGACAAACGGGATCATTTTCCAAGCAGCAATCCATGTCCGGAAACGTACGATTTGGCGTAGTAATCCTTCAAAGAGTTCGTTTCACATGTCAATACAACGAATAAACGGTATGCAGCACAAAGCAATTTAACAATACAAGCGGCTTTCAATCTCCGTCAATGCAGAGCCTACATCGGTTGTGCTGAGCTTCACGTACATGCTCCAATAAGTGTGGGTGACTTGAAAGAACGGCAATCGCTCCATATACTCGTGCAATGACGTCCTCCTCTGACGTTACACGAGTAGCGCACCATAGTGTTCATACTAACCCACAGTAAAAAAATAGTCCAGTGGTTTCAGATTTGGTGATCGTGCTGGCCATGGAAGTGGTCCCCTTCTACCATCCATTGACTGGGATATGTAACGTTGAGGTGATTCTGTATATTTCCCTCAAAGTGTGCTGGAGCTCCGTCATGTAACAGCCACATAACTGCCGAATGTGTAGAGGGATATTTTCCATTAAGGAGGGCTGACTATCTATCAGGTATGCGAGGTAGCTCGGTCCTGTTGGTTTGTTTGGGAGTACATATGGGCCAATGATATGGTCGGCAATTATTCCAGCCAAGTGTGCTGGTGATCTGCGCTGAAACATGAATTTTCGTCCGCTCAAACGTGCACTTAGGGCACCAATTCTCTAACTTTGACGTTCTACAGCATTAATTATGCTGTCCCTATTATCGAACTAATGGATCATATTAATTATAGTAAACAGTCTTGTCAAAACAGGGCATAACTATGCAATAGAATATATTAAGGTAGCACAATAAATACGTACCTGTTTCTATGAGTATATATGAGAAATGTCCTTCAGGAAAATTTGGATAGATTTAGTACAGAGTACCAAATTTGTTTCCGCACTGAAAAGAAGAGATCTTATTAATTTGGTTCTATTGGTAAATATTACATTAGAAAAATGAAGAATTATGTAAGAAAATCATTGAGTCTTCTATATTTTCCCGACAGATATAGTGTTCCCTAATGTAATTACAAAAATTTGTAATTATTATCAGTATTATACTGAAGATAAAATTTAACAGGATAGGAGAGAAATAAATCCAAAGAGGTTAAGAATAAAGCAGTAAGTTGGAAGGAAAGGTTCATTTTGAATGTGGTGTGGGTTCTTTTCGGTTCGTTGTCCTTATGAGTGCTTTGTTAGGGATGGAGTATGAAGGGTTTGACGGTGAGATGGAAAGGTTGGTGTTTTGTCTAATTGTCGGTGAGCTGGGATCTCTTTCTCAGGGTTCTGTTATGAAAAGTCGTGCTTACCGTCTCTCTATTCCTTTATTTTCTTTAACCTGTCTCTCTTTGCTCTCTTTCTAACATTTTCGTTGTCTTCCTAATTTTCCTTTCCCTTAACGTTTTTTACGTTGCTTTGCGAACTTCCTTTATTCCCTATATTTGCACTGTCTTCAAGACCATAACTCTACTTCGGACTGCGACATCGGATCCTACTTCTCTCCCAATAACACGCCTTCTTCCCCTCGTATGAAGTACCAGAGTGACGCTTTTTCCCCCGTCGTATTCCCAGCTTCTATTCTCGCTTTTCTCGTCTATCACCGCCCATTTCTATTCCTTTACTATTTTACGCCTATCATGTGGTTTACTCTACATTTTATTGGCAGGGTTTATTTCTTTAATTTTCTCTTATTGGTCACTTTCGTCTGTCTTTCCTATGCAGCAGTAATATTTTCCACCCCTTTGGGTTGTATGACCTCTCAGCGTCATAACGGTATTCTATCATGCTTGGCTGAATTTCCCTTAAGCTTCGCATACATTACTGGCGTCTCAATGTCGGGGTAACCTTCGAGGGTTTTTGTTCTATTGTTCTATTTCCTGCCTCGTGTCTGTGCTCAGAAGCAACTCCTGTCCGATTTTTCCTTCATTTACACTATATTGCTATTTCGAATATTATTTTTAACTTTATTTCTTATATCATTTATTCCCTTTTTGTTCCCATTATGCTTATTTATTATCTCTACTGTTGTATTAATTTCTAGTTACCTTTTCCCTCTTGGAATCTGAGGTTTCTGCTTCAAATGACACCGATAGCATTTTACTCTATGAGATAGAAGGCACACGAGCCAATAAAACACCGGGAAACCTTATTTCTGGGTTGACTTCGAGATAGTAAAATTAAGAGAATAATCAACAATGGTTGAAAAGGTTGAAAGTAAACAGACCACAGCTGTAAAATATCGTTATGACAAATATTACATTTCTTCGATGGTTTTCTTAAGACACATAAAACCTTAACTTCTCCTTTAATGACAAAATTATCCTTGTTAATACAGTGATGCCCGATTTCACCAACAGATGTTAAAAATCGACGTTAACAAATGTAACGATACAATTGTCACAGCGCTAACAAAGCTGGCTATATATATTTGTAATTTACGTCCTCCAACGTTAAATCATATCGGACGATGAATGAAATGGCTGCAGTGATGCTCAAATGAGTCCGGGGTCCATGGAGCTTAGAGTTACCGGACATTCGTCTATCAGGATAAGGGAAAACCCTGGAAAAACCTTATCCAGGTAACGCACCCTGAGCGAGATTCGAACTCGGGACCTCTTGAAGGTGAGGCAGACACGCTACCATCTACGCTACCGAGGCAGGATATTACAGCTATAGAACGCTATGGATGAGTCGAATTATTTTCTGAACGTACTGCGATGCGCTTTTGTTTTCATTTTCGTCTGCACACAGCTGAAAAACTGGCAGGTGAACAAAATCGTAAGAGATGCCGTGGGACAAATTTCTCATCGAAAGAGAGAGAATTGTTAATTGAATTGGTGACAAAGTATAAGGATATCCTGGAAATAAGAGGACAGATGTGGTGAATGTAAAATAGAAAGCTGTCACGTAGGAAAAGATTGGAAACGGATTTAATTCAAATGCATGTGTCACTACTAGAAGCGCGAAGCAACTTCGGCAGTATTGCGTTAATTTAAAACGAGGTGCGAAGGACAGAAGTGACGAGTGACTTGAACGTTTCAAGACGGGAGGTGGACAGTGTATTTATCCACTGTATTATAAAATCGCGAAGTTATTAATAATACTTGAAGCAAAGGCAAGATAGACATTTCCCTTTCAATGCATGATGTAACGTCAGTATTACGTAAATTTAAAACGAGGTGTGGACAGAAGTGACGAGTGACTTGAGCGTTTCAAGACGGGAGGTGGACAGTATTATCCACATCATTCAGTGAATAATAAAATCGCAAAGTTATTAATACTTGAAGCAAAGCTGAGATCGGCATATTTCTTTCGATACATGTTCTAACCTCTCTTGTACTTCCGCAGTAAACTTCATAGCAACTTCTTTCCACAGTCTATACCTCTATAGAAAATTTTCTTTTGATAGCTTCTCAAAATAATTTCTCCTCATAGGCCGTACGAATGCCATTTAGACGGTCTTAAATGTAGCAAATCGACATCAACAACTGCGTTCACGCCCGCCATCTTGACTATTTACAATTGTTAAGGACTTAACAACAGAAATATGACTTGTTAGTTTAACAAAATATTTAACACGAGTGTTCAGCTAACACTTGTTAGTGAAATGTAATTTTTGTTATAACTATTGTTAAACTCGTGTTAAGTCTTAACATATATTGGTGAAATCGGGCATGAATGTGTTAAGTGTAGTGGCCACAAGATATTTGATACGAATGTTTCTGTTACAGATGGAAGGTAGCGTGGATATATTCGAGCACTATGGAGTGGACTGCTACTTGGAGCACATGTTCCTCGCTGCACTACCAGAGTGGGGCGGTCGCGGCGTGGGCCGTCGCCTAGTAGAGAGTACGGTAGCAGTGGCACAGGCTCTAGCTCGGGGTGAAAAGGATGTCGTTACCACCATAGGCCCAACCAAGGCTCCTCAACCACCACCTCCTGGCGCTGTCATGGCCATCTTCACTTCCAGCATCTCTCAGCACATCGGCAACTCCCTGGGCTGGGAGGTTCTGTCCACCGTCAAACACTCGGATCTCTACTTTCAAGGAGAACCCTACAGCACCCGTATAGGTCCAGCACATCCCACTAGCACCATCATGGGGCTCCGCATTAACCCTTAGAATATTTATGTCGCATTGATCGTTAGCATTGCTGCCATAATCATATATATTCTGCTTCGACCAAATGTATTAATTAATGAAGCCAGTATCACCAAAACTGTATGAATGCCAATATGTGGTCACCATTACTCTAAATCAGTGTGAGCCAACTGGAGACTCTGTGACGTCAGAAAAAGGTGTGCCCTTTCTCCTAGAGCTGAGAGGCATAAAGCAGATGAACAGGAGAAAAGCATAAGTTACACATGAGAGAAAGGCTATTGTAGTTGTACTGTGTATGTGATTGTAAAATATTTAGCCAGCCTGTTTTCCTTACCTCTCCTTCCCTTTTACCCCTTACCAATGATTCTCGCATGTGACAAGTTCGTACATGTTACCAGTAAAATAGTAATTGCCATACTTCTCCAGTGTGTCATAAATTGAAACCCCATTTATAGGCATCTTTAGAAAATCGATTTTGTATGAAAAATGTTAAATGTACCAGGAGGTCAGTACCAATGAAAATATCACTGTCCACTTAGAGCAGATTAAAGTCTAAAAACAGTGTTGTCATAATACTTTAAAATGCTTAAATTAAGAGTACAGAATTACTTTAGCACTGGAATTCTTCTAAATAATAAAGTAGCTAAGCGGAGCAAAATCTTGGAGTATAGTGGTAAACAGCTCTTAATTAAAACATGAAGTAAGAATGGAGCACAATATCAACAGAAATGAGCTTATTGGAAGGATCGAAATCTTAGACTGTATATATTAATATAATTCTGAGTCGAACTAGTACTTAATGCTCCATTTATTGCTAATATTTACCTAGAACGCTTTTCCTTAGGACCTTCCTAACATCATCAGTTGTTGTCGACTAGTGTATGGATGTTAGTTTGGTGAACTTCTTGGAGGTGATAGGGGCGTCTCTGTTGGTATCTTTATTAACTTGAAGTTTAGGTTCTGTTCAAAGGTAGCATTGAAATTGAACAATTTTCTTTCATATTGCTTTATGAAGATTTTTTCCCACGTAGTTAATTCAGCTGGACCTTGGACACTTTTTAATAAGTGGATTTCTTGTTCTATATCGTGATTATCCTTCCAAAAATGGTATGCTACCGCCGATTTAACTATTTCTTTGTTTCTGATGTTCCTAATATGCTGTTTACGCCTAATGTTCAAATTTCTTTACGTTTTTTCCAATGTAAAAGTTGTCACCGGTACACACCTGTTTTATCAGTTTAATGTGTATATATGTGTGTGTGTGTGTGTGTGTGTGTGTGTGTGTGTGTGTGTGTGTGTGTGTGTGTGTGTGTGTGTGTGTGTGTGTGTGTGTGTGTGTGTGTGTGTGTGTGTGTGTGTGGGTGGGTGGGTGGGTGGGTATCTACAACTTTTATATTGTGAAACCTAAAATAAAATCAGAAGAGAAACCGTAAACAAATTCCTCATCAATAGAAAATTTACTATTTTTTTTTTTCTTTTTTGTAATTTACGTCCTCCAACGTTAAGGGCCGCGCCGTGGCTCAGTAGTTATACCGCTTGGCTCTCACCAAAACGGCCCAGGTTCGATCCCAGGCGACCGCAAGGTGAGATTTGACGGCGCTGGGGCGGGTTTTCTCCGGAGCCTCCGGTTCCCCCGCCATCTCATTCCACCGGTGCTCCATCTTCATATCATGTATCATTAGTGTCATCGTCTGCGGTGCCGTATGTAGTAAAAGCGGGCGTTAAACACTACACATTTCATTTCCAACGTTAAGTCATATCGGACGATGAATGGAATGGGTGAAATGATGCTCAAATGAGCCCGGGTTCCATAGAGCTTAGAGTTACCCGATATTCGTCTTTCAGGATAAGGGAAACCCCGGAAAAAACCTGACCGAGATTCGAACACGCGACCTCTTGAACGTGAGGCAGATATGCGGGCTAATTTACTAAATTGCTGGTGTTTATATGTGACATTAGGGTGGTGAGAAAAAAAAGCACTCAAGCGTGCGTAAAATGTAGTGACAAATTGCAATAATTATGGCAACATAGTTTGTGATTGGGGTTGAACAGACAAGGTGGCAAACCGGAACGGGAGGTTTTTGTCTAACTCCTTCTGCATCTGTATAGAGACACGCCTTAGTTCGTGTCCCCTCTAGAACCAATTTAGGGGCATAAATACCTAGAAGATTCACGTTCCATGGACAGATTTAATATGGACTGAGGCTGAGCTGTGTTGGCTGAGTGACGCTCAACGTCTCACAATATGAGTGACGAGATGGAATATTATCTTTATTATTATCTGTTACTTTATTGGTGTCTTCAGTTAATGTAATGAAACGAACGAAGTTGTTGGTTTCAATTCTGAAAAATAATGCAAGAGAACTTCAAGAGCAATTTGTTTTAATGCTATGAGAAGTTACTGCTTCAAATCGTTTACTTTGTGTACCTCAGTCGTTTTACTGTTGTGAACCCTGGTTTTCGTGGATTGGTTTTATTCATGTGGAATAATTTAAGCACCCGTGATCATGTACGTGTAAGAGCACTTTTACTACAAATGTGTATGTTTTAAATACTCTAAAGGACTAGATTAATGATTCCATTATTACTATATAAAAGAGGTTATATTGGTTTTCATACATCTTTATTTATATGTTTATCCAGTTAGATATTAAGTGATTTATGTAGAACTGACCTATGATTTAATTTAATTACTTGACTGTGAGTTTTAATGAACAATTTTAATGCTAAATCAAGCAGGGTGTTTAGGAGTTTTGATTCACTGTAATAAGATGTTTATTCTTCATTCCTTAACTATTTTGTCTTGTTGTGTACAGCTAGTTTGACCATTTTGTTCTCAGTACTGAAAATGGGATACACATACAGCGGATACATATATATACATATATACATATATACATACATACAGCGGATCTTCCTTTTTAATTACATGGGCTTACACATTCAATTTAACCTGATTTGACCTGATTATTTCCATCCAGAAATAATTTGGTATTCGCAATCTTCAGAAAAGAAACACCATACTGGATTTGATAAACAAATTGGATCTCTGGGAGCAGAAAAGTCAAGAGTTGTTCATATATATATTGCGGTTGTTGACGTAAGGACACGTCTGCAGAGGTCAACTAGAAGACACCAAAACATTTACTGCAGGAGACCAGATACACCTACTCAATGTCAGAGACCTGCAAAAAGTGCAGTCCTAAAGCTATATCCCACAATAAGGCAAAAATAAGGAATCAAGGATAAACATCTGCACATCTCGTTACAGGAAATCCAGCCTCCCTAACATTCTGTCTAACTTTGAAAGTAAAAGCTGTTCATGAAGTGAATTTCCAGCCGAATAATTAAAGAAAGTAACATCTCAGTTCTACTCAAATCACTCTGTATTTATTTTGACACGGTTGCAGATTCTTCAGTCCAGAAGCTACGAGTCATTGTTTCCTATGCCTTCTGGCACTTTTGAATGCCTTTGACATCTCAGCATGAGTCACCTTATTCTTGTTTACATTTTGTGCGTTAAACGTTTCGGGAAGCAATAATTTCGGCATAGTATATGCTAAGTTAAACTCGTAGTCGTTGCACAACATAAAATTTTGACGCTTCGAATACAATTTCAATCACTTTTTTATATATATATATTTTTTCAATTCTATTAACCTTTGAGCAGAAAGGGTGCCGCGTGTATCTTTTTTTTATGCCTCCTCTTGCAAAGGTTTGCTGCTGGTTTGGAAGAAGATTGTGGCTTTGAGTAGGTAATGCCCTGTGGGCCTCTTTTTTTTAATTTTTAAGAGGGAGGAAGGGTGGGAACCTATTTATATCTTTATTTTATTTTATTTTGCCTCACTGTCTTACATGGAGGGGAATGATGTCGGAAAGGGGTATTATATTGCCTATATCTCTTATACTTGCAGTATCCACGGTTTGAAGGGTGCTATTATCTTAAGCTGGATCATTGTCCATCTCTCATCGCGTAAAAATCGTCTGAGACGTGATATCGAACAATCAGCCGGCGTGTCCAGTGTGTTTAACCATGCAAATGTATCCATTGTCAGCCAGAGCAGTTAACGTTGTAATGAAGGGTTCACCTTATGAAGATTCAAGTGTAATATATCTTCATGTGAAGCATCCCATCCGGCAGGTATCCAACCATTACATTTGTCTAGCACCCACTTCCATATCCCAGCTTTTCCGTAACATACCATTACTCGATGCGGAAGTGAATCTGCTGCCGAGCAAATAGGACATGTCGGGCAGTTAACCATTCTGTGGCGGTACAGTTTGTCTACCGTTGGAAGAATTTCATTTACAATTTCGTATATCACCGCTAACCATGTGGTGTTCAGTTGCTGAAAGCCAAAACATTTCCATATGCACTGCCAGGGCAGCTGCGGATATTTTATCTGTACCTGCGGGGTAATTCTAACTGCTTGACGAAGACAAGCATAAATGTTCTTCACTGTGCACTTATCACCATCTATTGAGTGCTCCGGGGGTAACCGCTCCAACGCGTAATATGTATCTCGTTAACTCTCGGGTACCTTACCACAAATATATATCTATGCATACAGATATGTATATATATTCTTTTCCTTATTTAACCTTTTTTAACTTTTTTTTGTTTCCGTTTATTTTACAACCTTCTCCCCCCCCCCCAAAAAAAAATATTGATCAGGCAGTAACCTGTGAAAATGCCATGTGTGGTGGGGTGAAAGTTCATTGAATGATTTATTCCCATGATCACAGGGCCAATTTAATAAGTTTGGAGGATTAATTGATACAAAGTGTATTCAACTCTCGTTTCTGGAGTACTGACTAGCAGAAAATATATAAATATTGACTTCTCATTTTATTAAATCAGTTAAAACGTGAAGTAGAATTTTTTCTTAAAAAATCTATCATTGTGCTGCTCAACTGATTACCCCAGCTTTATCTTTGTTAATAGAAACCTCTCAGATAACGCACTGATTACTCCAAGTGGACACAACACTTGTCATTTATGATTCCTGCGCATTCCATTGGCTGAAGTGATGCGTTCATTGGTGCTTAGTATAGATCCGAAAAACGTGCCAGTTCCCCTCTTACAGGTCCCCCATCTTACAGGTGTAATCAGTGCTTTATCTGAGGTTTCTATTAACAAAGATAAAGCCATGGTAACGTTTTGAGCAGAAGATAATACATATCTATAGGTGTATATATAGACACTAACGACCACGGCTACGAGAGCCGGCAAATTTTGATCACTTTGCTCAAAGCTTTTCATTACAGTGATTCAGAACAAATTTACTTGTTGTGTTACTACTTACTTATAAATTACTTAGTCCAGTACCCACCTCGTGTGCAGTATTTACACCCCTAGGCTAGAACATACAGGTGAGCGCCTGAGTCACAGTCCAATCGAGAGCACGCTTGTGATCACAGACCCAAGAAAGGGGGATCGGCTCTTAGCCTGCTATGAGAGTAAGAAAGAACATGACATGAAATTAAGGTGAAAAGGATGAAGAGAAAGTTGGTGGAGTAATTGCTTGAATGAAAGGCAGAGGAAACTGAAGATCCAGAAGAAAACCCACTTGGATGCTGTTTCGTCTATCAAAAATTTCCACTTTAGTTAGTGGAGGCGAGACGAGCAATCTAACCATTCGGCATTGAAGCCGCTATCCACTCGCTCATCCTTGTTAAGAACTGCATTGTTTTGTGTAACATGTGAAATTTCAACCATTTCGTTCATTTACCAACCAATGTGACCCGCGCAGTTAAAGGACATTGTATTTCAAGATCATGCACCCAAACAGATACTTCCCACCTAGCTTTAGTGCTTCATAGAGAAGGGGATCGTAGGTTCGAGTAAATCTCGGATATGTTTGTGTGATTGTAAATCCCTATGTATTATACAATTGGGTTAAGAAAAAATAAAATGTTAATTGTGGACCTTTATCTCTTCATTCCAGGCGACGTCTTTTAACATAAAACCGTGGATTTTCTGAGAAATTCATGGCAAAAGCCAATTCTAATATTGGTGAAACCGGCTAATGACAAAGGAAAAACGCAATATACATAAAGTCACACTGCATTCACTTTCTGTTCTTAAAACGGTGAAATTTTATCCTCATAAGGGTGAAAGCTCCCAAATTACGATCCTCCCTACATATTTAACTGTTATTCCAGAAAATTAAAATCATTGTTCCTACATGCATCATTTTAATGCCAACCAAAGCTTATTCATATGCACACTTGTTCTTCATGACATGTAAATTAAGACAGTTTTAAGGATTATAAACCTCAAATATTGACCAAATATAGGTATATTATACCAGGTGAGTACCTATCCCTATTTATTTTTGAATTTATGCAACGTTCTAAGCAGCATATGTGACTTATACCTTTTTTGAATGCATTCTAATGGATGATTTGCAGAACAGTTTATAGAGGAGGGGTAGCTCACTCAATGTATAAGTCTTAAATTAAGCAGCTAATAGAATAATATTGCTTTAAGTAGTTCAGGAGAAATGTGGAAGCAATAAGCAACATAGAAATACGCGTTCATGAATAAATATTTGGAGCGGATCTCCTCCGTGTGGGTTGGATTTATATCACACGATGCGGTGACATATCTGAAGTTGAATTCGCCCCGTCGTGAGGTCTACGCCCCACATGCGCAAAAGTTTCGCGCTTCCTCGGTGTGGCGACGCATGTAGAAGCCAAACCTTACCTTGATGTTGAAGCGATGAACCTTTCGTCTAAAAGCCGTGAAGATGATGTTCTGGAAGATTTCTATAAATCCTCTCTCCGGCAGCTGCGGTGAGCGATGAGATGTGAAACTTCTCAGGCGTGGTATCAATACAAAAGGGATTTCACTTTTGGACAACTATGGAATAAAATAATTAGGACCATTTCACTTTCCTTGGAATTATATTTCTAGACATCATTTTCTTCTTTACATGCGACTTTTTCCACTGATGTATATAGCCCTTTACTATATATTAATTTTCTCCTTTTATTTATAAATGATGCAACGTTTTTTACTTAAATTACTTATCGTAGTGTCGATGTATATTTTAAACGTTTACTAAACGTTCATAAATGATGAACTCCAATAACTTCTCGTAGTTACAAGAAGTCTTTTACCGAAAACACGTCTAACCTCTTAGAGAGTTCAAGCCAGAAGAAGAAAAAATTTAAGAATAAAATCATTGGTTCTTTTTTCTGTTTTGGTTGCTAAGTTACCGTAATACTTAATTCTGATTGCTCCTACGTCACAATTTGGGATTTCAATAAATCTAAGCAATTGTTGCATCATCTATATGACCTGCTTGGTTATTAACTTACGTTGAATTGCAGATGGCCATGTTTACTTAATATGTCCATGTATGCAATATCAGCTTCATATTAAACGTCGACATCCCAACGACGTTCTTTAATGAAAAAACGGATTAGGTCTCAGTCCACAGTGCAAAAATTTATTTAAAAACTACACGGTGAAATAATAAATTCTGGATCAAACTTCGCACAAACTTATTTACTTATATGTTATAAAATAGTTCTGGTGATACTTGACCAGATAATACTTTTGGATTAGCATATGAAAGCACCGGCTTTGCCGTTAGGTGTACAGGAAATGTAATTAATCATATACTTCTGTTAAAAATGTTCAATTAATTAATAAAATTTGTTAATATTCAAAACTGATTACAATTTATTTGCTTCTTACTTATTTCAATTAAATTTGATAAATAAGGGTACAGAAACCTTGACATTCTAGACGTAGTGTTTCCATCATCAATATTGAAGTATACACTGCAGCTCTGTGTTTGTTTACGAGTTTACAAAGGTCGACCTTCATTCGGAGCTAACGAAACATGTCGCTATTTTGTTGTACAATGTGAACATCTCTGCAATGATAAGCATTGCTGGTCTTACTTACTGCTTGATCATTCAGGCAAACAGACAATGTGTACACCAACAACAAATATATGGATATATGTAGTTGCGTTTTATGAAACCAGTGACTGAGGCTCCAAGGCTGTACCCTAAACGCTTTCCGACATAGCGTTTGCCTTCTATGTGCATCATTCGACATAAGAGATGCAATTAAAAACTACTTCAACATTCCAGGTATTTTTATTTCTTTACCATCAATTTTTCCCATTGTAGTTGGTGCCCAGAGATGCAACTGACATGCGGGCTAAGGGCCACTGCAAAACGGACTTTGAAGCATAGAAAATAGCATACCTATAAATTAAACTTGCACCAAGCAGCTATATGGGAACGATTTTCAGAACTGCGTGCTTGTTTTTTTCATAAGATTCTATAATAAAATTAAAAAATACGGATTCATAAGTAAGTTTTACAGGAAATGAAAGTTTTTACCTTGTCACGTACTCCAATGCAAACAAACAATCTGCATTGCTTTTGACCTCACTTCTTACGACGTAGGTGTCACGTGCAGGCTCAATGGGGTCTTAATGTGCTGTACGGCATTCTGGGACACATCGTCATTGGCTTCTAGGTCATTTATTTGCAATAATTTCAGAATGGACTGAATATTGAGAACGTTCTAGAAGACGGTTTCTAGCTAGCTCTAAATTACTAGTTTTAGTACTTTGGAACTTTCACTGACCCATTAATCTGAAGGCACTAAAGAAAATCTCAGCTATATGTAGTCCAGGTGGTGAAAAGTAGTGGTGATTTTTGTGGGCTTAGGCTTTGCCCAGTGCTACTCCTGAATTCTTGTTTATGGATGAATTCTTAATATATCGGAAATGGAACACATGCAGCCTGAGCATACTGTGACTTTGTAGTTTCGTGAAATTAAAAGTCCACTTGCCCAAACTCAAAATGTTCTTTATTTCCACCGAATTACAGTTGGAACAGATGGCCGATTACACAGAATTACGTAGCGTACACAATTACAATTCGCCAGTTCGTCTGTCACAGGTCCACTCTACACTCCCAATTACGTACAACTCCTCTGATACACATGAACAGTCTTCCAGTCCGTTCACTAGGCCGGCGCTCCTCACAGCTGCTCGCCAAGAACTCAGCCCTCTTGCCAACTGCAGCCCCTATTTATGGAAAGATTGCTGTTTCTGGAAGTCTTCGCGGTTCAGTGAATCACCCCGAAGGTTCCAGATGTCAGGGAAGGGGAAAGAGATGGCCAGTGATGGTTTTCCAACCATCCCCTCGTTAGCGCTACAAGATAAATGGGTAGGCGTAGCTGATTGCTTCCCGTCTGGTCCCTACCTGCCAGCTGGTCCTATCGGGGATTCCGATGTTCGGGTGACAATACCTTCAAATCTACATGGATTTAAATAAAATACATCGTAACAGGTAGCATTAAATGTCTGTCCATCGTATTAATATGAACCAAATGTCAAGCAAAATGGCGAATTTGTTTGCATTTTTCAAATTTAGTTATTGCAAGTATTGCTATTCTTCGTTGTGGCGGTACCCTATCATGTTAACGCTAATTAATTTGATCGTGAATGGCTTTTACTTAGGTTATACCAAATAAACATGGCTGTTTATCTGATAAAATTATATAGTTAACCAGCGAACAGTTGTTCTGTTTCCTTGAAGTCATTCAGTGCCATATCCTATCTTCCTAAATTCAGAAATAAGCAGAAGAAATCAATACTCCATCCCCACCTGTGGAAGTCAACATCAAGTCATACTGTTTGATTAACCAATTATCACGTTAGTCTTCTCCTTGACCCTATGATATATCTTTATTGGTCATCCAATAATTGAATCCTAACTAATTTAATGGCAGTTAGCATTTGTTTTCAAGCAATGGTCTTTCATTTAGTAAGAGATTCATTCTGACGGTATGATGTACACTTTTCAGTTCTATTTAGGTCAACATTTTAGCATGTGTAATATCCAGGATAAACCAACTGCAACGAAGAATTGTGTATATGGGTCACTTGGAATATGTGTATCTCAGTGAGACAAAATATAATTTTTTTCATCTTTTTCCTCCTGTTTCATGGATTAGGCTATTGACCGGTTCTGTCTCACTTCCACATTACAAACATTTTCTGTTAAAGTTCATCAGGAATTCAAGAATTATTACTTTTTTATGTAACCACACAACTTGTTAACGTCAAAGCAGATCATTAGCCTCTTTGTTTTATCATAACAAAATGTAATGTTACTCTCTTCAATAATTGCTGAGAAAGCTGGTCGTTTATATCACAAAACGTTATTGAGAGAGAGAAAAGAAGAACTGTTCGAAGCAAAAATGGAGAAAAGGCCTTCGTTACTTCAAACTTCATTCGGCATTAGAAATGTAAAAAAATAAACTGAACTGATTTTTCGCTAACTGAAGGTTTTCTTTCTTATTTCTGAAGAGGTATAGTTAAATTTACTTGCAAAGGCAAAACATTGACGCATAGAAACACTTATTGCAAAATAATTGCAACCACACTCACATTGCCTAAGAGGTAAAACCCCTAGGCACCAACACATCGTCCGTATTGCGTTTTAAAATAGGTCATGCGTTATGTTTCATCTGTTTTTGGCAGCATAAACCTCATATACTCCACTTCCTCAGCCGAAATGTGCCACCACCACTTTGGTATTTTCACACAACTTTAGGCAAAACAAGAATCTAAATAATCGTAGTCTATCATATGTGCTTACTTCATACGAAAAAAATGTGCAGGTCACGTCAAGCAAACTTTGGTTTATTTTTTTTACTCTCCTGGTACATAAAGAAGTTATATACCCTACGAAATATTTCTAGCTTGTTTTTTAAAAATTATAAAATAAAATTCTACCTTTGAAATTGACCCTTCGTCTCTACTTATGTATCAAAGAACAACGAATATGTACTATTATTATTATTATTATTATTATTATTATTATTATTATTATTATTATTATTATTATTATTATTATTATTATTATTATTATTATTATTATTATTATTATTATTATTATTATTATTATTATTATTATTATTATTATTATCATCATCATTTCCATCATCATCTTTAACATCGTTTTCTTCTCTCCCCTTCATCAAACTAATTGTTTGTCCAAACACTTCTTGCATTAATCATGCATAATTCTTATAAAGTCTTGAACATCAAGATTGTATGTGACAATCAGTTTGTCAAATGCCTTTTGAGTCTCCTACAGTATTTAAGATAATATTATATACTATTATGTGATTGTCATGATTGTTATTTACATAATTTGTTGAAATATGCCATGTATTATGCCACATACATTACCACTCGTATTTAAGAATGTAATTCAGTGTTAAGAGGTTTAAATAGAATACGTTTTAATGTTTAGAACTGTGGTATTTGTTGCGTAAGCGAAGTCATCAATCAAACCTGTGGAAAAAGAATCAACATTTACAATTTAGGCTTTCCAGACTTTTAACGTTTAAAATGTTCCATAGAATACAATTTTAAAGTTTTCAGAATAAAACTTCAGAACGGTTTTTCCTTTGTTTTGTGACTATGTGGGTTCGAGAAATTAAAAGTCCAGGTTACAAATACTAAATATCGCTCTTTATTTCCGAAGAAACACACTTTGTTCAACCTGAAAGCAGAATTACGTCACATACACAATACAACTTGCAAGGTCATTGACCACAAAGGAGTTCACTTTTACAGCTGTTCACGCACATGCGTCCAATTAAGAACTGACTGCCAGTGGCAGGCGGCGGCTACTTTTATAGCTACTCACTATTCCAGAAATTCGTGGAATGTTCTCAAACAATCAAGACGGCGCTAGAATAAAGACGAACTCTCCAAAAACCCGTCTCCTTCCTTCCACCGTTTCGGCGAGCTTTTATTTCCGCATTGCACTGCCCGTCTCTTTGAACTCGTCACACGCGCCGCCTCGCTTCAACAATACGCTCGCGACAGTATGTATCCTAACTAAAAGTTTGTATGTAGTTACAAAACGAAGAAACGTGTGTTACGCCACAGTTCTTCTCAAATCCATTTGACAATATGCTGGTCATTATGGGTCCTGCCTGAAACACCCAAATCAAACAGGTCCAGGTATTCCAGAACCGAGTGTTCGGGATAATCATTAGTGCACCCTAGTACATAGAAAATTAAAATGTCTATCTAAATCCAAATTTAACTGGCGTAATCAAACTGCTCCTTCTTGGGTCGTCTATACATATACAACAGTTACCTTAATGCATCCCGACACATTGCCAAATCGAATACGTCACAATATGCCACCAGAGCATTCACAGCGCCGCCTCAAGAGAAAGAGGCACACAGACTTATTTATTGACTGTTGAGAAATAACAATGGATATAACCCTCGACACAAGCCTCAAGACAATTTTTGTAACCGTCATTGTTAACAAAATTTGTATAATGAAAGGGTAGAGCCAGAATGAAAAATTCAATGCCATAGCCGGGATTTGAACCACGGATGTTCTGGTTTCCGTCCAGCCGCTCTAACCATTTGAGCTACTATGGCCAACATGGCATTAAATTCTCCAACTGACTCGTGTTTCTCCCGGTAAACCACTAGGAGTTCTCATAAACACATGAGACAACTACCTTAATGGCGACTTACTATGCTGTAAGTACTTTAAGGCCCGGGCTTTATAGTTCGGACCACTATTGGGTACAATTAATGGAAATTAATTGTTCTTTCACACTAGCCGTGTGTAGGACGCACTATGAAAAAGTAGAGCCAGAATGAAAAATTAAATGTCATAGCCGGGATTTGAGCCACGGATCTGGTTTCCGTCCAGCCGCTCTAACCATTTGAGCTACTATGGCCAACGTGCCAACATGGCATTAAATTCTCCAACTGACTCGTGTTACTCACACGCCAAATATTTTGATAGTCTCATAATACACACCTTTCTGGAAGCAAGAAAGTTTAGCACTGGGATAATGGATATTATACTTTTGTCTAGTGTTTATTCTGTGAATGACATTATTTGTTGTAAATAAGGCACGATTATATACAAAGAATTTTAGGATCGAGAAGATATACATGTAAGGAAGCGTTAATATCTTCAATCTTATAAAAATTCCTTTACAGGAGCATCTGTTGTGGCTGTTATTAATGATTCTTATAACCTTCTTTTGCATAACAAATATTTTTTTTTAATTTCTACTGAGTTGCCCCAAAATAATATTCCGTATTTTTTAATACAGTTAAAGTATGCATAATATACTAATTTAAGTGTGTCAATAGAACTCACATTAACCAGCTCTCGGATAGCATAACAGGCAGAGCTGAGTTTAGGTAAGATATGATTTATGTGAGCTTTCCAATCTAAACATCTGTCCACCTGAAGGCCCAGAAATTGTATGCTGTCAATTTCTTCTAATGACATATCATTAATCCCGATTTCTATTTCAGTATGTGACGTACGACAGGTTATAAATTTGACCACTTTTGTTTTGTCTAGATTCACAGATAATTTGTTCGCTTTAAACCAACATGACATACAGTTCAAAACATAATTCATAATATATAATATGTAAACTATTAATGGTATTTTTAATATTTTATTATTAATAATAGATGATAAAATTCATAATATATAAAAAGCGTACGAAATGTGGTCTACAAATTGCATTCCTACTCCTTAGACGAATCAGACGCACTATCTGAAAACACATGCTTCTGGACTAAACCACATAACCAGCATAAATGCACATAAACGGTGTTTATTTCTAAACGATCTTTTCTTTCTTTTGTTTCGTATTAGCATCGGGTTGATAACAGTAGGAAAGAATGAAAGTGATACATAGGGAGTGCTCACGTAAGGAAGGTCGCAGAAGTTAATAGAGGTAATAGATTAGGCCGTAGACAACATTATATTGACGGTGAGGTTCAAGGTTCGAGGGTCAATGTTATTTGTCACATTTACATTTTTATGTTGCTGATATATGGGACCCGGATTGCAGGAGTACATTTTACATCGTTTATAACTTATGTTGTGTGTGTGAATTACAGTCTTTTCAGGTTTACTCAAACCCAATAGTACAATAGAATGCTAAAAAAAATTAGCAGTTATAGAACGGCCATAAATAAAAGTTGCAAGTAGCTACACAGAACAACGCTCTGTCGGCGCTCCGCGGTTGTGATATCCAATTGTTCACTCCTCCACTTATAAAAATGTTATTACTCGCACATTTTATCTTACACCCTGAATGAAGAACTACGAACGGTCTAAGAGAATAAAGCTTGTGCTTTCGCAAAAAGCTCAAAAATATTTTAAGAACAGAATGTTTCGAGTAGATCCAGCGTCCACACCGCTAATTCCTGTAAAACTGAGATAATTAGCAAGAATGGTGAAAGTTGAAAAAATCTTAAACAGCATAAAAACAAATGGAAAAGTACGGTGTACTCCAGTCCTTGCTTCGGCCGGAAGGAGGAGGCACGGAAAAGCGTTTTGAAGAATTACTAGCGGAGCATATTTTAATGGACGTTATGGGAAGATGCGAAACCATCATTTCCTAAACGCAGCTGCTGCACTAATCCACTACCAAAACAAACGTAGGGCAGCTAATTATCATACGAGGGCTGTTTCATAAAGAATGCTCATTTTTTGTGGCAACGTACCTTTACTCATCCTCATAATTTTCATGGTCCTTCTCAAAATAGTCTCCCCTGAATGCGATGTACTTATCCCAGCGTTTCTGCCAGTCTTCAAAGACATGCTGGAAACCATTTTGAGAGATCCTTCAAAATCGCCTCCGCAGCCTTCACCACTGCTTCTGATGATGGATAATGCCTCCCACGAAGGCGTTTCTTCAAGTTAGGGAATAGAAAAAAGTGACATGGGGCTAAATCCGGACTATATGGAGGGTGACGGATGCACTTCACGTTGATTTATGCAAGATATTCAGCAACAACATTGGTAATATGCGGCCGCGCATTATCATGGTGCAGCATCCAGCCTGCTTCAGAGAAATGTGGTCTTTTGTGCCTGATATGGACTTGCGATGTTTTCAGAACATTTCTGTAGTATTGTCCAGCTACTGACGTGTGTGCAGGTGTAACATGGTGATAAACCCTTCCATGAATATAAAACAATGAGATGGCCATAACTTTCCCAGCAGTAGCAACCAGTTTTGCTTTTTGGGGGGTTGGTGATGAAGGATATTTCCACACGGAGCTTTTCTGTTTGCTCTCAGGATCAAAATGATGTAGCCAAGTTTCATCAGCAGTGATTATGTTTGAAAGAAACTCCGGATCTTCCTCTAACATCAACTTTAACTGCATGCAGACCTGGATGCGAATGTCCTTTTGTTCGGGAATCAACAGTCTTGGAACCCATCGCGCACAAGCACGTCTCATGTGTAATGTTTGTCACCAACGTGTGGGTGGCACCCAATGAAATGTTCATTATTTCAGAAAGTGATCTTAAGGTAATTCGTCGATCCTCTCTCACAATGGCAGCAGCAGTGTTGATGGTTTCTTCCGTAAGAGCAGTAACTGGAGCACCGGGTCCACCTTCCTTTGAAATTGATTGTCTCCCCTCCATAAACATTTCAAACCACATTCGAGTTGTGCTGTAGGAAAGAACAGATTCTCTATAGACTTCCTGTAACATTGTATAGGCCTCAACTAAAGATTTGATGAGACGAGAGCAGAATTTCGAAGCCGCATATTGTTCCTCGCATGTTACCTCCATTGCAGCGGTAGGCGATACTGAACATGTCTGAACCTGCCTGGTTCTCACAGGCGGGAACCAGGAGTACCAACAATGAAACTACTATGGCGTGTTTGTATGACATTAAGCTAACAGAATATAATAGAACTGAATTTTAGTGCGAAAAATTATGATCGTATAAAAATTTATGATCATTCTTTATTGAACAGCCCTCGTAGAAACAAACTAAACCTAACCTAATATACACCCTCCTGTGAATCAGAAACCTAAGCTTGAAGAAGTCAAGTCATAGCATCCAGGTAGTATCAGTAAGGAACACCTGCGAATGAAATGAACGAGGTTTCTTGTAGCCACAGATCGCTATGTAAGCAAGCTTATAAAGAAAACTAAACCTAACCTCCTATAAATTAGAAACCTAAGTTTATATAAATAATGAAAGCGTTGTTAACGAACGCTTGCACGCTTTGGTGATTTCATTGCTCATTGGTAGGGGCGGAGATTTTTCGCAAATGCGATATAGCGCGATAAAGTGCGAAATTGACTCAAAATTCGATATAAATGCGAAATCGAAGATTTTCCCAAGTAATTATTTTAACATACTTTTTCTTCTGTAACTTTAACTAAGTAGTCTGTAGAACATTTGCATGTTTAGAAAGTTATAAAATAAGTGACCACTCTTATGGAAGGTGGAAAGCAACCCTTCCCGCTAAATAAGCTTATTGTTCCACCATTGCCTATATGAGGTATATTTGATACCGAAGCGAGTTCAGATGTGTTACAAAGAGACCCCTTTTATCACTCGTCATGACTCTCAAAATCTATCTGCATAACCCAGTTAACGGAAAATTTCAATCCTTGTCTCTAAAAACTAATGGCAATCCTAATTTTAAGGAAGTGATAAACACATGTTAATTACAATTGGAATTCTCAGTTGCCAAAGTTCCGATTTTCATTGTTTTGTTCGGTTTTAGGCGCAACTTTGATTCACTCAATGCGTGGTTGACGTCAGTAAGTGCGAGACTAATATTGTGCATTTTCTTTTTATTGTGCTGTTTTTACATCAGTATGCATTTATCTTTGTGTGTGTGTGTGTGTGTGTGTGTGTGTGTGTGTGTGTGTGTGTGTGTGTGTGTGTGTGTGTGTGTGTGTGTGTGTGTTATGCAGTATGCTTTAGTCTCTATCAACTTGTTCCGTATTTCTGTGTATTGCTTTAACCTATATTAATGTAAAATAGTGGGGCGCCGGGGTAGAGCGGTGGTTTCGTTCGCGGCTCCCGTTCTAAGGGTCCCGAGTTCGATTCCCGGCTCTGGGGTTGGCGATTTTAAGTCGGCCCTATCCACGCCTTCACCTCTGTCTAGCACATGTGAAGTATCCCCTATGCCCAACGTGGCTCGGAGTCCACGGTAAAAACTGTAGGTCCTCTCACCTCACCGCCATCCTCACTATCACCCTATCATCGGAGGTAATGGACACCGCCCTCTGGGTGCCTCCACCTGAGAAATGGTTCCGGTCATCGCTTGGTGGGGTGAGGTTACCCCGAAGGCCAAGGTTGCCATGTGGGGAGCGTTAGTAACTAACTAACTAATGTAAAATAGTGCACTTTTAACTGTCATTAATAACCCTCCATAAATGTGTTTTAAAACTCACATAAATAATGTTAATATTCATCGTTTAAAAAATTAACTCAAATTAAACTTTTTTAAATAATGCTATAAGGTGTTAAATTGCAAATGTATAAATGCTATAAAATGCTAACTGTAAAAATCAAAATGCTAAATTTCTGATTTCAAAATGCTATATATCACTACTCCTACTCATTGGTAGTCAGTTTGTACGGTTTCAGATGCTTGAAGTGCCTAAGTTAGCAATAGATGGCTAGTTGTATAAAGTTCCATGTGAATGCTCCCATATTAGATAACTATTGTGTTGCATGTTATAACTGGATACTATTTTTGTTAAATGTTTATTATCCTAAATACGAGGGTTGTTCAATAAAGAATGATCACAATCTTTTTTTCACGACGTACCTTTACTCATCCTCATAATTTTGTTGGTCCTTCTCAAAATAGTCTCCCCTGAATGTGATGCACTTCTCCCAGCGTTTCTGCCAGTCTTCAAAGACATACTGGAAACCATTTTTGAGAGATCCTTCAAAATCGCCTCCGTAGCCTTCACTACTACTTCTGATGATGGATAATGCCTCCCACGAAGGCGTTTCTTCAAATTAAGGAATAGAAAAATGTCACATGAGGCTAAATCCGGTCTACAGGGAGGGTGAGGAATGTACTTCACGTTGATTTTTCCAAGATATTCAGCAACAACTTAGTGAAAGCCACAATGCATAATACTGCAGCCCAAATTAAAATTGGGAACCACATAACAGACAGTTTTAATATAGAAAATGGACTAAAACAAGGGGATGGGCTGGCACCCACCTTGTTTAACTTAACACTGGAATATATTATTAGAAAACTACCAGTGGATGTAAAATCCACAATATATTATAGATCTGTACGGCTATTAGCATATGCAGATGACATAAATATAGTAGGGAGAACCAGCAAAGCAGTCTCACAAATATACACAACTGGAGGAAAATGCAAAGGAAGTAGGACTTATGATAAATAAAGAGAAAACAAAAGCTATGATACAAAAGAGAAGTAGTAAGAACAAAAGCAGAGATACCAGCACTAGAGAAAATCATCCGGAAACAGTTAATAGCTTCAAGTATCTAGGAGCAATTATAAATAATAAAAATGATTAAAACGAGGAAATAAAGGCTCGGATAACAGCGGCAAACAAAGCATATGCCCCATTACAGAAAATATTTAGGTATAAAACAATATTCCCTAAAACAAAAATAAGATTATATAAAACAATGATTAATATATATATTAATTATTAATATATGGCTGCGAGGCTTGGACATTGCCTCAAGCCATTGAGGAGAAACTATTAATATTCGAAAGGAAGGACCAACTAAAGTTAATGGAGTATGGCGAAACAGGTATAATAAAGAATTGTATGAGATATACAAAGATATTGACATAGCACAAGAAATTAAGATTAGAAGATTAAGATGGGCGGGACATGTTCAAAGAATGGAAGAGAAACGGATCCCCAAGAAAATGTTAGAAGGAAAATTTTACAATACAAGACCTAAAGGCAGATCAAAAAACCGTTGGGAAGATACAGTAAGAAGAGATGCCTTACAGATTTTGGAAGTCCGAATGTGGAGACGAAAAGCAGAAGATAGGGATGAATGGAGGCAAAAACTGAGGGAGGCTCGGGCCCAAAAGGGGCTGTAAAAGGCATATAGTGTAGTGTAGTGTATTCAGCAACAACATTGCCAATATGCAGCCACGCATTATCGTGGTGCAGCATCCAGCTGCTTCATGGAAATGTGGTCTTTGGCGCCTGATATGGACTTGCAAAGTTTTCAGCACTCCCTGTAGTATTGTCCAGTTACTGATGTCTGTGCAGATACAGCATGCTGATTAACCATTCCATGAATATCAAAGAATGAGATGACCATAACATTCCCAGCAGAAGCAACAACTTCTGCTTTTTTGGGGATTGGTGATGAAGAAGATTTCCACACTGAGCTTTGCTGTTTGCTCTCAGGATCAAAATGATGTAGCCAAGTTTCATCAGCAGTGATTACGTTTGAAAGAAACTCTGGATCTTCCTCTAACATCAACTTTAACTGCATGTTACCTCCATTGCAGAGGTAGGCGATACTAAACATATCTGAACTTGCCTGGTTCTCACAGGCGGGAAACAGGAGTACCAACAATGGAACTACTACGGCGTGTTTGTTTCACATTAAGCTAACAGAATATAATAAGATTGAATTTTAGTGCGAAAAATTATGACCTTAAAAAATTATGATCGTTCTTTATTGAACAGCCCTCGTATATAATCACGGGTATTAATGGCTGCTCAATATCGGTATTTGTCACAGTTTTAGTAAAAGTGTTTTATATACGCAGATTATACTGATAGTTATTGATACATTCACTCCATTCGGGCGAAAACTGCGTTTTGAATGACTAAGTCTGACATATGCATTACTACTCATGTTTTATACTCTTTGTCACAGAACATATAGTCCCTAATTAGCGCTTTTCATTCGTATTCACTTTAGCATCATAGTTACGTACAAAATTAAACTCAGTAGGCCATGGTTTTTGTTATCGACATTGTCTCAACCAAATGATAGACGAATTTATGAATGATGGGGAAAGTAAACTTTAATGAAGCTATGAATTTAAGCAATATCTAGAGTGGTGATTACAACATAATGTTTGGCGGGTTCAGTGCCGATAAAGATTCGGATGAGCCGAAGAACCAAATCGAAGCAGAAGCTGACGTTACAGATGAATCTACTTTACAATATGCGAATAAATTCCAGGACCAATTTCGAGAGGAACATGATTACGTAATTGGGTATGAATTCCCTACAGTGATGCGATTACTAGAGAATAGACCTGATGAATGGGAAGCACTGTATGTGGAACCTCTGGAAAAGAAAGATGCGAGGGAAATTGATTCTTGTGAATTTCACAGTGTGATGCACCGAACCCACCATCCCATGATGGTACAAGTGCTACTTATAGAACAACATGTACTTTGGGAGGTAAGTTGGGATTAATTTAGGAGAATTATTGTTAAACTACATACAGGGTGTATATTTTTACTCTTTATAATATTTATTACATTCAACTTACAGTTATAAATGATATGTCAAATGAAAAAGCAACTTAGTTTTACCAAGAACCTTATAAACGTTCAATGTGACTGTTAAGCTCAGAGGTTCTACTCCCATTCGTCCTGGACCCGTAGGACCAAGGACCCGGGCCTCCTTCTACCCGGGAGCGATGGAAACTCCGGGGCTCTTTCCATAGGGCAATATCAGGAGTCTAAAAAGCCCCCCCCCCCTGCTGAGCACACAACGTCAAGACGGGATGGAAGTGGATACGCCACTTACGCTCGTCAACCCCGCAGGAAAGACTACCGATAACCTCGGTGGTGCCGAATGGTGATCTAGCACACCTTCTACTAGCTCTGCAGGCTAGTGCCCGGGACTGTTTAGGCAACCTTCTACACCCTCCGGGCGGCCGTAGCCTGGCCGGAAGTACCCATTTACCCGTGGGTGTCGAACACACTGCCCCCTCGAGTCCAACCCAATCCGAACAACTCCCCTACGGGAGGGGCTCGGTATGTTCGGCCCGGGGTTCCTCTAGTAACGTCAGAGGTACCACGAGTACTAAGGGTCCGCAGCGCCCGCACTTCGACAGCTGAAGGGGACGGATCCCCTCCCCTACGGGAAACGTTCAATGTGACTACCCTTTGTCACATGGCACACGTCAAGTCTATAGCCGAGTTCTTCCCAAACGTTGATAGGTGTGTATTCAGTAATTGTAGCAACAGCTGCTTCAATCCGGTTTCTTAATTCCGGGAGGTCAGCTGGTAGCGGAGGCACGTACACACGATCTTTGATGAAACCCCAAAGGTAAAAATCGCATTGCGTTAGGTCAGGAGAATGTGGAGGCCGTGCATAGCAAGCCCTGTCATTGGGGCCCTTGCAGCCTATCCAGGCCTCGGGTACAGTGACGTTCAACCTATCGCGTACTTCGTTATGCCAGTGAGGTAGCGCACCATCTTGCTAGAAAATGAAGTTCTCTGGCTCATTTTCTTCCAACTGAGGGAAGAGCCATTGCTCTAGTCTACCAAGGTAAGAAGTGCCAGCTACAGTAGTTTCACCAAAAAAAGAAAGGCCCATAAACACAAAAAACATTAACTTTAGGGGAAACTCGTTGCATTTGTACCATCTCTTGAGGATTTTCTGAGCCCCAGATGCGCACATAATGAATGTTAACATGTTCACTAAAGTGAAAGGTCGATTCATCACTGAAGACAACATGACCCATAAAATCGTCATCTCATGAAACAACATGCTGTTTGCGAAGTTGGCACGTAATCCGTGATCTGTCGGCTTTAGAGCCTGTAAACGGTAAACTGTAAACGGTAAGGACGTAGCTGTAAGCGTTTTCTTACAACTTTCGAAACAGTGAACACAGGAGTTTGTAATTCACGACTAGCCTTCCGGACTGATTTCTTTGGGCTACGAGTGAACGAATTTATCACTCGCTCAACAGTCTCTTCACTTACTCTTGGTCGTCCCGTGCTCCTCCCTTTACAAAGGCAGCCGCCATCTTCAAACTGATGATACCATCTACGACTGTTTTTATCACTAGGAGTACCACAACCGAACTTCATGCGGAATGCACGTTGCACACTAACTACAGATTCCGTCTTTGCAAACTGCAAAACATAAAACGCTTTCTATTTACTAGTCGCCATCTTTGCTACTACCGCTGTCTAGTAGCGGGCTAAGGCAGCATGCCTTGGTCCCTGGCTACGGAAAGTGGCCCGGGTTCGATCCCACCCATGTGGTGGGGATTTTAAGTCCCGGGTATAGGACCGGTGCCCACTCAGCATCGTGAGGAAAGTGAGGAGCTTACGCTAGGTAAGCGGCCCTGGTCATGAAAGTCAACATTCCGGCTGGGGTATGCCGAGATGCTGTCCACATCCCCTCCCCGTATCGGTTGGATGATCGTCCACCTCTGCCGTGCGTAAGTGGGCGTGAGGCCGGCAATCGGGTAGGTAGGCCTTGCCCCTCTAAGGGCTGTCACGCCATGGGTTATATATATATATATAATTTATAGCTGTAAGTTCAATGTGATAAATATTAAAAAGAATTAAAACCCCGATATTCATTTATATACACCCTGTATTTTCATAATTATTTTTCCTGATAATTCTTACATTTCAGTCAGTCTTGGACGCTTTAAGTGCTACAAGATTCCATACACAGCGGGCACAAAATTTGCAGCGCTTCTTATCCTACTCCACCAGCACAATGCCCGTCTTTGTAGCGTAGATGTTAGTGTGTCTGCCTTACGTTCAAGATGTCCAGAGTTCGAATCTCGGTACGATTGTATTATCTGGGTAAAGCGTTTCCGGCTCTTATCCCGAAAGATGAATTTTGGGTAACTCTTAACTCTAACCTCTATAGAACTCGGGCTCATGTGAACATCATTTCACCATTTCATTCATCGTCCGATATGACAATTTTGGAAGACCTTAATTAATTTTAAAAAGACGTCCTGGCACAACTCCAAACATCATATCAATAAACATCAATTCCAATTGGACATATGCTAACGTTACACTAATAACACATTTGAACAAAGCGACAGACATTCTTTAACTATTCTTATGAACATTCTTATATAGGTAAACTAGGTTTCTGATCAGGGAGGTTAAGTTGCATTTCGACTGTTTTTATTTATTAGCACTAAAAACCACAACTGGAGTATTTGATAACCTAACATTATGGAATTTCCCCCTAATCATTTTGTATAGGAGTATCAATATTGTAAAAAGTTAAAGGACGTAAATTACAACAACAAAATAATAACTTAGTCAGTGCTGCAAACGACCAAAAATAAATATCGCTACATCAGCGTGCGAGGTGGATTAAGGTGGGGATTCAAATCGGAATGATTTGATGTTTTTCATAATAATAATAATAATAATAATAATAATAATAATAATAATAATAATAATAATAATAATAATAATAATAATAATAATAATAATAATAATAATAATAATAATAATAATAATAATAATAATAATAATAATAATAATAATAATAATAATAATAATAATAATAATAATAATAATAATAATAATAATAATAATAATAATAATAATAATAATAATAATAATAATAATAATAATAATAATAATAATAATAATAATAATAATAATAATAATAATAATAATAATAATAATAATAATAATAATAATAATAATAATAATAATAATAATAATAATAATAATAATAATAATAATAATAATAATAATAATAATAATAATAATAATAATAATAATAATAATAACAATAATAATGCTTTCGAAAACCGTATATAAAATTTCTTCATAAGTATGATAACAATTGGTGTACATAAAGCACTACGTTACTGTTTGTCACATCAGTTCAGAAAATCCTTATTTTTTATAATATTTAAAAACATTTAAAAGACATTCGTTCACATGAGAGAAAGTTTTGTTTTGACTGACTGAGCTTGACCCAACCACTGCTGTTCTGTCCCGCACAGATTACCTACAGTAGTATACTACTGAAGAGGTGGAAGAAGCTGACGACAACGACGACGAGGTACTGGCAGGCTGTGTTCAGCCCGAAGATTTTTGCTGCGTGCCCATCCAGGATTGTGTTTAACCGGAGGAAGGATTTTCTTATATTAGGATGGATTAAGGAAGTGTTGTTGTGATTTAGAAGGGAAGAAAGACTGGGAGGTAGTAGGTTGCTCTTCTGAAGGAAGACAGGATCCTAATGCACCCTGGCGTTGAAGTAGATTAAATTTATAATTTAAATAATGCTGAGGCCAAACAACTCTTGGGTTGAATATGCAGCACTCAGCTTTTGCTGCTGGTGAATTTGCAAGCCAGGCGGGGGACCCGGAAAGTCGAATCCGACGTATTGTTGGATCATAGTCACCAGAGCTAGGAAATTCGTACCGATTTTCTTGAGCAGTGTAAGAGTGGCCAGGTATGGCTATACGACACAGCGCCACTAGCGAGGACAAGGATCATCGTAGAATGCAACTCATTACTACGAAACAGGTGTAACAGAGCACGTTGGTAGGAAGGAAGACATTCGAATAACATGTTTGTTGTGCTTGAAAGATAAGCAACTAAATTTTCTGTACAACCATTGTATGTTTTCTAGAAATGTACTGATAAATGTCCTTATTTACGTTATTATTTATATTTACATTTCAGTGGAATACTTCAGCAAACATGGAAAAAAGAGAAGACAGATCGAGAAACTAAATTAGCTGAAATCATTAACGAATTTGCAACAGATTATCAATCAACTAAATCTTGTTTTACGGAACATAGAATGAGTATTTTATTTGAAAGGCTTCAGAGGTACATTATTGTTTTTAGTAATACGACCGCAGATGAGTAAATATGTAGTAAAATTCCTGCTTTGGCATTTTCTCTAGTAAGAGTCTTCAGATATTTAAGAAATTAATTTTATTATTTGTATATTATTTTACGTTCGATCAGGAAATGTTACAATTCACGTTATAATTGCTTGGATGTTGTCACAATGTGCCTATTTAAATAATGAGATCAGCTAGAGAAACCCTTATGTACTATATAAAATTTTGTATGTCGTACATAATGATCTAAACAGAAGTGCATTTACGACTTGTTTGGATGCCGGGAGGGGGTCGGTAGCAACCTGCATAGAGAACGGCGGGAGGTAGGAACCTCCTAGCCCTGATAATCACCAAGAGACCTAACCAGGGCACTTCTATGCAATGGTAAAGTGGCGTATAATTTTGTTGCCCGTCGCCTAATTTCATCCTCTACGTATGGAAGTGCTGAGGATTCGTGAAGCAAATTTTCTGGGAACAATCGGTCTACTGTATACATGAACCTAAGTACGCTATTCTGAGCGCATTGAAACCATTCCAGCCAAAGAAGCTCACTGGTGGCGCTGTTCATTTATATGCAACCAGACCTCACGGATATCCCATAGGATTAAACTCAGTAGGCCATGACTTTTGTTTATATTCTTGTGACTTTACCTACGTAAGCCAGCCACTGAGGAATGTAAAACGTAAACACAAAAAGGAAATATTAATTGCCGTTTTGGCAATATTCAGGCTAGTGATTAATTCATTGAAATATGTTTATGTTTGGTGCCGATAAAGATGATCCAAAGACCCAAAGCGAAGAAGCTATTGCTGATGCTGAGGCTCAAGCATCAGAGTATGCAAATAAATTCCAGGACCAGTTTCGAGAAGATCATGTTTACGAAATTGGGTATCAGTTCCCTACAGTGATGCGAAATATGGAAACTAGACCAGATGATTGGGAAGCACTGTATGTGGAGCCTCTAGAATCGCAGCTTGTGAGGGAACCGGAATTCAGTACCATGAACTTATTCCAGCGTCGCTCCCCCCGTAAAATGTTATTGCAGTTGCTACTTTTAGAGGAGCAAACGATTTGGGAGGTAAGTGGAGATTGTGGTTAGGAAAATCATTGTTAAACTACATTATACTTCCACACGCTGACTTTCTGGTTAATCCTGTAAACTGTGAGAAGCAAAGTGAAATTAATAGTGCATTTAAGATGAGATATGCATACTTAAAAATGGCTTACATTTTGAGACACTTCCTTAAACAGAAGAACCATGGCGATGTCAACGAATGACTCAATATTCTTCATAATGCACTGCCAATCCAACCATAGAACTCTATTTCCCCAGAGTAAGCAGTATTAGAAATACTAAACGCACAGAATCATACCCATCTTTTGAATCTCTACATATAGACATACTAATCTTAACCTAACCTTAGATACATTTAAAAAACCCAGAGCCTGTAGTTTTCAGTGCGCTATGATCCGAGGGTCTATGTTTTGTTCATATCTGGTGTACGTAGGTACGTATTTTTGCGGAAGTGTAACTATCAGGGAAGCTAGTACGGAAGTATGTCGAAATTACTTGCTTTAGCTCCCAGAGAAAAACGTATATACTTACCTAGGCCTGGAAAATGATTTCTCACTTATGTTGTTGTTAGGTTATTTTTAAGACGCTACTGCCAGCCTATTGAGACGGCTACTGCGTCTGAATATAACGTTGAATCCAGGAAGCTCTGATTTCCGCGGTTTAAATACATAAAGGCAGTGTTATCTTACTACAGCTTCATTCTTGTCCTCGTTGTAAATCGGAATAATGCCTTGCATATTGGCCCTGAGTAAGGTATTAGGAGTGATGGGAGCTGATATGGTCCCACAGTGTCAATGCGTGTTATGTCATGTAGTAATTTCTAGGTGTCGGCACGTCTTACTGGGCAAGCGAAGAAGAGGTGATTAATATCACCTCTTCTTCCACATTCACAGGTCGTTATCTCGTCGCCCTATCCGTAGGAGGTACACTGGTGTTAATGCCACTTGAAATAGTATTCTTAAATATAGTGATAACGCCTTCCTTGTTAAGTACGGCGTGTTAATGAAAGTACTCAAGGCGTTACTACCCTGTCCGTCTGAGCAGGTTGTATTTGTGTTATTGTGTGCCATATTCCTCGCTATGTCTGTTGGTGGTATGAGGTATTCGTTTGATACCGGTTTATTGATAGTGGCTTCCCGCACTGCCTCATCCACTCTCTCGTTTCCAAGAATTCCTACATGGCTCGGAATCCATATAAGTTCGATCTCTGTCGTCGGCGGTAAAATTTCCAACAGGTTTCGTATAACTATCTCATATATGGGTCGTTTACCCCCTTCACTGGTCGTTGTAGGGCCGTTAGCAAGCTAAGGGAGTCGGAGTGTATAAATACTTTTGTTGATCCGTGACTTTGCACATATTTCAGTGCCCGGTATACAGCTATGGTTTCTGCCGTATATATCGATGTATCCGTATGCAGTCGCCATGTCATTTTGTGTCCTGAATTCCATGCACTTGTACCTGTTGTCGTTTTTGATCCGTCTGTGAATATGATAACTGGCGACTGTGTACGCCTGGTAGCTAAGATTGGTGATATAAATTCCCGCCATGCCTGTTCGTAATCTGTCGTTATTCTCTTAAAATACTGCGTGTCTACTTTAATGGTGGGTGGCAGTTCGTATGGTGGCTTATGTAATAAGTATATGGGCCACGTCAGTGTCCTGTAGATGTATGTATGAGTTTGAAATGCATCTATACAACGTGTCAGTGATCGTACACATGACTCCTTCAGCTCCGTAAAGTTTCCAAATATACAAGCAAAATGTTGCCAACATAGGAATAAGAATCGCCTCAAAAATTCAGAAACATCATACCAACGCACATAATTAGAAATCAATGCTTACACCAATTCATACCAGCGCGTCTCGTAAAGATACTAATGTTTTTAACTGTTTACCATTTTACTATTTATATAAGGTTTCTGATCCATGCGAAGTAAGTTTATATTATAATTCTATTATATATAATATATCTAGTTAATAAACAGACAAGAACAATAAACACTCAAAGAGTAGCTAATTCACTGATTTCGCCTGTTGTTTATAGGTTAACGTTTCCAGCGTGCATGTCCAGTAGCGAGAAGATGGCCATGTTTGTTAACCTTACATCATCACTTTGCTCTAAAAGTAGACTTTCTAAAAACGGGGTGTTGCTTTTTGTCCCTTCCTGATTCTATGAGAGACAACGAAATCTAAACAGCACTCCCAGTACAATCATTTTCCATTCACTTTAAATCATACATTCAGTTCCGTCGCTAATAGACAAACTTTTACCTTATTTATTTAAAATTGTCTTTAACTATGTGCTATATCACGATAATTACTTAATTTAGCGCCCTGTCCTAGATTTACTTTAAGTCGTACTTAGTATTTGCTAAATAATACACAAATTACGACTTCTTGGGACACAGACTTCTTGATTTGGAAAAGAAAAAACCTCAAATTTCTTTTATATATCTATACAAGTTAGTGTGTGTGTGTGTGTGTGTGTGTGTGTGTGTGTGTGTGTGTGTGTGTGTAGTATAGTATAGTGCGATTCATATAAACCTGAACCATTTCAATAGGCCATAACCTTTGAACTAATAATAGGACACATGTGTAACTTTATAATAATATAATGCACAATTGGGAGATTACATTACACTATTTACATCTCAGAGAAAATGTTGGAAGTGTCCTCCAGCAGCATCTATACATGTTTGCACTCGTTTCTCCATATTCTCTGAAGTTTTACGGAGAGTATCCTCGCCAATGTTACTTATTTCGGTTCGAATAGATTCCTTGAGAACATCAATTGTCCGTGGCCTATTCATGTACACTCTATTTTTTATATACCACCCACCACCACCGTTAGGTTCGGTCAGGAGAATAATCTCAAAACGTCTGTGCCCCCCCCCCCAGATCACCTACAATTAATTATTTAATTCGTTGCAATTCCTATAAAAACTCGCAAAAATACCTATATCTTTGTCAGTGAGAACCGTAGTTACATTTCCGGGGCAAAACAATTAGATTTTCACGGTTTCACAAAATAACAAATCCAGAGCAAGTTAATGTATGACAATATACGTTTATATGCTGTTAAATTTACCTTCTCCCTAAAGGAAGAACTTTATCAGAAAGAGGTTCCATTACTGTATATTTATACATTTGATATGATGCCCCACCCAAAAAATGCACCTTGTACACTTAATTCTTTTTAATTTACGTCCTCCAACGTTAAGTCATATCGGACGATGAATGGAATGGGTGAAATGATGCTCAAATGAGCCCGGGGTCCATGGAGCTTAGAGTTACCCAACATTCGTCTTTCAGGACAAGGGAAAATCCCGGAAAAACCTTATCCAGGTAATCCAACCTGACTGAGATTCGAACTCGGGACCTCTTGAACGTGAGGCAAACATGCTACCACTACGCTACCGAGGCGGGCTGTACATGTATTGCCAACTCTTACGCATATAAGGAATCCAATTATCCTAACCACAACAAAGATTTGTTATTCAAGCCTGGAATCGTTTTTGCTTCTGGCCCACTACTTCATCGAAACACAATAACATATTTTCTACAGGTGGACATGACCTGGATTAACCTCTTTTGACTGTTAGCTTACAGTAAGTGCTGAAGTATTGTTTTTCAAAACGGTCAGTGAACCGATGGCTTTCATGCCTTCTGCACAGCAAGGGAAGCACATGGCAAATGCCATTCTCATACAAAAGCGAGAATGCCTGAATTTTGGATGAGATAATTCATGACATTTACGATAAAGTTGGCCGTTTGCTTTTATTAAACATGGTGCTCTGTTACAGGGAATAAAATTTAATCTTGTTGGTGTTTCTAGAATAATTTCTTCTTTATTTCAGAGGATCCCAAAGTATATTTCTTATTTTTCTCATTTAAAACACCAGATAAATTTTTATATGCAATACTTCACTTTCATCCTACAGAAAGTAAAATCATATTTGAGAATTAAAATAAATAATAACCAATATTTCATAAATGAATAGTATAATTATTGAGTTTCCTATTTTACATTTTTAAGTAAACGTTTGTCGTTATTTACGTTGCAGCAATCGTTATGCAACGTTATGTAACAATCACCCAGAACGAATACAACTTATGAGCAACTTCCCTGTAAATTTAACATCTACATTTCATTTGGCATAAAAGTATAGTAATTATTTTGTGCGTAAATGAAATGTTGGATTTTTTTAGAAAATAAAGATATGAAGACATAAAGTATAGTGTAGGATGAGAAAAGTTTCTTAAAATTTATCTTGTCAGATACAGAGGCCGCCAGAAGTTTTCGAATAATATAACATGTAACATTCCACGTACTATAAATACTGTAATATTTATTTGGCAGCGTTGAATTGTTAAACATATAAACATTAACCTTTTGTGTCTCGGAAACAATATTCAAAATATCACTTTGCATTTATTTATTACACAATCTGTACTGTATTTATTCTACTGTCCCTCTTATTGGAGAACATAAGTATTCGAACGTATCCAATTGAACAGAGAGAAAGGTGATTGGACGTATCCTACACGCCCCTACCACATAGCAGTTGTGTTTATGCTATACCTCGATACAGTGTGCTCAAAGTTATTCAGCCGATTGTGAACTCACAGGTAATATGGGACGTAAAGGTAAGGAGACAACGGTGGTATCGTCATAAATATGTACAAACAAAACAAATCTCTCTCTGAAATTGTCAAAACCATTAACAGAAGCAAAACTACAGTGTTCTGCATAGTTCAATGCTTCAAACAGACAAATACTGTTGTAAATAAACCTAGAAATGGCGCTCCTTCTAAACTCACTACCAGAGACAGGAGGAAAATAAAAATGATGAAGCAGAATCTAAGAGTCACTGCATCTGAGATTAGAGGATGCCTGGAGCAATATTCTGGCATTGTGGTTCACACCAGAATAATTGAAAGGGTTTTAAATAGTACTGGGTACAATGCCCGCGTTGTGACGTAGACGGCGAACTCGCGTTGCCGATCGATAATGCGGACTGGCAGTGGTGGCGGGGGGGACGCAAGGGGTGGCACCTCCTCCTACCGCGCGAAGGTGCTCGAAGGCTCCAGAATGATTTCCCCCTCCATAATGGAAGAATCCAGAGGTTTCGGGGCGATCGATACAAGCGAGGCGACGGTTAGTTGATTGGAGGACGTCGCGGCGTGCGGACGTGTAGTGAGTTGAGTGAGTGACCGTGAGCCGGGCGGACGTGTAGTCGAGTTGAGTGGACGGGTAAAGACGAACTGGCAAGGTTGAATGGTGTAAATTAAATTGCAATTGTGTACGTGCATCGGAACGGTAACGGGAAAACTGGTAAATCGTAATTGTGTACAGTAAACTGTAATTGGAATAAGGCGAAAATAAAGAACATTGTTGAGTTTGCGTAATTGGACTTTTTATTTCACGAGCCCACAAAGTCACAATATGTAAATAAGGTGAAGAATAAAAAGCGTATAGAATTCGCTAAAAAGTATGTGGTGAAACCAACAGAAAGAATTCTGGGATAAGGTTTTCTGGTCGGATGAGAGCAAATTTTGGTTATTCAAGAGTGATGGACGTCTTTTAGTGTAGAGACTGTGTGATGGTACGGGGCTGTATAGCTTCATCTGGCTTTGGGGAACTGGTATTCATAGATGGAATCATGGACAAATTTGAGTACAAGAGGATTCTTGAAAACAATCTTTAAAAGAGTGCAGAGAAGCTGGGATTAGGGCATGATTAATACTCCTGGCAGGACAGTGATCCGAAGCATAGTGCTGAAATTGTAAGGCTTTGGATCGTGTACAACACTCCTCACACTTTGAAGACAACGCCCCAATTTCCATATTTAAATCATATAGAGAACATCTGGAAAGAGCTCGAGGAGCGTGTAAGGAAGCATCACATCAGAAGCAAGGACCATCTGAAAGAACTTCTTCAAACAGAGTGGAGAAATATGGACTCTGCAGTCACTAAATAACACATACAGACAATGCCCAAACGATTATCAGCAGTAATTTAAAGAAATGGGATGATATCTAAATACTAGCATTTCTCTGTTCGAATACTTATGTCCAGGTGTAAAATAAACGTCTTATTTCTCCTTGTAGTGCAAATTAGTTTCAGTTGATATTTATGGGTTTATATGTATAATGGAAGACTCAAGTTTATGTTGTACCAGTTTTATTTACGTATGCTTACTCTGCGTTGCTTTAAAATAATATAAGTAATAAATATGTTTACGTTCGAATATTTATGTCGGCCTCTGTATGCCAAGCTTGTTTTTATCCTGGTTCTCTATCGGATCCAAAGTTTCGGTTCCTCAGACCCGACCTCAAGGGACCCTAATTATACCACAATAGTGGTTATTAGAAGGAGAAATGGACACATCCACATTACAAAAATTAGATGTTTATATTTATTAATAAATAATACCATATACTTATATGAGGGTGGAAGGTATTCCAATAGCTCTGATTGGTTGAAGTTAGATATGAATTACCTCCTACTGGGTAGAAGCGAACGTAGTCCTCATTTCCTGGAGTACAGTTTGTTATTATCATATTTCCATCCAGTAGGAATCCATTAATATTTAATGTTAGCCAATAAGAGTACCAGAATATCTTTCTCATGTAGAGTAAATCACGTGATAGAAGTCCATTTCGTTTTACTGCTGAGGGCACTTTAATTATATCAGTCCAATTACTAAATTGATAAAACTTTGACGAGTCACATAAACATACTTTACAGCCAGGAGCCAGAGGAATGCGTATGCCTGCATCCTGCCGTCAAACATGTAAGCAATTGCTCGTAATGATTAGGTCTATGAGCTACTTAAAAAGGAGGGTGGGAGAAAGAGCCCATTAATATAGAAGCGCTAACACAAAAGCAACATGCGGGCAAACGCTTGTGACCATTTACAATACTTTTTGTTTTTATGAAGTCTATCGCAAGGTGCTGAAGCCGAACCTTTCAATTTTCAAGGTTTCATATTCACGTAATGTGTTGTTCTTGTTGTTTTCAAATACTAGGCTTTGGAAATGAAGCCATTAGCTCTCTTGCTCTCCAATATTTCTGTGTAGTGGGTCCGGCAGGTAGGGCTTCACAGGTTAAAAGATGTTCTTCAGTCATTTCCTCCTCTTTGTTGCACAGAGGACATTTTGGGCTTGTATAAATTCCTCTTCTGTGTAAGTGTTTGACCAAATCATGTTCCGTAAGCAATCTAAAATATGCTACTGCAGCTTTGCGTGGGATTTCTGGAATAATTTTTTGATTTTTAATTGAAATGTTCCATTTTTTATTTTTGGCTTTGTTAGATATCGATTGGTCTTTTATATTTGTTTTTAATTAATCTTTTTATGGATGTAAAGGATAAGTTTTTACTTTTCTTCTGAATTAAATTTGCACCTTTTTGGCAAGAAAATCAGCTGAATCATTTCCAGCAATTCCACAATGTGCAGGTATCCACTGTAATATAATTCTTTTCTGTAGTTTTTGAAGTTGTTGGATCATTTTGTAACATTCATTCATTTGGATTGACCTCATTTTATATGAACTTATTGCATATAATGCTGCTTTAGAATCAGAAAGTATGACAGCATTTTTGAATTTGTCTATTCTGTATAGAGGGTACTGGAGTGAGATATGAATAGCCGTTACTTCTGCATCAAAATTTGGTGGGTGGTATCCTGCTTGTTGATAGTCACGTAATGATATTGAGAGAAAAACAAGAAGGAGAGAAGAAAATAAAAATTGCTCTGTAGAGAAACAGAAATGGGAATAAATGGGTTCATCTGACGGGAAGATAATTAAACACTTTACCTGACATTCATCATCGTTTTATATCAAAAATACAATACAGTCAAAAGTTGTGAGGCAGCACAACGACACGAGAAGTGTGAAGAATAAGGCTCAATCCGGAAGACCAAATCTGTCATCCGGGAGGAAAATGATCTCAATTTATTGTCTGTCCAAAAAGGTCCATACGCATCCACAAAAGAATTGACAAAGGATTGCAATTTAAGTTAGGCGTCTGTTTAAAATGTGATGAAGTCAGTACTATAACAACCATAAGAAACGATTAGTGTAGGAGTTAACCGAAGATGTTTTCCATTGAATTAATGAAACTTCCGATGCTGTAATGTATCTGTGAAATCAAAATTTGGAATTTGTAAGATATACAATATTTCCAAATGAGGCCAGTATCTGTCTTAATGGTACAATGGACCATCATAATTGCCGTTATTGGACTCCAGACGACCCACATTGGATGGTCCAGTATCATACTCGACATCCACAGAAAGTTAGTGAATGGGCAGTTTTGGTTGGTCATAACATAATTTGACAAAGTTTTATATAGAGGAAGTTTAAATTCTGGCATTTATTTACGCGTGATGCAAAGTAGCCTCATTCCAGATTATCAAGATGTGTTTCCAGACGTGAATGAAGAAATGTGGTGTCAACCTGAATGTACCCCAGCACAGTTTGGGAGATGTGACTGATTTCCTGAATGCAACTTTTTTTCTGATAGGTAAATTGGAAGGACAAGACTTATTGAGTGACCACCGAGATTTGTTTCCTGATCTCAATCTATTATTATTTGGTCTATGTGGCTGTTTGAATTGAGTAGAGCAAATAATTATCAGATATCATACAAAACATCAGAAACAAGACGCATCTGATTAGTCCACACACTACGTGAAGAGTATTACACAATTTCGATGGCAGGTCTGATTGCTGATTTGCTGAGCATTCCTAATTTCGAACATTTATTGTGGTTTATATCTAAATTTAGGTGGTTATATAACAAAAGCATGAATAAAACAGTCATCTGAGTAAAATATTAAAAAAGCAAAGCAAGATCATTACGTCATATCTGTAAAAATGCTAGCTGACCCGGCGAAATTCGTACCTCCAATAAAAGTTGTTTGAACTTATCTACACAAATAAAACAAATTCGGATTAATTATTAATTCTGCAATTGGGGTGAAGTTTAAATAACACAGTTACAATAATTGTGTATTTATGTTCATTATTGTGAGTGTGTGTGTGTGTGTGTGTGTGTGTGTGTGTGTGTGTGTGTGTGTGTGTGTGTGTGTGTGTGTGTGTGTGTGTGTGTGTGTGTGTGTGTGTGTGTGTAATATATGCGCGTGATAAGAAAAGCTATCGGGTTCCAACTTCTCATTCGGTAACTTTCGTTTAACTCCGTAAACATAGATGACAACTTTGAAATTTGAAATGCGCTATGCACTGACATTTAGTGGCTAATACGCTAAGCTTTATCATGTCCGCCATATTTCGTTTTGATCAATTCCGAGATTAATTAGATAACCAGCTTACAACAATCGTACGTTAGAATTAGAATTTTAGTTCCTTTGCAGCATATACATTTTATGAGACACTATGTATAAATACAGTATATACATAAAGTCAAATTGATTACATACAAATACACAGTAAGCAGCTTTTCTATGGTTTCGTGTGGTATTTGCATAGACTAATTTACTACAAGAAATATCATAATATGAATATTACAGGTTTGAGGTCTTAACCTTATTCTTAAAGTGCTTTAATGATGCAGCTTGTTTAAATGAATTTGGAAGTTTATTATATAACATTATCACTTTGTAGTTAAAGCTTCCTTCATAAAGGCTCGTTTGCTGCTCTCGAATTGGCAGTTTATCCTTGTTACGAGTGTGCTGGTAATGTACATCACCATTTACTTAAAATGATTTATATGTGTATGAACATTTGTGGATGTTATGGCTCTCGAAAGGGGACACATTCTTATTCGTCTATCTGCGTATAACTCTGATCTGAATGCAATTGAGCTGGCGTGGGCAAAACTAAGGAATGTTTTCAGAGGATGCAACGTTACTTGTGATATCTTCGCCTATCTTACACGCCATTATTCTGAGCTGTATTTTTCAAGGTTGACCACACTGCAGAAACATATATATTTGTGTGTATATCGAATGTCTTTGCGATAGCCTACTCCTTACAAACCCTTATTAAACATTTCCCACAGTGATGCTTACGTTTTATCCAGCAGAGAATAACTCTCCTCACTTTTCTTAACTTATGGATACCTATGTAATAAAGCAACGCTAACATATATTCTTTAATTATTATAAATAAGTGTAATAATAGGAGTTTGAGCCCATGCGTATCACAGAGGTTAAAAATAACTAATGTTTACTGTTGCAGATTTTGATCTTCATCAGCATCGTTTTGGACTGCAGTATAACGTCATTTTACTATTACTTCCGCCGAGAGGAATTTAGTGCACTATACCCTATGCTCCATATCTTGGACTTCATTTACTTGATAGACTTCATTCTCGCTGCCATTGCAACGTACACGGTGACATGGCGCCGATTCTTTAAGGTAAAATATATCCAAATATAATCTTAACTTAAGAAAAATAAATAGGTCGTTCTATCAACGATGTCGTATAGAGCAGTACAATAACGAACATTTATTTTTAGCGAATCAATCGTTATAAATAAGTTCATAAAAAGGTGCACCAAATTAGCTTTTATGTGTTGAGAAGTCCCTAGCTGCTTTGTCATGACTCAAAATTGCTAAACTGTTTAAGTGTCACGACGTAACTTCATTATTAAGAGCACCAATGAGGCAATTTCTAAATCTTTCTCTTGAAAAATCTGATGTGTTGCATGTGCATGATCTTTGATACACATCTTCATCTATTCCTACATAAGCAAATTCTAATATCAGGTTTACGTTATTAGAAATAAATGGTGTAAACTTAGGCTTTCTCTGGTATTTGAATGAATAAATATGTATTTATTTTCCGGGCTTGTCGAAGGTAACGGCATTTTACCTATAACAGATGCGTGGCTAATGGAGGGCGAGACCAAATAACAACGTAACTGTTCCCCTTGGTCATGAACATAAAAATAGCTTAATACGCTCTATATCAAAAATTTTGAGGGTGTTCTGTTATTGACGTCCTGCAGATGTCCCCACCCGGAGATCCGAACGGGGAACTATTTTACCTCCGGAAAAGTTTTAAAATATATTTTCTATATCAAAAATATATTCGCTTAGCATAGATATTTTATACTGGCTAGGACAACAACTCAGGAGCAGGAATGATCCAACAACTTCAAAAACTACAGAAAAGAAGTATATTACAATGGATACCTGCACATTTTGGAATTGCTGGAAATGAATCAGTTGATTTTCTTGTCAAAAAGGGTGCAAATTTAATTCAGCACAAAAGTAAAAACATAACATTTACATCCATAAAAATATTAATCAAAAACAAATATAAAAACAAACAAAACCAATCAATATCTAACAAAGCCAAAGATAAAAATTGGAACATTTTAATTAAAAATCCAGAAATTATTCCAGAAATACCACGTAAAGCTGCAGTAGCAAATTTTAGATTACTTACGGAACATGATTATTTGGCCAAACACTTACACAGAATAGGAATTTATACAAGTCCAAATTGTCCTCTGTGCAACAAAGAAGAGGAAGTGACTGAAGAACATCTTTTAACCTGTGAAGCCCTACCTGCCGGACCCACTACACAGAAGTATTGGAGAGCAAGAGAGGTAATGGCTTCATGGCTAAAGCCTAGCATTTGAAAATAACATATTTTATACTGGATATTTTGCATTGGAAGGAAACACACAACTATTATAGAAAAACACATTAAAGCAGATAGGGTATATATATTGACACTGCTCTCGACTAAGGGAAACTTTATGCCAATTGAAGGGACGCGCGGTCTAGCCTCAGATTAGAGCAAGAGGTTTATCTCAGGGTATGCGTGGATATGTATGGGAGTAAGGATGGTTCTAATGGCACAGGAATGCAAGTTTCAGACTGGTTTAATGACTGCTTCTTTTTATCATCACATCAAACTCGAAGTTGCCGACCAAAGATTACCAATATATCACTGTTCAGAGTGACTGTATGTAGACTGCTTATTACACGACAACACTTAACTCGTTATTCACGTAGGAACCGATAGATACCTTTTCTCTCCAGTTCTGGTCTGCCTTCTCCGAAGACCTAACCAGATGTTTATTAATGCACCTCCTACCCAGTTCTGCCTGTCCTCACTGGGGCACTGCAGCCTTGACTTTCACCTCTTGAGGCCTCTTTGTTCACACCAAAACTCTTGTGACTATTTTGTCTATTGTGATTATTAGTTTTGGTCATGACATTATTAAGGTTCCGAAAAATGCCTTTTCAAACACAGTCAAGTGTTATCCACTGAGGATTCCGGCTAAGAACCTTCTTTCTTCTGTTTCTTTTGTTAAAACTATTCAACCCAACTGCAAGTGCATGTGTTTCAACAAATATAATATTCCTTTGAAATTCATTACGATTCTTTATTTATTGCATCCCTTAATTGGAAAAATTTCTACCAACGTTCGAACATGCGCACATACAAAATTTGTACGATAGTTCAAACTATAAATTAAATCAACCAATTACAGTTTAAAACTCACACTCGTGATTCCCACAAAATTCAAAATGTAACAACAGAGGGGAAAAACCGGGGGATGGCAGATCCGGGATTTTGGATAACTGAGACACTCATTCTCTGCTAAAAGGGTTCGCGGGAGCGATAACAGACGGATAGTGTATCACGGAGATAAAGAGCCTGCATAAGCAGATAAACATAGCGCGGAGATAAAAGGCATGCCAAACAGATAGAGTGTTGTAAACAGTTGAAAGGGCAGTCGTAAACAGGAGTTGTAACAAGAGTGTGATCGACGACCTTGGTAGATTGTAATTGTATATGTGACGTAATGCCGCTACTGTAAGGAGTAAACAGAGTGCATTTCTACGCAAATAAAGAACATTTTGAATTTGTGCAACTTGGACTTCTAATTCTACGAACCCACAAAGTTAAATTATAGTACATGTAGAATGTGACACTACAATAGTTATGATGTTTTGTTTCACATTGTCTGTTACGAATCGAGGTATAAATAAAAAAAAATATGCAATCATTTAGTATCTAATTTTCTATGAGATATTTTCCCTTTCATAACTAGTAGGACTAAATGCAACTAAGTCTATAATTTTCCAATTTAATAATGTTGCCCATATATTCAGTGTGTTACTAATAACCACATTTATATTAATATTACTATTTACATAAGCACTACCAAAAAAGTTCTAATGTATAAGAGATTATCTAAAGACAATGCACATGTAAAATTAGATGAAAAACTGCCAAAAAATATATATGACTGAATTTCTTGCTTTGTATTGCATTCGTATACTCAATACATACCTTCATTTGAGGGCTGTGATTTATTAATATTGGCACTATTTGTCAATATGGCCTTTAAAGAATTGTATAGTACCCATTCCAATTACAAATGTCGTTTTTCAGCCTTTGCCGTTGCTTAAAATACTCCACATAGCAAAATGTTAGACGATTAACTTCTAATTTTCAGAAAAACCTTCATGAAGAAATTCTTAAGAAATTCGGAAAGTTATTTTGGATATTTTGTACCAACTTTATTTTTTATTAAATATACTTTTCCATAACATAAATTTCATCCAATTGAAAAATGTAAACTCAAAGGGCTTATTCTTCTCTGGCATAATTTCATTTGAATGAAAAAATGTGAAGTTTTCTGTTAAGGACACTTGGTAGTGTCAGAGTAAAAATTTAATGTAGAATTTCAATGCAATATATGTTAGTGTTTATTGAAAGTTATGCAATCTATCATTATGAAAGTTTTACTACTTATATATAAGTCTCTTCTAATTCAGAAATTATAATCAAATCATAACGTTCATAAATTTTGCTCTATTGATATTCCAATAAACACAAAATTTTCAAAAATTTTCACGCATTTTTTTCTTTAGGTGTCCTTTTCTCCTAAACAGTTAAAGTAACATATTTCAAACTTTGTAATCACTTTACAAACATGTTATTAAACATAGCTGGTGAACCATTAAGATAATTTAATCAATAATAGCAATTTAAAAAATAAGTAATGATATAATTTGTTTTTATTTTTAATATATGAAAATATTGTTTGAGGAATTTCATGAAACTGTAACACATGAAGCCTTCACCAACTGTTTATAACAGTATATTCTATATGTGTACAAAAAAAATTCAAAGCTCTATCTATTATAGTTTTCTAGAAAAGTGTACCTAAAGTTTAAAAAAGCAAGTTACGATAAATGTTGTGTTTCTATGTAATATACCCAAAATTAACAACATTCCTGGTCCATTCCTGGTCCATATTCCTCACCCCAGTTGTCTCAGCATCCTCTGCCCTCTTTTCACCTTTCATCCTAATTCTTGCTTCCTTAGACACTTCCTGCACTTTTTTTTGCTTTTACCCTTGATGCATCAATGTTTTCAAAGGCACAGTCAAAATTAAAACCTAGTTCCAGTCCAATTTTCCTAAATACAGCTCCCCTTTTAGTAGCATCATCATTAAAACATATCACAGCATCCATCACACCAAATTTAATGTTTTACTGCCAACTTACAAAGATTTTGGAACTCTTTCCCAGATTACGTTTGGGTTTTGCGTACGATCATGTACCCTTTCATATTATTTCTCTTTTCTCTAAGTCTTCTGCCCATTATTTTTATACGTGTCCAACACACTCCAGCATTTTCACTTGCACCTCTTGTCCATATACATTGGCTTCTTGCACCCTTACAAAACCTTTGGAGTCCCCATCCCCTAAATAATTCTACTTGTTATAAGCAGAAGAGAAAATACAGAGTAAAGGGGGGCGTGATAGCCTAAACGCCATATTTAAATCCCCAAACTCCAAACTATGTAGACTCATATTAAGCACAAAACAAAAAATCAATATTTTCATCCAAAATCACTACCAAGTGTCCTCATTAGGATGTAAAACATGGTTTCATACGTGTAACGTTTTAATTAAAGCGATGAAAATATTGTATGCAATCACTATATTCAATTACTATACCGCGATAATATATACGTAACCCATGGCATAATAGCCCCAAGTGGGCCTTAGCCTACCAACCTGACTGCCGGCCTCACGCCCACTTACGCACAGCAGAGGTGGGCGATCATCCAACCGATAAGGGGAGGAGATATGGTCAGCATCTCAACATTCCCCAGCCGGAATGTTGGTTTTCGTGACCAGGGCCGCTTACCTAGCGTAAGCTCCTCACTTTCCTCACGATGCTGAGTGGGCACCGGTCCTATACCTCGGACCTAAAATTCCCACCACATGGGTGGGATCGAACCTGGGCATGCTGCCTTACCCCGCTACGCCACGGCGCAGGACTACCGTGATAACATGTCTTCAAATACAAATTGAGAATTGGTAATTTTCAGGTGCAGTGGCTTAAAGTTACGCTTCAGAGTTTTGAAATTTGATTTCATTTTCATCCTTATTTAGTATATGTGAAAGTAGATCTAAATATTATTCTGTTTGTCCGCAGATGAAGAGAAGAAGTAATTTGTCGATTGCGGCTGATGTCGTGAGCCTCCTGCCTATGGACTTTTTTTACTACATCACTCACGGCAAGGTCAATCCTACTTTACTGTTTTACCTGCATCTGAACAGCTACATCCGAATATATAGAATATACATCTTCTTTATACGCCGTGTGGGCCTTGCAGGAGCACACCGAATTCTACTATTCTACGCAAGGTATCTCACACTCCTGTCAGTTGCAATGCATGTGTTCTCTTGCTTGTGGTTCAGCTCTGTAGAAAGGAACGTGGAAGGAATAAACTGGACTGACGACTTGCAATTTGCCGCAAACATCAGTAAGGATTGGGAGTGGTATCTTATTTGCATCTATTACTCACTTGCAACGTTTGTAAATCTTGGATACGGTGATATACATGCCAGCAACAAATTTGAATATATTACATCATCTGCTGGAATGCTGCTGGGTTTCCTGTTAACCACAGTTTTGTTTGTTGGTTCTCTTTCATCTCAGAGCTTAGCAAAGAGCACAAAGTTAAACGATTATAGGAGAAAAATAACTGCTATCAAAAGTCGCTTGAGAGCTGCTGGTTTCTCTCCAAGTGAAGTGGACGAGCAACTATCATTTTTCGAGGTGATGTGGTACAAGAACTTTTTGTGTATAACTGAGTCAGCGACAGCACTCCAGATTCTGCCTATATCACTGAGGAAAGAACTTTGCTTTGGCATTAATGTGCAGCTCTACAGAACATCCTATCTCTTGCAACAAATTAGTGAACCACATCTCCGAACAGTGTCATTGTTCATTAGAAGTGAATTTTATCATCCAGGTGACATAATTTTACGCCGAGGTACTGTTAAGGAGAAAGTAATATGGGTGAAGTTCGGCGAGATAGACGTAGTATCGGAAGAAGACGATGAAAGCACTCTCCTTACCTTTACTGCAGGAACATGTTTAGCTGAATGTGCACTGGTGATGGTGTGGCCAGCAAAAACCATTATCAGGGCTCGTACCTTCACTGAACTTCAGGTAAGACAATTCTCCTAAAGAAATTCATCACTGAAAATCATATTTTCACAAATGTTTATACATTGACTGAAAATTCAATTTTGTTCAGTAATAACTTAACCATTTTGAACCACCTTTAGGTGCTTTTACTGTTGTAGAGCACTGATAGCATCAACTTGTCCGGAGATCCATAAGTATGTAGCCTATGACCATTATGTGTTTCAAATGGAATGATGTTTGTCCCTGAGCGCTGCTAGGTTAGCAACCAATCGGAGTCCTGCGGTGTTGTCGTATGGCATTTCCCCTATGTGGTGTGTGACGAGTGCCAAACTAATCAATCTCTAATAAATACTATTCGCGCTAAGACAAAAATTCAGATTTTGCAAAAACTGATCCACGAGGAAGGTTTTTTTAAGCTCACACGCTTTAAACCTCGCTACCGTTTTCTATGCTACTAGTAGAGTAATACACATAACTGTATATACTTATTACCGATGTACTCAGGAATATGTGTGCTACAACTTTTATTCGAAGCATTTTGTAATTTGGCAACGAATAAAAATATGGTTTTACAAAAACTTAGGTAGGTGGCTAAGAAAATATTGTTTTTTACAACATTTCGTTAATTTACGGAAAGACTTCTGCACTTATCATAAATTATGTTATTATAAAAGTTGTATAATATTTATCAGGGAATAAAACTGTAAATAATATAACCTTAAAAAACTTTTGGTTAAAACGTTGTATGCGATTGCGTAAAACTCTACATTTTTAAACTTAAAGGGGGTAGGGGGGAAGCTCCATTGCAATTTTCGGGTACTTTTCAGAAAATAATCCTCTCATCGAAGTCTATCACCCTTGAAAAAATCAGCTTTACCAAAAAGAGTTCCGACACAAAACCTTTATTGACAGGGCTATGAAATGTCTTTTACATTACTTCATGAAAGTTTTGACAAAAATTCCCCTACAGTTGGTTCCATTTTTATTTGCTGACAAACACAAATGGCCAGTAAATTATGTTATAATAATAATAATAATAATAATAATAATAATAATAATAATAATAATAATAATAATAATAATAATAATAATAATAATAATAATAATAATAATAATAATAATAATAATAATAATAATAATAATAATAATAATAATAATAATAATAATAATAATAATAATAATAATAATAATAATAATAATAATAATAATAATAATAATAATAATAATAATAATAATAATAATAATAATAATAATAATAATAATAATAATAATAATAATAATAATAATAATAATAATAATAATAATAATAATAATAATAATAATAATAATAATAATAATAATAATAATAATAATAATAATAATAATAATAATAATAATAATAATAATAATAATAATAATAATAATAATAATAATAATAATAATAATAATAATAATAATAAAAATAAAAATAAAAATAATAATAATAATAATAATAATAATAATAATAATAATAATAATAATAATAATAATAATAATAATAATAATAATAATAATAATAATAATAATAATAATAATAATAATAATAATAATAATAATAATAATAATAATAATAATAATAATAATAATAATAATAATAATAATAATAATAATAATAATAATAATAATAATAATAATAATAATAATAATAATAATAATAATAATAATAATAATAATAATAATAATAATAATAATAATAATAATAATAATAATAATAATAATAATAATAATAATAATAATAATAATAATAATAATAATAATAATAATAATAATAATAATAATAATAACGATGTAGTATAAATGGAGTAAAATTAAACAAAGTAAAATAATTTGTATATAAAAAGGATTCTCAGCCACCGCCATAAAGAACAATCAAATTTTTATGGATTAACAATGTACTTCCGAAAGTAGACAACTGATTGAATATATTTAAACCAAGTGGAGATGGACAATACATAAATAGGAGGGCTGCTCAATAGAGAATGATCAGTATCGCCTACCGCTGCAATGGAGGTAACATGCAGTTAAAGTTGATGTTAGAGGAAGAACCGGAGTTTCTTTCAAACGTAATCACTGCTGATTAAACTGGCTAGACCATTTTGATCCTGAGAGCAAACAGCAAAGCTCATTGTGGAAATCTCCTTTATCACCAGCCCCCAAAAAGGTAAAAGTGGTTGCTTCTGCTGGGAAAGTTAATGTCATCTCATTCCTTGATATTCATGGAATGGTTTATTAGCATGTTGTACCTGCACACACATCAGTAACTGGACTATACTACAGGGATGTCCTGAAAACACTGCAAGTCCATATCAGGCGCAAAAGACCACATTACCGTGAAGCAGGCTGAATGCTGCACCACGATAATGCGCGGCCGCATATTGCCAAAGTTGTTGCTGAATATCTTGTAAAAATCAACGTGAAGTGCATCCCTGACCCTCTCTATAGTCCAGATATAGCCCCATGTGACTTTTGTCTATTCCCTAACTTGAAGAAATGCCTTCGTGGGAGGCATTATCCATCATCAGAAGCAGTGGTGAAGGCTGTGGAGGCGATTTTGAAGGATCTCTCAAAAAATGTTTCCCAGCTTGTCTTTGAAGACTGGCAGAAACGCTGGAACAAGTGCATCGCGTTCAGGGGAGACTATTTTGAGAAGGACCATCGAAATTATAAGGATGAGTAAAGGTACATTGTCAAAAAAAATTGTGATCATTCTTTATTGAACAGCCCTCGTATTTCTTCAAACGTAACTTCTTTACCTTACGCTTTATGTAGTTTTCGACTGCCAGCTTGCATTCTTATTCCTTTACCCCTGATATCTGTACTAACCAACACAGCAAAGTATACAAGCTGATACATTGATCTTGCAGGTGTTACATCACGCAGACTTTAATCGTATTCTGGCAGATTATCCAGAAATAATCCAACAAGTGCGTACAAGCGTTGAAGAAAGAATGGCTTTGGCAACGGAAAGCAAAGAGCAAAGAGAAGAAACCACGTACGAGGGCCTATCACTTGTACCCCTGAGGGGCACACCACAGATTGGAGTCATAAAGAAAAAACTGCAGTTGAAGGTAACATCTTAATAAAACTAGTCATTATATGCCTATAGCAATAGACGGAAGATGCAAAATGTGTATTATATTTTCACAATTTATAAATATACAATTAAACTACATTGATTATTATTAATGTGCACAAATATTAAATACCTAAAATACGAAGCTATTAACAGTGAAGCAAACAAATGTATACAAAACATAATAATTTGTAACATCAAATTTCACTTATCTTATAAGGAAACTTTCATCATTTCTTATAATTGAAGTTTTATGTTACAAGTTATTATATTTGTATATGCACAAATATTATTTAAGTATTTTGGTTAATTTATGTAAATTAATCATTTCTTCACACTGGCCGTATATAGGCTAAGGTTTTTGATACTCAACATGAAAAATTCAATGCCATGGCCGGGATTTGAACCATGGATGTCCTGGTTTCCGTCCAGTCGCTCTTGCCCTTTGAGCTATCATGGCCAACGTGTTGTCATGACATTAAATTCTCCATTTGACTCATATATTTCCCCGGTAAACCACTAGGGTCTCTGGTATTCGAGATACACCGTTTGTGGTGACTTATTATCGTAAATACTTGAGTCGCAGGCTTCATCATTTATCTCTCATTATTTTAGTTAATTGATGGAAATTAATCATTTCTCCACACTGGCCGTATATAGGCTAAGGTTTTTGATAGAGTCAACATGAAAAATTCAGTAACATGGCCGGGATTTGAACCATGGATCTCCTGGTTTCCGTCCAGTCGCTCTTACCCTTTGAGCTACCGTGGCCAACGTGCCGTCATGACAATAAATCCTCCATTTGACTCATATATTTCCCCGGTAGAATACTAAGGCCTCTCGCATCCGAAATACACCGTATAGATAAATCCGAGATATAAATATAGATAAATCGGAGATGCGATTTAAGTACTTACGAGAGTAAGTCGCCACAAACGGTGGTAAGTGCCCCCACTTGGGGTATAGCAACAATGGGCCCAGCATGGCGGCCTACATATCGAATCCATTTCATAATGGAATCCCAATCGCAATCCCAATCTTGAGGAATAAAATTGTATATGAAATGTTAGATGCGAGTCACTACTCACCTTTTGCGGGAACGCTGGCAGAGAGAGAGAGAGAGAGAGAGAGAGAGAGAGAGAGAGAGAGAGAGAGAGAGAGAGAGAGAGAGAGAGAGAGAGAGAGTTGTAGTGAAATGTGCGTTTACGCCCTGAGCTGAAGTAGCACGACACTACAAAGCAATTTATCACACTTATGCCCGATTTCACCAACAAGTGTTAAGACTTGACACGAATTTAGCAATGGTTAAAACAAAAATTGCATTTAACCAACAAGTGTTAGCGTAACACAAGTGTTAAATCTCATGTTAAACTAACAAGCCGAATTTGTAATGTTAAGTCCTTAACAAATGTAAATAGTCAAGATGGCGAGCATGAACTCAGCTGTTGATGTCGATTTGCTATATTTAAGACCGTCTAAATGGCATTCATAATAGAGTACGGCCTATGAGGAGAAATGATTTTGAGGAACTATTCGAAGAAAACTGTTTTACGGAGGTATAGACTGTCGAAACATGTTGCTATGAAGGTTACTGCGGAAGTACAAGAGAGGTTAGAACATACATCGAAAGGAATATGGCTCTCGCCTTAGCCTCAAGTATTAATAACTTTGCGATTTTATAATTCACTGAATTATGTGGATAATACACTGTCCACCTGCCGTCTTGAAACGTTCAAGTAACTTGCCCTTCTTCGCTCCTCGTTTTAAATTTACGTATAACTGAGTTAGAACATGCAACGAAAGGAATATGACTATCTCGCCTTAGCTTCAAGTATTAATAACTTTGCGATTTTATAATTCACTGAATTATGTGGGTAATACATTGTCCACCTCCCGTCTTGAAACGTTCAAGTCACTTGCCCTTCTTTGCTCCTCGTTTTAAATTTACGTATAACTGAGTTAGAACATGCAACGAAAGGAATATGACTATCTCGCCTTAGCTTCAAGTATTAGTAACCTTGCGATTTTATAATTCACTGAATTATATGGATAATACATTGTTCACCTCCCGTCTTGAAACGTTTAAGGCACTTGTTCTTCGCACCTCGTTTTAAATTTACGTAATACTGACAAGTTGTTTGGTGCTTGTAGTAGTGACACATGCATTTGAATTAAATTCGTTTCCAATATTTTCCCCGCGACATATTTCTCTTTTACGTCCTCTTATTTTCCACGATATCCTTACACTTCGTCACCATTTCAATTAACAATTCTTTCTCCGTCGATGAGAAATTTGTCTCACGGTTTTATTTACGGTTTTGTTCATCCGCCATTTGTGCAGACGAAAATGAAAACAAAAACGCATCGGAGTACGTTCAGAAAATCATCCATAGCCTTCTAGCTGTGATATATACAAGTTTCTTGGCGTTAACACAGGTTTGTTAACATTTTAAGAAAACAGGTTGGTGAAATGCAAGAAATTTAACATTAGTTTTAGCGCTGTGACAATTGTTACGTTACATTTGTTAACGTCGATTTTAACATCTGTTGGTGAAATCGGGCATTAAAGTGATATCGGTCACACGTATTACACATCCTCCATATGTGTTTCTACTTTCTTGCATTTCTATTCCCGACATTTCTCCCTCGTCTTCTTCCTCTTCTGAATTGCTTTATTTTCATTATCTTCATCGCTGGTTTCCATCCCATTATCTTGGATAATAATTTCCTGAATCCTTTCTTTCACTACGACATCTTTATCCCAGCATTCTTGTTCAATTTGTTCGAAATGATGGCCTGATTTTTCCCATTCTGTTTTGTCTAATTTCCTGGGGAAAGAGAGAGAGGACTTCAACATATTTTAATGTAAATGCTACATTTCTAGCAGCTACCCATTGTTTTACGTCTCCCCATAATAATTCAATGGGATTCAGATCTGGGTGATACGGTGAAATTTTTAAAGTTGATCAATCAAATATTTCTTCTGGCCCGGCTTATTGGTTAAGATTAAGTCATACAAATGTGTCTTCATGATGTGCTCATCAATGGGAATGCTGTGATTTTGTAGCCAGGACTGCATGTATTTTTTCTAAAGAAGAAGGTTTCTCTGTGTACTATGATAGAACTCATTTTCAATTGCTAAAACAGAGTTAGGAGGTTGCAGCAACTCAGGCGCGGCTCTTGGAGGATAGATTAGGAAATTGACTTGGAAAATTGGCTAACCTAAATTCGCAAAAACGTATTTTATACTGGAATAATGGTTTTGTATTTCGATGAGGCTTCCCTCTGTATATGAATCCAAAAGGTCCTTGAAATTACCTTTATTTAAAGAGTCCTCGCTTTGATTATGTCCACGAAATGTCATTTCTTGTCTACTTCCCTAATGGGGTATTGCATGAAAAACCTGTTAAGCTTAACGTTCTCATTGTATTTTACAATATATAGACGTGAGCTTTCCCCAAGAGCGTCTGCAATTTTGTTAGTGCTTTTTTTCGCTCCTTCAATCATATGTTCCTCATACCAACGAGTCTTAAATGCCCTGGTGTATTTTGAAGATGCTCCGCCGCAAGGTTTTTCTAAACATAGCACTGGTTTTGGTCTACCGACATTTACCACGTCACGTCTGTCATCATTTTTCCGTAAAGAAAAGGGCGTTTGGAGACTGGAACACGTCAAGTCGTGGCTTGGATTCATTGTAAGTCCCTTAAATATGAAAAATTAAACACTTTACATATCAGACAGTAATCACTGATCACATAAAATTACGTTTTTACACAGGATGCTGATGCCGTATTTATCAGCCGTATGATTGAATACGATGTTAACAATGAATAAAATGATAATTAAATTATGATGAGCAAGTACGGTGAAAGAATTTAAGATAATGAATAGTACAGATGGATAAGTTCATGAAACGAAGCAACAGCATTTAAATTCAATTACTAGAATTCGAATAAGTATTTTAACCCAGAGCTATGTAATATAGTTGCTGGTCTATATGGATGAAAATGTTCCGTCGAAAGGCTGTGGTCACGGGAGGGTCGCTACCTGGGTCATTAGTAGACCGGTCCAAACCTGGCCCAAACCAGTATTTCGGGGAAATGTCCGCGTGGTTGTAGCTCGCTAACTAGAGTTTTTCAGAGAAATCCAGCTGGAGGCGAGGCTATATCTGTTTTGGTAAGGAATATTAGGTTTTAGCGTCGGTCTTCTAGTCTGAGACGTGATACCGTGTAGACGTGTTTTGCCTGCCGGGGACACAAACGTCGGATTGCGCCGAGAAGTACAATCAGTAATGAGAATCTTATTAAGTGAACAAGATCTCCCAGCAGTGAATTAAGCGGCGAAGTATACTTTCAAAACAGTGTTAGTAATTTATTCCATCGCGATAGATTTCAGCAATTCAGTATAGTTTTAACGTGATAGTGGAAATCTAGAGTAATTCGATCTGAACGCGGCGGCAACTCCTGGTGAACTGTAAGCACAAAACGAACTGAATAGTAAAGCTGATACTATGAACTGTGTTGTTTTTATTTCGTCAACCTATCTCACGCATACCCTGTAGATAGCGTGGTCTCAGCTCTAATGACTAGCCAGGGCAAAGAATAGTCAACTCATAGAGCAATCTACTAGGCGACCAGATCACCGGGATCCAGGCTGCTAAGGTCCCATCCAGAGTGGCTGATACCCGAGACAGAGTATCAGCAGACCCAGCTGGAGGAAAAGGCTACAATGCAAAATGATAATAAACAGTAGCACATGACACGCGGGGCTCACTTCAAGCGGATTACCACTTCTACCAACAAATTTCTTTTCAAATAAACGAAAAAGTAGGAAGAATGCCCTGTATTGTGTTGGCAACATGAGTTGGTGCGGAATATACGGCTCCTATGAATCGAATCCGTAGCCATGAGTACCAGCAATGTATTCTGTACCTCCAACCTCTCCTTACCCACAGCAAGTTTTACGGTCACCTTGGCCATTTAATAACGAATCACTACTCGGGAGGTAAGCTAGCTGCATTATCGACACGTGAGCGCCAAGAGGGCGGTTCCAATACAAAATATAACTTGGAGAAATTTTATAAAGTAAAATTAAATGCTAGAAGATAAAACATAACCATGTAAGTTATTCAAAAACAAGTAGTTGACTCGGCGATTCAAACGCATCCAGGAAGAACTGCCCCTGCAGCAAGTCTTTCTTGCACCTTCTGAATTTCTTTAAAATACATCGGAGAAAATCGATCTTTATGATTGGCTTTTACCTTCATATGCTCTTAAATATTTGAAATAATCGTGCGACTTTGACTATGTAGAGCTTTCCCTTTCATTTTTGACACTCTATGAGGCATTGTCACATTAGTAACAATTAGCAAACATTATGTTTTGAACTGTATGTCATGCTGGTTTAAAGAGAACAAATTATCTGTGAATCTAGACCAAACAAAAGTGGTCAAATTTATAACCTGTCGTACATCAAATACTGAAATAGAAATCGGGATTAATGATATGTTATTAGAAGAAATTGACAGCATAAAATTTCTGGGCCTTCAAGTGGAGAGATGTTTAGATTGGAAAGCTCACATAAATTATATCTTACCTAAACTCAGCTCTGCCTGTTATGCTATCCGAGAGCTGGTTAATGTGAGTTTATGCATACTTTAACTCTATTGTGGAATATGGAATATTATTTTGGGGCAACTCAGTAGAAAGTAAAAAAATATTTCTTATACAAAAGAGGGTTATAAGAATCATTACTAACACCCACACCAGATGCTCCTGTAAAGATCTTTTTACAAGATTGAAGATATTAACGCTTCCTTGCATGTATATATTCTCGACCCTAAAATTCTTTGTATGCAACCATGCCTTATTTGCAACAAATAATGTAATTCACAAAATAAACACTAGACAAAAGTATAATATGCATTATCCCAGTACTAAACTTTCTTGCTTTCAGAAAGGTGTGCATTATGAAACTATCAAAATATTTGGCGCACTTCCTAATGTTCTTAAAGAAAAAGTTGATAATTTCGGTGCTTTTAAAAAATCTGTTAGAGAGTACCTTTGCTCAAAATATTTTTATTCTGTACAAGATTATCTGAATGACAAATTATCCTGATAATGCTTCTGTAGCTCTATAAGTAGTATCTAACTGTTCCAATGACAAATCATAACTAAAAATATTTGATGCAAGTTGAAAGTTTATTTTTAATGTATATGTATTTAATAAATAACAATGAATGGTATCCATTGCAAAAAGGTTGAGACGTACTGGCATAAGTCAAGTGAAAGCTGGTTTGAAAAGTGTTTCATTTTGTATCATATATAATTATCCCTGCTTTGTTTTCCATATTGTTGTTCATATTGCCTGCATACTATAATATGTGTCTTATGTTAACTTTTGTACATATATATGCTATTAAACTTTATATCTCTGGACATGTTCAATGTTCACAGCCTTTCTTGGCTACAAGTGAACCTACTGAACGCAAATCAATCTAATCTAATCTTGTAACTACGTAACTAATCCTTGTTTCACGTAAGCTTGCCCCGTATCTCTTAACGGTCATGTGACCTTATCACATCTCATTGGCTGCTGTTGAGGTGCAGACTGTTGTGCGGTAAAAATTAGTTCGTTATTTAACATGGTGATATGTCTTTATATGTTGGAAGAAAATTGTCAAATTTATATTTTCGTATCTTTTTCAATGAAATATATCACGCAACAGAGTTGATTTATCTGAAATGCATGTTAATTCTTTAAACGAGGTAAAGAGGAAGTTCCTTTGCTCTCAAGCACATGGCACGCTAGCACGTGATTTAGCGGTAGTGATGACATATTTGTTTATATGACTTTTATCACTGACCTTGTTTTGAAATGGATTAGTCATATATCGCCATTCGACGGTGTGCTATGCCGAATGCGAGAGCCTAAATAATTTTATTGATTGTTTATTGTGCGTGTACTTATATGTATAGTGGCAGAGTCTACCACCAGTTTTTCGCTGAAGCATCGCAAGGGAAAACCTTTAGAAAGCGGCGAAAAAAGAATTTTGTTGCATGTATTTAAAGCACTCACAGAGAAGAATCCGTGTTTGTCAGTGAGAGAAATCGAACAGCTGTACCCTTAACTTTTAGGTGTGTTAGATGCGTAGGAACATCGCGACATGAAATTGAGCCAACAGGAAAACTTACCACTCCAGGGGCGATATTGCTGTGTGGCGAAGACGTTATTTAAGGACAATCAAATTGTCCACATCGCAAAATATACTACCTTGGCGAGACTTGAGTGAATGAAGGACACACAAGTACGGCGTGACACGACTTTTAAGACTGAAAGACAAGCAGTTTTGCAAGGTATGTGTGCTGGTTTAAAAAAAAATCGCGGTGGAAAAGGCCGAGGGCCTTTCATTATAAACTTGTTCCAGTTTCATTGCTCATTCATAAGTTTCATTATAAACTTCATTATTTTTTTCATGCCTTTATATTCTTATTTCTATCTCCCTGGTAATTATAATGACGTTTACTGCAGGTTTCATTGTGACGGGAAGGCACTGCCTATGACCTATGGCGCGAAAGCATTAGCCAATTAAGATCAGGGGGAAGTTAGTTGCACGCGGAGCGATACATGTCAGCGGGGCAAGGTTAATGAAACAGAGATTAACTACCACTGGTTAAAACACTTGCATGTACCACAGTAAAGTTTTGCAGTCGACTGTATATACAAACACAACAGTGGAAAACAGAGCTATCTGTTATCGTAGCATGAACTATTTGCTGAGCTGATTATTAAGGATAGGCCAGCTCACTGGATTTCTGCTGAAGGTCATTCGTCAAGAACTAAAGTGCTAACTACAATACATCAGTCTTTCTAAGTAAATATTAGAGATATATACAGCTCTTGGACCACATCCTACAGTTTTAAATCTAAACTTTTTTTTAACATTTATAATAAATAGTACAGTTTAATGAACCTAATGAGTATTTCACAGGAACGGAAGCGCGAAGAAAGAGAAAAAGTGATGTTGCCAGTGGAGGACAAATTTCTTGCACTGTATGAAACACGAAGACCCAGAATATCATCGTATAACCTGTCGGCTACGTCAACGCTTCCTGTACTGTGCATGGGTAATTTTCCTTGGATTCTTCTACCTGACACAGTGCTTACAAAGGTAAACTATTTCTCTATACTGTTGCTCTAAAATCGTGCTTGGTATACACTGTGGAGCTACTGTAGGGTTTTTTTGTTATTGTTCCCAGGTATGGCAATATACTGTGGTATTGATTTGCCTTATAGTCGCCTTCTTGTACCCTCACCTCATAGCCTTCGCAACGACGGTCATTCCTGCACTAGAGATATTCCACGTTGTTGTGGATGCCGTTTTCTTCTTAGATATCTATGTACGATGCACAACAGCAATAGAAACAAAAGGAGAACTTATTGCAAAGGTGAAACACATTGTCGCTCATCAAATGAAATCATTTTCATTCTTTCTGGATGTTATTGCTGCACTACCTCTTCACTGGCTTTCCTTCTTCACTGAAGATAAGTACTCAATATTATTCAGAACAAATAAATTGGTTAAATGCTGGAAGATAGTGCAGTTCTTTAACAAAAAGGCGAACGATTTATGGGCAAATGTAGTGTTCTGGAAAATAGTGAAATATGCCCTTTTCTTGTTAATTGCGGCTATTTGGGCTGCAGCGGTCTTATACATAGCTTCCAAAGCTGAAAACAGTTGGTTACATGTATTAACTAAACAAGAAAAGCTTGATCGCGATCCAGATCCACTATATAAATCTCCAGAGCTTATATCATTGTACTTTTCTCTAAGCACACTATGTGGAGTTGGCTTCACGAATGTCACTCCAAAAAACTTCACAGAGATTGGCTTGGTCATTTTTTTAATTGTGATGGGAGTACTTCTTCTAGGATACTACATGGCAGAATTTTCAACTGCATTTTACTTTGGTGGGAGGCTTAGATCTATATATCAAGAGACATTTATACCCACTCTGCAGTATATGAAGGAAAAAAATGTAAACTCCGAAATTTCTGCTCGAGTTCTAAGGTTTTTGTATGTGCAGTGGGAATATGATAAAGGACATAGTATTACACAACAAATGTCTATGTTTCCCACAATTTCTGAAAAGCATCAGGAAATTATACTCTTAAAAGAAATGGTAGAGACATTGCAGCGAGCTCCGATATTCCAGCTTACGGATCCCAACATGTTGATGCTGGTGGCTAAGAAAGGAAGAGTGCGTGTGCTGCCACCAGGAGAATATATATATCGAGCAGGAACATGGATGGTGACGATGTATATTCTAAAAGAAGGATACTGCATGGAGCTTGATCAAAATGATGAAGATACAGGAAGAGTGCTTGGCCCTGGTTCCGAGCTCGGAGGCCTAGGAATGTTTTACAAACTCAAATCCGTACGTGCAATTCGAACCATGACCCACTGTAAACTCATCAGCATCAAAAGGAAGGTTTATAACAGGACAACTTCCATATATCCCTTAATTTGGGAAACTAACAGTGAAATTACAAAGCTGTTCAGCGCTAGAGTTACTGCCTTTTTTGAAGGTTATAACTATATAGAGGACAAAAAACCATATAAAGAGAACCTCCCCTATTTCATGTCTAGAATAGAGAGGCGGAGAAAACGTCATTTTTATTTCGAGGACACATTGAAGAAATCTTTTAAGAAAACTTATAATAAGATCTATGCTGAACATTATTGGAAACCCTTCAAAAACCTAGGAGTTCTAGAGTTTGTAGGACATCTATTTATGCCATGGTCTGTTTTGCCAACAAGCCCTTTTCTAAAAGTATGGTGCCTAGCCAGAGCCATCACTGTCTGGAGTCTTGCAATTTATCTTCCCGTCGACAAAACTCTTGACATGGGAGGAATTGAAACAAAATGGTGGTTGATACCATTTGATATATTTGCTTTTGCTGATATATATTTAATGTTTCATCTTTCATATTATAATCCACAAGGTATTCTGATATCCCATCCATATTATACTGGAATAAGATATTTGAAAACCAACTTCTTATTAGATATGATAGCATGTCTTCCACTGGACCTAATGATAGATAGTACTCCATCGGTTCGTCAGCTATTTAGAATGAACCGAATTTTACAGGCATATCGCTTAATAGGCGCCTTTGACTATCTGGGACACGACATATTTAAAGCACAGGAATTGCTTCAATTATTCAAATACCTTTCCATGGTCATCATAATTACTAACATTTCTACTACAGTTTTTGTTGTCATCAACTGTGAGATGATCGCCAAAGGTGTTATGAAATGTAGACATGGAAGCTTTATACAGAAGTTTAATTACGAAAACTCAACAGAGCCTCTACATATTTACGCCATCAGCTACTATTGGGTAGCAAGTACATTGTTTGGCTTTGGTCTTGTCAATCCCTTTACTTCCCATGTAATACCATTAACAATAGTGTTGATCATCCTTGGATTCATACTCTTCGGGTAAGTACTTACAGGTAAATTATAACTCCTTCTACCATATTGATTATGCATAATGCTAGGTTTGTATATTCAAATGGGAAGGGTAAATATTAAACAATTTTCTTATTAAAATTATTAAATGTTTGTGTATGTGTGTGCGAGTATTGGGTGAAGTCATTGAAATCAGTCTGCCTGAATAAAATTGTCGTTCGTAGTGATTGGGGGTGTTGAAATGGAACATATTGCAGCATATATAGTCTTAAGATGGCTGCAGATAAATTGGAGATATTGATATCAACTTCATCCATCTGTGTCACCTTCGGTTGTGTGGCTCTAAAGGTACACGTAGGCTAAAGCACCAGTAAATGCATAAATCATTCATTCCATGCCAGAAATAATAAGATTTACCTCATTTACCAAGCCAAGGGCTAAATTGGTTTTACCATAGCAAATAAATATAACGCTATATCTTTAGCGATTCAAACCGAATAGAAAAACATAAATGAGAAATATAAACTCAAGTCAGGCATTTAATTAATTTCTCCTCTCTATAATGACACACACAAATTTATTTAACCGTTTGCCAGTAATAAAATGTGTAATTAACTGCCGAAGTGAATTAATAGCAGCAAAGTCGGCATGCATACTCCAATAAATATTCATCAAAATCTCTCTTTTACTAGCCTACGGATTCCCATCAGTATTGTCACCCAATTGTCGGAAAGCACGACCAACGGCAGTTGAGTAGGGGATCAGAGGCATCCAGACCACGCCCACCCATTTATCTCAGTCACTAACTGAGGGGATGATTAGGGAAGTGTCACTGGTCGCTGGCCGCCTCTTCCCCCTTCCCCTGCCGTCTGGAACCTTCGCGGTGATTCACTGAAACGAGAGACTTCAAGAAACAGTGATATCCCTATAAAGGGGGCTGCAGTGAGTGAGTTCAGTCAGTGCTTGGCGAGCAGCGTAGGAGCGCTGTGCTAGTGAACGGACGAGAAGACTGTGTATGTGCATCGGAAGAGTGTACGTAATTGTGATCGTGCAGTGGAACTGTAACGGACGAACTGATGAATCGTAATTGTGTGCATTACGTAATTCTGTGTAATTGGCAAGTGTTCAACTGTAAGTCGGTGGAAATAAAGAACATTTTGAATTTGTGCAATTGGACTTTTAATTTCGTGAACCCACAAAGTCACAGTATGCACTGCCTTTTGCCAAACATTACCTAGCAGGCCACCAACCATGTCGATAGATGTCCCTTTCCCTTTCACTTTCTTGCTAAAGAAAGTAGCTAAAATTAAACAATAAATCTTTCAGTCTATGCCAGAGAAAGAAAGAACCCCCTGAACATTATGAAGCAATTTGACTCTTAACACTGCTACAGTTTTCCAGAATTAATGACGGCACTTAAACACTGTAACAACACTGGACTGATGATCACTACATTGTCAAGATATCGATTCACACTTGAGGAAGAGAGTGGCTTTGGTAACCAAATACCCGTTAGACATAAGGAAAGCAAAGAGAAGTATTGACCTTGAAGATGTTATTTTAATGAAACTGGTGATTTTGAAAATATTTCCTTTTATAACACAGGCAGCCATAGAAAACGGTCCTTTAAGACATGCCAGGAAGTCACCGTTAGGTGCAGAAAAGTTTATTTCGGTTCGTTATACCACAGGCCCTGTCACCAAACCCAAGAAAATACAGCAGAAGCAGCCTCTTTGTCAGCATCCCTGCACAATCAAGGTTAAGTAGAAAAATCGTAAGGCGTTCTCCAATTACCCATGTCAGGAAAAGATAATCGCGGCAAATATTTGAGCCACGTAACAACAAATATACATCATGTACTATAAATAAACAATCATAAACACAATGCCATCGAAATGCACACGGGGAGTAACATAATACTAAAATAATACAAACTTTGTATGATATAGCCATGCTAGCCATGCAAAATTGTTAAAAAAATGAAAACCTATAGGACTAAAACCTCTTGATTCATACGTGCCATCTAATAATGCCATTTTTTTAAATGTAACAAAATAAAAGCCGATTGTAACACCATAGATTATATATAGCTAAGCAATAGAAAGCCAAATATTCTCTGTATTTATCGAAAGGAATCCATATACAGTGACCGTCATAATTTTTCGGACAAGGTGGTCTGTGGATGTAACATGCTTGCTTTTAAAGGAAAGGTTGTTAATTTAAAATTGCTAGGCTCTTAATTTTATGCACTTCATGGGTACCGCAGTAATGCCCTTGTGACGTGTAAATATCTTAAAAATGTACAATATCTGTAAATTGGTTGAGATATAAAAATCGGCTCCTCCATATTTCTCGGACAAGGGATGTTTGGCAACTCAGTGCATGCTTTGCAAATGTTATGTGCTGTGCGGGGAGGCCCCGATGAGTGCCTTCCTCTCCCACAAAGTAGACGCAAACATTCAGGAGTGAAATGGGGTGCAGAGGAGAGAACAATGACAATTATTAACATTCCATCATGAAAAGGGAAAACATGTGGATAAATGCATATTTGTCGAAATTAAGAAAGGTGCCGTTAACATTTTCTGCCGATATAAATATCAAGAAAGGTTGAAAATTTGCTACAGATAGGTCACACGAAGGTCCTTAATAGGAGAGAAAAGAGGGCAGTAATAAGTAAAGTGAAAAATAATCCACGTCTTACTGCAACTGCTATTGCTGCTGAGGCTACGACTACGTTTGGAAAGAGGATCAGCGCAAGCACAATCCGGAGGATGTTATACAGAGAACATTATCATGGACAAACTGCAAACAAGAGTCCTATGTCAACAAAATTAATACCATCAAGTGGCAGCGATTTTCTAAAGAGCACCTCAGCAAATATATGTACTAGTAGAAAACAGTAATTTTCTGCCACGAGTCAAAATTTAACATTCCTGGTTCAGATGAGCGAACTATAGTTTGGAGACAGATTGATAAAGAATTTGAAGAAAGAAATATGCAGGCGACAGTAAAACGTGGAGGGGTACATGTTATGGTTTGGGGCTGTATGTCAGCTGAAAGAGTAGGCCAGTATCTTCAGATTTTATAAGATAACCTGAAGAAAAGTGCAGAAAATATGGGAATATGAGTCTGTTTTAAATTCTATCAGGAAATGATCCAAAACATACGGCCAATAATGTACGGCTATGATTGTTGTAAAGCTGTCCTAAAGTTGTGAATTCTGCCCCACAGAGTCCCGGCATCAATTCGATTAAGGTTCTATGGGATATACTTGAAAAGAACGTACGAAAACTTCCATAAAGTCTAAAGCTGATGTGAGGAGGCGACTGCAAGAGGAATGGAACAAATTGCCCGGTTCGATTATAAGCAAACTTGTGAACAGCATACCGAGAAAGCAGACTGAAGTGCTATGGAGGAAGGGAAGAATCGCCAAGTATTAAAATTCCTACATGGCCTCCATTCTTTGTACTTGTTTTGTACTTATCTATATTTTTGTCCGAATAATTTTGAATAGTAAATTTTGTATTACTATAATTACATTCATAAGTTTTATATTTTGTGCTTCATGAAATGAAATGAAATTTTATTTCTGTTACCTGTATGTGTAACTGTACAATCTGAAGTGAGCAAAACGGAATAAAATAGGTTTGCTGTTAATCTTTTGGTGTTAAATATATAACAGCTATAACTGTCCTAAAAATTCTGACAGTCACTGTATGTCAAAATCCTAGTCTATCATATGTTACGCAGAGGATGCTCAAAATGTTACACTCTGTAACCGCAGTATCAGACAGCGATTAGGAGGTGGCGAATTAATTGAAATCACGAGAATTAAAAAAAAAGAAGATAAATTAATGAAAATACTTTGCTAAACTAATATAAAATATTGTTATATTAATATGAAATCAGAATGAAATTAGAGTAGTGATTAAAATAGCTGTTTAATTAAGAATAAGATGGGAAGAATATAATTTAAGACAACTAACATGCTAGAATCCATGTAAGGGAGAGAAAATATTTCTGTAAAATCTGAACACAAGTCGGGGAGACAGGAAGAGGTGACCGTTAGCCTCTTTGTTTAAGGAAAGGTTCAACGTCTGAGAACTATAAGCAAAAATGTGTAGGAACAATAAGGTTTTCTAGATGCGGTCAGGCGTAAGACCTAAAAGGATTTACTTTGCTGTGGCGATAACGATGTATACCGTTACAAAGAGCCCAGGGTAGGCGGGACCCAACTCACGGTGGGATGTAACGTCAATGAGTTCGATGAGTTTTGCTAACCAATAAAGAAAAATCGAAATAAAATGAGAAACCAATAATAATGTAAGATTTGAGAAATAGGAAGAAGGGTGAGTTATTTTGGTCATGTGATAAGGGTTAGAGTAGGGATCAGAATAAAGTAAGAACTGAATCGCAGAGCAGACGAGAGATCACTTCAACAGTCATTCTACGAGGGGAAAGACGTGTTAGTGCGCGTGAAGGAGAAGGAGCGAAGATTTCTAAGTCCGAAATGTAGGGGAGTCAAGAATAACGCAACCAGCGTGAGAGAAGCAGCAGAAGAAGTTTATAATAGCAAAGTATTCGCCATATAAAGAATTAAGAGAATTCTGTTGGGAAGTTTAGTAACAGGTGGTCACCGCTACCAATCAATCTGAATCAACGAATTGAGTGAGAATTAAATCAATTTTTGCAACGAACCAGTGTATTATTGAGACAACTGAGCAGCCAACAAACAACAAATCCATTTCCTACAACCATTCACCTGAAGAACAAGAGATCTCATAGCTCCAATTAGAACCCAAATCAAAAGTAAACACCAACCAATTTGAAATCTGACATGCGGGTATGCCGCATAATGGCGCCGACACGTTGGGGCTTCGAATTGTAGGAAATGGGTGAAATGTAACGACGAAGGACGACTACAAGGAGAAGTGAGAAGAACGACGACGAAGGACGACTACGAGGAGAAGTGAGAAGACCGACGACGACAACTACGATGAGGACAGCAGAGACTACGAAGAAGACGGCAAAAACAACTACATAGAATTTTCCCCCAACCAAGAGAGAAGTTCAAGTTCTTTCGACATCAACTGAGCCTACTAGACGACGAGCAGCACGACAAAAATTGGTAAAGACATCACATAAACACCACAGCCGTACAACAGAACTGTGAGTTACACATACTCAATTTATATTTCTTGTAAATATAATATCATTCAGTGAAATCAATATCTATGTAATGTCTTAGTAATAAGTATTTTGGAAGGGAAATTAGAAAATTTAAAGGGGAAATTCAATGCTTTTGAGAAATAAGAAGATCGTACAGAATAAATTTAAAATGGAAAATTCTGGGGAACAAATAATTATGGAGACAGAGAAAGAGTTGGAAGTTGTTAATGAAGAGATAATGGAAAGCAATGTTATAGGATCAGTAGATGAGGGTGTAAATGGTGTAAGTAGCTTAAATGTAAATAGGAGAAGTGACAATCCTGGGGTTATGGAAAATCTACAAGAGATGTTCCAGAAACTCATGGCGCAAATGACTATTCAGAGTCAATCACTAGAAGCTAAATTAGTAGAACAGAACCAAACACTAGAAGCTATGGACAAATCACTCGAGGCTAAATTAGTAGAACAGAGTCAATCACTAGAAGCTAAATTAGTAGAACAGAACCAAACACTAGAAGCTATGGACAAATCACTCGAGGCTAAATTAGTAGAACAGAACCAATCACTAGAGGCTAAATTAGTAGAACAGAACCAATCACTAGAGACTAAATTAGTAGAACAGAACCAAGCACTAGAAGCTAAATTAGTAGGACAGAACCAAACACTAGAAGCTAAATTAGTAAGTCAAATTACAAGCCAAGGGAAAGAAACAGAAACTAGAATCACTGTCAGAATTCAAGGAATAACAGGGGAAATCCAATCTGTAAAAGAGGCCCTGCAGCGAGAAGTAGGTACTATAAGAAGTGACCTAGAAGCCACCAAATCTCTCGTTGCAGGAGTAGAAAATAGAATAGGGGAGCAAATTAATAAGGAAAGAATAAGATTAGACGAACTGACCACGACACAGGTAACTTTTGTACAAGAGATAAATGACCGGTTTGACACTGTAAACAATAGTATAGCAGCTGACATGGAGAAGTTAAAAGAAAAGGTAGCACGTGTAACAAATATTCAATCAGAGAATACACAAATGTTGAGGGAAACAGTAAGCGAGATATCTCAAATCAGAGATACCGTAACTGGCTTCCAGCTGCGACAGCAAGGGCAGGTACCTGAGAGTTCCAATTGTACTATACATACACACAATGGAGAGAGGCAGAACGAACAGGTTAGCGCCCCTTCTGTCTCTCCTCAAAGCAGCAATAATAGCGAAATAAATATGCAAAACGTAAATATGTATCCAGCAGTGCACATGAATTTTCTAAGCGAATTGCCCCTCCCGAAATTTAATTGTCGCAATGACAACGCAGTACAATTTTTGGCCGACTTAGAAAAGTATTTTGTCATCAGAGGTGTACCCGAGCAATATAAAATGATAATAGTTCAAAGGGCGTTAGAATCTGCCGAACTTAATTGGCTACGAGTAACTGTGGGAGAAGGATGCAGCTACGAGTTGTTCAAAACAGCTTTCCTAGAAAAGTATTGGAACGCCAATGTCCAATACCAAGTAAGGAATCAAATAACAAATGGCCGATACCAAGGTAATAATGGAGAGTCTATTACTGATTATTTCCTGAGATATTCGCAAATGAGTAAATATCTACAACCTCCATTACAGGAAGCCGAACTGATTTCTCTTCTCACTCCCCACCTTCCTGAGAACATTAGAAATCACATGGTGGTAGCAAGACCTCAGACATTGAGAGAGGCAATTACATTGTTAACGGCTTTACAAAGCGTTGGGACGCAAAACTCACAAAATAGACATGAGAATCGAATGCCAGTGAGAAATCCACACAGACCGTGGAATAATAATAATCATGACGGGGAAAGGGCACACAATCCCCGAAATTTTAACACGAACCATATGGCTACTCGTCAAAGATACGATGCCCACGTCCCGAGGGAATTCCCTAACAACAATAGAGGGAGACAGGGACCACCAAATTCAAATTCATATAATTTCCCTATGAGATATGTACATGTAACTAGGAATGGAAATAGGGGTCAACCCCCATTTCTTCGAAGAGGGAATGCAAGACCGACGTTCCGACTACCAGAAGCCAATAGACAGTATCAACCACGTGACGCTGGTAGAGAGAACAATACAGACAGACCTGAAGTAAGACAGAGGAATCAACTTCTCTCAAGAGAATGGGTGCGTTCTCCTCCACCCACACCGAGGGACGCGGCGCCCGAGGTAGATGAAAGGCCAGAGACGACACAGCATACGGGAAACGAATCCAGGGTGCGATAGAAGACGTCCCGCATCGGACCCGGATGAACACGCTAGTTCTTAATTTGAACAGGGACACAGCTCTGAGTAGGGTGGTACAAAATAAAACAGAAACAGAAATAGAAAACGGTACTCAAATAAACAATCACTTAACAGAATTGCAAGAAGTGAGAGATGCTCCACGTATTGCTGCAATAATAAACAAAGAAAAATGGCACATTACCATAGATTCAGGATCCTCAGTTTCAGCTATAAGTCAAGCATTCTTTTATCACTTAAAAAACAATGGAATGAAATTGCAAACATTGCCAGTGAAAAGTGCATATTGTACTCTGGCGGTAGGTCGCGCCAAACAAAAGATTAATACACAAATGCTTTTGAAAGTCACCATTGGGGAGGATACAATAGAATTTGTATGTTTTGTTATTAATAGGCTATCTGTAGACATTATTATGGGTAATGACGTGTTGTATGCGCTTCAAGCTAAGTTGAATTATCAAATGGAAGCCTTGGAAATCAAAATTAAAGACGTCATAGTTAAAGTTCCGTTTAGCTCAAGGGAAGCAGAAAATGAGACAAGATTGACAGATGAAGAAAAAGAAATAGATGGAGAAACATTTTTTGTAGAATTTATACGAATAGGAGGGATGGAGCTAGTTAAGATGAATCCATTAGAAGCAGAAGAGATGGGAAACTATGATAAAGAAGTGTACGTAGCGGCAGAAGAAGGGCTTTTAGAGATGACGTCATACGGACTTGGGCAGACAGAAGCATGTGAACAGGAGATAATTACCCTACCAGATGATTTCCAGGTAGTCGAAAATAATGTAAACATGACCTATAGAATAAGAGAAACAGTAGCAAACTCGAACCTACTTAACGACCACCAAAAAGAGATTTTTTATAACATTTTATGTAAACATAGAAATGTATTTTCGGAACACACTGGGACCTATAATGATTTTGAGTATGAATTCGAGATACATGATGTTCCCCCATTCAAATATAAGTGCAGACCTATTCCATTGGATTTACAGGAGGCAGTGAACCTTAAAATACAGGAAATGTTGGAAGATGGAATTCTGGAGATATCTACATCAAAATTTATAAGTCCCCTATGTATAGTCAGAAAAGCAAATGGAACAGTACGACTGACGATAGATGGACGTCATATAAACCAATATATTGTTCCGGATAATTTTCGAACCCCAGCAATAGAGCAAATTTTGGCCGGTATTGGGGCACAAAGGTATTTTACTTCACTAGATGTGACCAACTCATTTTTGCAAATTAAGTTGAAACCTGAATTAAGACAATATACCTCATTTTTGCACGGAGGATATCAGTACCAGTTTACAAGAAATTGCTTTGGACTAATTAATTCTGGAAGCGCATTCCTACGGGCGATGCAGAAAATACTCAACACGCAAAGGGAAACATATGTGTCACAGTATGTAGATGATTTATTGATATACAGTAGAACAGTGGAAGATCACCTTACCTATTTGGATTTAGTGCTCGGAAGGCTAGCAAATGCTGGATTAACACTGAATTGGGCCAAATGTAAATTTTTCCAGGAATCAGTTAAATATTTAGGATATATCATAACAGGCGAAAATATAGCTCCTGATCCAGAAAGAGTGCAAGCCATTTTGAAAATACCACGACCTAAGACACCAATACAAGTAAAACGTTATCTGGGTGTACTTGGGTACCAATCAAGGTTCCTGATAAACTATGCAAAGGAAGCCGCACCGTTGCGAGCACTACTGGAAAAAAATCGAAAATGGCGATGGACTATGGTAGAAGAAAATGCTTTTAAAAGATTACAAGGACTCTTCAGTGAATCCGTATTATTGACATGGCCTGATCCAGATTTACCTTATCTCATATACACGGATGCCTCCATGGTGGCGTTAGGAACTATTTTAGCCCAAGAGACACCGACTGGAGAATTAAAGGTCATAGCCACAGCCTCCCGAGGGTTAACGAAAACCGAAAAAATTGCTTGCATAACAGAACAGGAAATTACGGCTATTTACTACGCCATTTGTAAATTTAGACAATATATATATAATAAAAGGATTGTGATATTCACCGATCATATCAGCCTATCATTTATACGAAATTGCAAATTGACCAGTACAAAAATTGCGAGATATATCCACGAGATCATGGCTTACAACCCAGAGATTAAACATATACAGGGAAGTCTTAACATCTTTAGTGACATGCTTTCACGTATAAAGCCACAGGGGAATCTTCCAGAAAATATCAGTAGTCATGGTACAGAATTACCAGTGTTAAAGATGGATGTAACCTTCAGTATAAAATTAACAAAGGAGATGAGAAGATTGTCGGAATTACAACGCCAGGACTGGAAATTAAAACAAATTATGGAAAAGGCATTGCCCATAGAACAAGCAAATTCACAGAAATACGGAGTGCTAAATAACGTATTGTATAAGTTACAGGGTGTTTCCAAACCTGCTTGGAAAGCATATATACCCGCAGCGCTGGAAGAGCTAGTGATTTCTGCTTACCACACAGCTCTTATACATGCTGGCGTTGAGAAGACAATGATTTCCATAAGCAACCATTTATACATATTTAGATTAGGCAAGAAAGTTAGGACCTTTATATCTACATGTGACATTTGCCAGAGGGCAAAATCATTAAATTATAAGATAGATCGACCCCCTGTATCCATCACCAGGAAGGAACCATTAGAATTAGTTGCAGCGGATGCATATGGTCCACTCCCTGCAGGAAGAGGAGGATTAAAATATTTATTTGTACTTATCGACGTGATGTCGAAATTTGTGAAAATATACCCTCTCAAGAAATTAACAAGTGCAGCATGCGCGAATAAAATAGTGAAAGACTATATAGTCAAATACGGGAAGATGAAAGCACTATTAGTAGATAACGCGTCCATACACCATGGAAGACGATTCGTGCACACCATTCAGGATGCCGGAATTCGCATCTATAACACAACGTCGTACCATCCGTGCTCTAATCCAAGCGAGCGCGTAATGAAAGACCTAGGTGTTCATCTCCGAGTCCTTTGCTCATTGAAACAGACTACCTGGCCAGACCACATCAACTATATTGAGTTTATATTCAATAATTCAGTCAATCTAACCACAGGATATGCTCCTATCCAATTGCATAGGAATTTAACACCGGAACCAATAATAGAGGGTGTTCCGGAAAGTATACAAGTGACAACCGAGACAGATCGAGAACGGATCCAAAATGCTGTTAAAAGAATAATGGAAAAAGTAGAGAAAAGAAACGCAAAGAAAATGCGGTATAAGAAGAATTGGGAACCAAAGGTCGGCGACTTAGTTCTAGTGAGATCGTTCGACAAGTCAGATTTGTTAGGAAAAAAGACTAGAAAGCTATATATGCTATGGAAAGGCCCATACCGGATTGAGAAAATATTTGGTGACAGAGCGTATGCCCTAATACACCCAAGAAATGGTAAACCAATAGGCAGATATAACATCTCCCTAATAAGGCCATATCGTCAGAAAAACGTTGTAAACAGTACAGAGCAGACCCAAGAATCACCTGTGTAAATGTGATTGAAATTATATATACGAAGATAAAAAAAAAATACCAAGTAAAAGTTATATAATTAGTACGGGTAACGTTTTCGTTTGAAATTCAAACACTGCGTGGGAGTTGCAAGTTCCAAAATTCCTGTGCACAAACAAAAATGATAATGTAATAAGAATAACCACAGCTAATGAACATGTTAGAAAGATCTTTAAAAAAAAAATAATTTGTGAAATGTAAATATAGTATAAGTACTGATGTATTCATGTGCCAAAAGGCTATGTTGTTATTGTAAAGGTCACAGACTTAGGCGTGACAAAGTGAAAGAAAGTTTAGAGTGGAAAGTGAAGTGGAAAGACAGGACAATGAACTGCCAATGTTTACTGTCAGGTAAACGAAACACCTGATTACAGGTAGACAACTGAGTGTAGGTAGAGGTAACCATATTTGGACATCATTACGCAAACTATGTGAGGACGAATGTTCTTACGGTGAAGGACTGAAAGATAAAGAAACGTCCCAATAAGTTAATATAATAATATTAAAAAAAAAATCATTGAATGTAAAATGTAATATTGTAAACTGTAATATAGTAACATTAATGTAGTACTTAAGGAATATAATAAGGTAAAATCAAGTTGATGTCAAGTGAGACAAGGATAATTCAGTGAAGTGTATATATAGTTGAGGTATCACGAATGTTATTTGTATATAGGGTAATAACCACATATACGACAGTGTACTTGTCTATGTACGTAATGTATCATATCTATAATTCTATGTATATGATGTACCATATTGACCATTCTATGTGTATAAAGTAACACACTGATGAAGATGAGGGAAACGGTGACCACCGAAAAATGTTTCGAGTAGGGAATGAGAAATTATAAGATATAAGGAGGAAATGTCATGACGGGGGTTTGACAAAACTTAAATAATGGGTATTTCATTTTTGTCAAACGGGCATTATGTAACCGCAGTATCAGACAGCGATTAGGAGGTGGCGAATTAATTGAAATCACGAGAATTAAAAAAAAAGAAGATAAATTAATGAAAATACTTTGCTAAACTAATATAAAATATTGTTATATTAATATGAAATCAGAATGAAATTAGAGTAGTGATTAAAATAGCTGTTTAATTAAGAATAAGATGGGAAGAATATAATTTAAGACAACTAACATGCTAGAATCCATGTAAGGGAGAGAAAATATTTCTGTAAAATCTGAACACAAGTCGGGGAGACAGGAAGAGGTGACCGTTAGCCTCTTTGTTTAAGGAAAGGTTCAACGTCTGAGAACTATAAGCAAAAATGTGTAGGAACAATAAGGTTTTCTAGATGCGGTCAGGCGTAAGACCTAAAAGGATTTACTTTGCTGTGGCGATAACGATGTATACCGTTACAAAGAGCCCAGGGTAGGCGGGACCCAACTCACGGTGGGATGTAACGTCAATGAGTTCGATGAGTTTTGCTAACCAATAAAGAAAAATCGAAATAAAATGAGAAACCAATAATAATGTAAGATTTGAGAAATAGGAAGAAGGGTGAGTTATTTTGGTCATGTGATAAGGGTTAGAGTAGGGATCAGAATAAAGTAAGAACTGAATCGCAGAGCAGACGAGAGATCACTTCAACAGTCATTCTACGAGGGGAAAGACGTGTTAGTGCGCGTGAAGGAGAAGGAGCGAAGATTTCTAAGTCCGAAATGTAGGGGAGTCAAGAATAACGCAACCAGCGTGAGAGAAGCAGCAGAAGAAGTTTATAATAGCAAAGTATTCGCCATATAAAGAATTAAGAGAATTCTGTTGGGAAGTTTAGTAACAGGTGGTCACCGCTACCAATCAATCTGAATCAACGAATTGAGTGAGAATTAAATCAATTTTTGCAACGAACCAGTGTATTATTGAGACAACTGAGCAGCCAACAAACAACAAATCCATTTCCTACAACCATTCACCTGAAGAACAAGAGATCTCATAGCTCCAATTAGAACCCAAATCAAAAGTAAACACCAACCAATTTGAAATCTGACATGCGGGTATGCCGCAACTCCCATAGAAGATAATGTTAAACAACAATACAGATATAAAGATAGGACACCTTGAGTACCACACTGAAGCAATACAAGAATAGATTAGCTACAGTAGCAAGTGCGAACGTGTAGACAATATACGCCGGAAGGTACATATCACCGTGGCCCGTGAGATACCATCTCAGCATAAGCAAACACACATTAAACATAAAGCGCACCTTTATGGCATATGCATCAACAAGGAAAGAGAAGAACACGCACGAAAGCTGACACGTGGCAAACGTGGGCAATTAAAGCCGGTAGTTAATGTCACCAAAGGCCAAGCCACAATCAAATGTAGATAAAAATACATGGTGAGATAAAAAAAAACAGACGTAATTAGAGTGCATTCATGAATCGCTGCATCAACCTACCTTGGTATAGAAAATATAACTGTATAAACCCAAAGCGTATACATAAAGAAATAAAACAAAATGTTAATAAAATTTGGCAGAAGCACATGTTAACATGTTCAAAGTGCGAGAACAGTCCTAAATATTTGCAACGTTTGCTGACAGAGCGCTTACACAATCACAGACTCTCGCCAAACATCCACCCATATACAAAGAAAGCTGACACATACCAAACAATCGCCCGCTACATTTGTAAGTTTGCAAATTCACATACAAAGTAGTCAGAAATTCGTACAAAGTTCGGAAACACTACGCATCCATAGTTATACGAAGGTTATTTGTAAAGTAAGGTCCGATTCGCCGTAGCTCATCGAATTTCACGTGAACATTGAAACGCGCGTGTGGACCAACTTCCGGCATGCCTTGCGCATAAACGATACCATCCGTATTGGTAGTGGTGTAGTGTGCTGTTAACAGTGACAGTTAAAAACGTTTCAAACAATTGAGCGGCCCACCGATTGTGAAATACGTTCTGTGATTCGGTTTTTGACGGCAAGGAACATTTCAGCAGTGGACATTCATCGACAGATCAGTGAAGTGTACTGCCCCAATGCAATGAGTAACAGCAAAGTGCGTAGGTGGGTTCGAGCTTTCAAGGGCGGAGGCAGCAATGTCCATAATGTACCGCGATCAGGCCGGCCATCAGTGATCACAGAAGATTTGGTCAATGCCCTGGATGAAAAGATCCGTGAAAACCGGATATTCACAATTTCCACTTTAGCAATGGAATTTCCGGATGTAGGTAGAACAACTCTGTACAAAATTGTCTCTGAAAATTTGCAATTTCGCAAATTGTGTTTATGTTGGGTTCCAAGGCTGCTTACAGAGAAACACAAAATGATAAGTATGTCTTGTGCACTGAACTTTTTGAGCCGATATCATGAGGAAGGCGATCAACTATTGGAACAGATTGTCATTTGGGATGATATGTGGGTTTCTCCATGACTCCTGAGTTAAAACGTCAATCGATGGAATGGCGCCACGCGACATAGCCAGTCAGGGTCAAGGAAAGTTATGGCACCCGTGTTTTGGGATAGACATGCAGTGTTGCTAGTCGATTTTATGAAACGAGGGACAACCATCAATGCAGACGCTTACTGCGCTACTCTTAACTTCCGACGTGCAATACAGAATAAGCGTCGTACGTCTGGAGTGTTGTTACTGCATGACAACGTCAGACCACATTCTGCAAGGTGAACCTAGCTCTTTTGGATGGGAACAGATTGACCACCCATCGTATATCACAAAATCAGCAGTTTTGAAAGGATCTTTCATTGAAATGAACAGATGACCTCGTGAAAGAGAAAGATTAAGTACAAATGAACACTCCGACATTTCCTAAATCGTTTTTAAAGTAGGAAGATGGAGCAGCAATTCTGTGAATGACAATGGCATTCTTAACGGTTAATTTGGCTAAAATGAGCCAATATACCAGATTGGCATGAGTATCTGGAGGAGTGGTAATGAATGGAACACTGGAACTTAGGATTCCAGGAGCGATGACACCTAAATACGGTGGAATGCTGTCTAGACGCCTTTATAACACAATTAACTCGCTCAGCTTAGAGGAACTTTAATCTCCAAATCAAATAAAAAGTTTTATCAAATAGTGCGCAGTAAATAATGAGCGTTTACAATATCCAGCTCATATGGTAGGGTAAAAACTCAAAACAGATGTTAAGAATCGAGACAATCATGTGAGAGGTGGCGTTTTTGGTGAGGAAAGCCACGTAAACTTTGAAAATCAGTTCGTAACAATCAAGACACATGCATTCTAATGACTGAGCGGCAAAATGACTGAAAAACTTAAAGAAAAGATTGTTTCACAGGACATAAAGCTATACTAGAAACTAACTCATTCCACACTTAACATTGGAAAACAAAATTCAAAGAGGTGAGATAAAGCTGGTAAAAGGGCCAAATTGAACTCAGTTAAACGCATATATGCACCACAATAGTAAAGTCTGTAGGATCCTTCAGACTTCCGGCACAGAAACTTAGTGGTAAGCAGATTCAAGTCCTGTTTCAAAAAATCTTAGGCTGGGGTGTAATACTACAAAGCTATATTTAATGTGTGGTATACAGTCTTAGCGATGAACAAATCTCTCCTAAAGATTGCCGAAAATTTATCCAAAATACGAACCCTAAATTCCTTTACCATAATTTCAGGAATCTCTTCATGCTTAAATGACATTTGATCTCCAAATATTAAATGAAAGTAAAACTTGAAAGCATCAACACTCAGATCTGAAGAGAACTCTCTAAATACGCAAAAGTTGTGTTTAACTTTTAACATAATATGTTGAATGTGTCGTGTATGTATATATATTTTAAGTTATATTCAGTTACCTGTCATATACATTTTAATTTTATTGTATTGAAATAATGATATTTTGATTTATGTATCGCTTTCACAGTAGTTTTACTATGAGGGAAAACTGCAGAATTTTAGGTACTGAGCCGACCGCTCCCTTCCTTACCGGCCGGGTGGACTAGCCTAGAGTGGCCGTGTTTTTTCTTAAGCGCTTGGTGGCGCTAGAGTGCATGATTCGAGCTTTTCTCTCCAGTGGGTCTGCACCCTTGTGCATTCGGCCTAAGTGGCTCACCGGGCGGTAAGTAGTGAGTGGCGCTCACTACGCTAACCGACAACAGCACTGGAAAAGTTAAATTTGGTTCTCCTGCTATCGGTATACAGTATGAAAATGTTATTTGCTACTTTAATCTAGGAGCTTCATAATTGTTGTATTTTATTTATTGAAGATTAGAATAGACTACATGTTATCTAACTGGGCCTATCTCCCGTGTTCATTATATTATCAAATTTTTATGATGATATCGGCCCTTTACCCTATGTTAACTTGGAAGTGCGATAGTTAGTGTTACGGGCACAGAAAATTGTAAAACTAATTGAATATTTGTTTCATTAATCACTGTCTGTGCTTTATAATCTTTGATTAATAACTTTCCCAAAATAAAACTTAAATAAATTTATATTAAATTGTAAAAATGGAGAGACTCATACCTCTATACCAAAACTTACAGGACATCTGATCCTCCTGGTTTCTATGATTCAACACCTAAGCCAATTCTAAACTACATTCACTATATATAAATTGTAATAAAGTAAATGCTTTGATTTAGATGCACTCAACACTTTTTAATGAAAGAATGTTCTTAGGTTCATTTTTGCCATTGTATCAAGCCACAAACTGCAGAAAAATACTGAACTCATGCTGTATAAGGATAAACTAAGTGAGCTAAAAGGATTTATGAACCAGGAATCTGTTACTACGTTTATTAAGGTAAGCAGAATGTTATAGCTAATAGCAATTTCTGATAGCATAGATAAAATGTGCTTAGTGCTTTTAAATTTTCAATTTTTTTAATTTACGTCCTCCAACGTTAGGTCATATCAGACGATGAATGGAATGGGTGAAATGATGCTCAAATGGTCCATGTGAATTGCAGTTAATTTAGTAATGATTTTAAACAAATTGTGATCATCATCATCATCTTCAAGGATTGGGCCCTGTGACCCGTTCCGTTCTCTTCAAGAGCCTACTGATTCTTCCAGCGTAGAGCTGGGCGTCCCACATCTCTCTTTACCTTCGGCATATAATCTAAATCTGTTCTTGGAAGTCGTTCCGCATCTATTCTTAAAATATGACTTTTCCATTCATTTTTATTCTTTATTCTTTTACTGTTTAAATTAAAAATCCCAAGCTCTTCTCTTATTTTTTCGTTTCTTAGGTGGTCTATACTTTTATAACCTGCCACGCTTCTCAAAAATCTCATCTCTGTCGATTCTAGCTGTTTGCGTTGGTTCCTTGTCAGTCTCCATATTTCGGAACCTTATGTTAACGTTCGGACTGCCATTATCTTATAAAATTTCATCTGTGTTACCTTTCGTGTTTTCCTGTTCAGCGTTCTTATTATAGTCCTACACATTTGATTAAATCTGTTTAATTTCACCTTCATATCCTTTTTGTTATTTGCTACTGCTACTGTGTAGCCTAGATGGTTAAAACTATTAACATGTTCTATTATTTTATTGTTTATAACTATTTTTGCTCTTTTGTTGTTCCTTGCTCTAAAAGCCATTACTTTAGTTCTATGTTCTGAGATTGAAAGATTATATGTTTCCACTATGTTGTTTAAACTATATACTGCTCTTTGCATCTCATCTTCTGAGTGGGATATTATCACTTGATCATCAGCAAATAATACTGTATTTAAAATTATGTTTCCATTCAGTACATTTTGTTTTATGTTTTGCTGCCATTCTTGTACCATATTATCAATATAGATATTAAAGAGTACAGGCGATAGAGGGCATCGTTATCGTACTCCTTCATTTATGTCCACTGCTTCTGTTTCCCTTCCATTCTTTATTATTGCTAATATAGTGTTTTGATACATACCTTGTACAGTCCCTGTTAAATGTGCTGGTATTCCACAATTTTCCATTGCTATCCAAAGTTTATCCCTTAAAACCGAATCGAAGGCTTTAACATAGTCAACAAAAAGCATAAATGTGTCAACATTAAATTCTTTGTGTTTTTCGATTAGTTGTTGAATTACAAATATACTATCGGTGCATGATCTTACTTTTTTAAATCCGTTTTGGGCCTCATGAAGCCGTGCTTCCACTATTGTACTTATTCTTCTTGCAACTATTGTATCATATAGTTTATACACTGAGCACGGTAGACTAATTCCTCTGTATTTGTCACATTTTTCTGTATCGGCTTTCTTAAAAATTGGTATCACCAACACTGTATTCCATTCTTCAGGGATATGCCCATAGCTCCAACAAAGATTAAAAATATCAAGCAATCTGCAATCAATTGTAAAGACTTGAATTCACGTTCAAGGTGTCCCGAGTTTGAATCTTTTATCTGGATAAGACTTTGCTAATGTTTTCCCTTATCCTGAAAGTTGAATGTCTGGTAACTCCAGTTTCTATGGATCTTGGGCTTATTTGAGCATAATTTCTGCCATTTTAATCATCGTTCTGCACGATTTAACTTTGGAGGACTTAATTTAAAAAGAAATCTGAACAATTTTGCAAGTCTTATCTACATCTAAAGTTTTAACTTTCCTTTTGCTCAAGAATAAATGGAAATAGAAATAGTAACATGCATTCTGCAGTAGCAAACGAACCTTAAATGTGTGTGTGTGTGTGTGTGTGTGTGTGTGTGTGTGTGTGTGTGTGTGTGTGTGTGTGTGTGTGTGTGTGTGTGTATGTGTGTGTGTGTGTGCAACCTACTAAACAGTAATTCACTCATCTGTGAAGATCAAATATATTGTGCTGATAAAAAATACGATTATAGAAAGTTAAAAAAAGAATGTTTTAATGAAACATTCACAAAATAGAAAAACTAAAAGGCATAAAATATCTAAAATATTAATTGCAGCATACTTTAGATAAGAATACAAATGTGCGTAATAGATAAGCATATGAACTGAGTGTAACAGAGAAATGATATTTAATTTTAAGTAATGTTACACATTAATTCCTTAGCCTGCCTGTGAGGTGTGAGTGTAAGGTGTTTGCCTTACAGTCTGATTTTTAAAAGAAGATACGTGAAGGTCATCTATTTCTCCACGTGGGTAGTGCAATGTTGCCCACCAGATTCCCTTTCTTTATCCTCTCAACACTCGAAACATAAACAAGGGTTCGAGTTATCTCATCTTAACAAAAATATGCACAGTTAATCTGTATTAGCCTGTTTTAAAAACAGAAATAAGTTGTTCGCACATTCACTGAGTTGTAAAGTCTTTACATGTGAGAGTTCTTTTAAATAATTGTTTGCTCTATGTAACTAATATTCCATACTTACCGTTATTGTTGCTGTGCATCGTAGGTTGATATTCCTGCACTAGTGCGGTATTTCTACATAGAAACACATATACGCGATGCACTTTCTAAAATCTAACATTTATCTTCAATTATATTTATAATATTTCAGCTAATATCTTAACTACTAAAATTCAGATTCATATAAATACACATAGTGCAAAAAATAATGTGCAACACATGTGGTAAGCACGTAATGGAATCTCAAGAACTGAAAAAACTCGATGTAAGCGCCTCGTTTATTCAAACCTTTCCTCGTTACGTATACATTGATATGCAATATACTATTATAACGACTTTGTTAATCGACATGTTCATATCAACGCCGCCGATATGCCGGAATTTTGACCCACATAAATTCTTTTACGTGCAAGCATATCTACTGACAAGGGACTGTCGCTTTTGGATAAAAGGAATAAGCTGTTCATTGATAAGGAGCAAACTCTCGTCTTCCTGATGGAGGAATTCTCTAAGAGAACAAATTCTCTAGCTTGGCTATGCAATGTAACACCCCGACCGTAAGCCTTGGGTCATGATTTCAACCTAATCCTACCACCACTACGTCTTGCTTCCATAAAAACGTATTTTAATTGTGTTTTAAGATAGTAGGCTAACAATACACAGCGCAACAAGGCAAACTCTTGTTTTCCGCATATAACTAGCGATAACTCAGCTGAGGAGTGTGTGATTCACCAGTGTATCGAATCTGGCTACCTTTTTTACGTTACCATAGCAACGACCTTCCCTTTTTTTTTTGTCCTAACCCATCGTGTCCCTTGCCTGATGACCTTCACGTATCTTCTTTTAAAAATCAAGACTGTAATTCAATAGGTCCCAAGTTCGAATCTCGGCGAGGTTGAGTTACCTGGAGAAGGCCTTTTCCGGAGCCTGCCTTTATCCTAAAAGATTAATGTCGGGTAGCTCTAAACTCTATGAACCCTGGGCTCATTTGAGCATTAGATCAGCCATTTCATTCATGTCTGATATAACCTACGTTAGAGGTCATTAAATAAATAATAAAAATTCTCCTTAAGTAAACATTCCTTTAAACACATTTAGCTCTACAGTGAAAATCAACTTCCCGGCAGTAAAGTGGTGGTGGTGGCGGTGGCGGTGGTGGTGGTGGTGGTGGTGGTGGCGGTGGCGGTGGTGGTGGTTGTGGTGGCGGCGGCGGTGGTGGTGTGGTGGTGGTGGCGGCGGTGGTAGTGGTGGTGGTGGCGGCGGTGGCGGTGGCGGTGGTAGTGGTGGTGGTGGTGGCGGTGGTGGCGGCGGTGGTAGTGGTGGTGGTGGTGGTTGTGGTGGCGGTGGTGGCGGCGGTGCGGTGGCGGTGGTAGTGGTGGTGGCGGTGGTAGTGGTGGTGGTGGTGGCGGCGGTGGCGGTGGCGGTGGTAGTGGTGGTGGTGGTGGTTGTGGTGGCGGCGGCGGTGGTGGCGGCGGCGGTGGTGGTGTGGTGGTGGTGGCGGCGGTGGTAGTGGTGGTGGTGGCGGCGGTGGTGGTGGTTGTGGTGGCGGCGGCGGTGGTGTGGTGGTGGTGGCGGTGGTAGTGGTGGTGGTGGTGGCGGTGGCAGTGGCGGTGGTGGTGGTTGTGGTGGCGGCGGCGGTGGTGTTGTGGTGGTGGCGGCGGTGGTGGTGGTGGTGGTGGTAGTGGCGGTGGTGGTGGTGGTGGTGGCGGCGGTGGTGGTAGTGGTGGTGGTGGTGGTGGCGGTGGCGGTGGTGGTGGTTGTGGTGGCGGCGGCGGTGGTGGCGGCGGTGGTGGCGGTGGTGGTGGCGGTGGTGGTGGTGGCGGTGGTGGTGGTGATGGTGGTGGCGGCGGTGGTTGTTGCTGTGGTGGCGGCGGCGGTGGTGGCGGCGGCGGTGGTGGTGGCGGTGGTGGTGGTCTCGGTGGTGGTGGCGGTGATGGTGCTGGTTGTTGTTGTGGTGGCGGCGGCGGTGGTGGTGGTGGCGGTGGTGGTGGTGGTGGTGGTGGTTGTTGTGGTGGCGGCGGTGGTGGTTGCTGTGGTGGCGGCGGCGGTGGTGGTGGTGATGGTGGTGGCGGCGGTGGCGGTGGTGGTGGTTGTGGTGGCGGTGGTGGCGGTGGTGGTGGTGGTTGTTGTGGTGGCGGCGGCGGTGGTGGTGGTGGCGGTGGTGGTGGCGGTGGTGGTGGTTGTTGTTGTGGTGGCGGTGGTGGTGGTGGTGGTGGTGGTGGCGGTGGTGGTGGTTGTTGTGGTGGGGGCGGTGGTGGTGGTTGTTGTGGTGGCGGCGGCGGTGGTGGTGGTGGCGGTGGTGGTGGTGGTGGTGGTGGTGGCGGTGGTGGTGGTGGTGGTGGCGGTGGTGGTAGAGGTGGTGGTGGTGGTGGCGGTGGCGGTGGTGGTGGTTGTGGTGGCGGCGGCGGTGGTGGCGGCGGTTGTGGCGGTGGTGGTGGCGGTGGTGGTGGTGATGGTGGTGGCGGCGGTGGCGGTGGCGGTGGTTGTGGTGGCGGCGGCGGTGGTGGCGGCGATGGTGGCGGCGGTGGTGGCAGCGGTGGTGGCGGTGGTGGTGGTGGTGGCGGTGGTGGTGGTGATGGTGGTGGCGGCGGTGGTGGTGGCGGTGGTGGTGGTGGTTGTTGTGGTGGCGGCGGCGGTGGTGGTGGTGGCGGTGGTGGTGGTGGTGGTTGTTGTGGTGGCGGCGGTGGTGGTTGCTGTGCTGGCGGCGGCGGTGGTGGCGGCGGTGTTGGTGGTGATGGTGGTGGCGGCGGTGGCGGTGGCGGTGGCGGTGGTGGTGGTTGTGGTGGCGGTGGTGGCGGTGGTGGTGGTGGTTGTTGTGGTGGCGGCGGCGGTGGTGGTTGTTGTGGTGGGGGCGGTGGTGGTGGTTGTTGTGGTGGCGGCGGCGGTGGTGGTGGTGGCGGTGGTGGTGGTGGTGGTGGTGGCGGTGGTGGTGGTGGTGGTGGCGGTGGTGTTAGAGGTGGTGGTGGTGGTGGCGGTGGCGGTGGTGGTGGTTGTGGTGGCGGCGGCGGTGGTGGCGGCGGTTGTGGCGGTGGTGGTGGCGGTGGTGGTGGTGGCGGTGGTGGTGGTGATGGTGGTGGCGGTGGTGGTGGTTGTTGTGGTGGCGGCGGCGGTGGTGGTGGTGGCGGCGGGGGTGGTGGTGGTGGGGGTGGTGGTGGCGGTGGTGGTGGTGGTGGTAGCGGTGGTGGTGGTGGCGGTGGTGGTTGTTGTTGTGGTGGCGGCGGCGGTGGTGGCGGCGGTGGTGGTGGTGGTGGTGATGGTGATGGTGGTGGCGGCGGTGGCGGTGGTGGTGGTTGTGGTGGCGGCGGCGGCGGTGGTGGCGGCGGTGGTGGTGGTGGTGGTGGCGGTGGTGGTGGTGGTGGCGGTGGTGGTGGTTGTTGTGGTTTCGGCGGTGGTGGTGGTGGCGTGGGCGGTGGTGGTGGTGGTGGTGGGGGTGGTGGTGGTGGTGGCGGTGGTGGTGGTGGCGGTGGTGGTTGTTGTGGTGGCGGCGGCAGTGGTGGCGGCGGTGGTGGTGGTGGTGGTGATGGTGATGGTGGTGGCGGCGGTGGCGG
>CM060949.1:39301343-39326343 GCA_030765055.1 Mantis religiosa | reverse complement strand
CATAAATAAAGGTTAAAATGAAGGCTGAAGTATAATTTCCAGTGCAATGAAATCTGTGCTAAACTTGCTTTATATTTCAGGACAAAGTTGTGAGCCATTTTGAGTACATGCTGTTCAGAACGAAGGGTGTTGAAATCAACAACGTGTTCCCATTTTTCAACCAAGCTCTCCGAGAAGATGTCTATCTCAGTCATTATGAAAAAATATTTTCCAAAGTGCCAACACTTGCGAGCCCAAACAATGACTTTATTCGACATGTTGGTAGCCAAATAAGGGAGTTATTCTTCATCGGCGATGAACCCATAACTCGAGCCAATTATATAGAAGGGAACATTTACATCATTGGTCGTGGTCAAGTAAGTACTATGCTTTTCAGATCAATTTAAGTAATGTATTTAATTGCGCTACCTAACATAAAATTTACTTCTGCAAAGATAAATGTTTTAGTTCATTTTCACATGAAAATGATGCTTAAAATGGCGGATCATGACGGTGATCTGAAAAGTTTCCCACCTCAACTTAAAGATGGCAAAACTCGTAAATAAAAGCTAGTGAATTTCGCTGTTCATCTGTTGACAGTTCTCAGTAAATTTTCAGCCATTTTGGACGCTCAGTTGTTATCTAACAGTCGTTTGAATGATTTGATGGCTAATTATGAAAATGGCTAAAATCGAGTATCGAGCTGTCATTAAATACTTGTTTTTGAAAGGTAATACGCCTACGCAAATCAAAGATGGGTTGGATTCTGTGTATGGGGACTCTGCACCATCATTTACCACAGTGAAATTTTGGTCAACTGAATTTAAACGTGGCCGTAAGAGCTTGGGAGATGATGAACGTTCGGGACACCCAAAAATTGCAACTACCGACGAAAACATCGCCAAGGTTCACCAAATGGTGCTAGACGACCGCCGAATTAAAGTGAGAGAGATAGCAGAGGCTATGAACATGCCAAAAGAACGTGTTTTTCACATATTAAATCAACATTTAGACATGAGAAAGCCGTCCACGCTTTGGCTGCCGCGTTTGCTGACGTTAAACTAAAAACGTGTTCGAATGAACATTTCCAGCGCTCTGTTGGTCACTTTAGGCGCAATAAATCCGAGTTTTGGCGCCGATTAATTACTGTATATGAAACGTCGATACACCATTATACGCCCGAAACAAAAATACAGTCCAAACAGGACTGCAAAGGGGCAACCGGCTCCGAGAAAGAAACTGATTTTTGCGGCTGGGAAAGTGATCGCAACTGGGCTTTTTTTTTTTTTTTTTTTTTTTTTTGAGGGGGGGGTAGTCATGGAGTTATTTTAATCTATTATCTTCAGAAAGAAAAAAACATTATAGGAAAATACCACGCATCATTACTTGACAAGCTGAAGGCAGAACTTGCGGGAAAACGGCCACATTTGCAGAAAAAGAAAATCCTGTTTCACCAACACACCTTAGCCGTTACAATGGCGAAAATCCACGAATTGCGGTTTGAACTGCTTGACCATCCGCCTTACTCACCAGATCTAGTGCCAAGAGTCTTGTTTTTGTTCCCTCGTCTTAAAATTGCGCTCGGAGGACAAAGATTTTCGTCAAATGAAGAGGCTATCACCTTCGTGAACAATTCTTTTGCAGACAGAAAACGCCGAGTAATTTGGACGGGTTACAGAGATGGGAGCCTCGCTGGGAGAAGTATAAAGAGTTACAAAGAGACTATGTTGAAAAATAAAAATAAAATCTGAAAAAATGTCTTGTATCTTATTAGGTCGGAAACTTTTCAGACCACCCTCCTACATACCGAAGAAGAGTTCGCGTACCAGACGTGTCATAGATTGCCGTGTCGTGTGTCATAGATTGCCCATCCTTGTCCGACGTGATTACTTACGCACAAAGTCACTTTACAAAATGTAAAGATGAAAACATACTATACAATTTAACCGGGCCTCTACTTCAAAAGATCAGCCAAAAATTGTGTAAGTGAAAGATATTTATAGTTCAAGTAGACTTGAATGATTTGACAAGCGACTTAAATGTGTCAAAAGAAGAATCTGAACTTCTAGGGTCCAGGCTGCAACAATGGATATTACTTGTCCCTAGTACAACTTACAGAGTTTAGAAATAGACATCAGAAATTCGCAAACTATTTTTCAGTGGAAGAGAATATGTGATTCTGTATAGACATCAATGGTTTAATGAGTGAGTTAGGAAGCGAGTATAATTTAGATGATTGCCGATTGTTTATAGGTTCATCAAAGTTCACCTTAAGTGCTGTGTGTGGAGGCCACACGGCGCTGGGGCAGGTTTTCTCCGGGACCTCCGGTTTCCCCCGCCATCTCATTCCACCGGTGCTCCATCTTCATCTCATGTATCATCAATGTCACCGCCTGCGGTGCCGTATGTAGTAAAAGCGGGCGTTAAACACTACACATTTCATTTTAAGTGCTGTGTTACTATATAATGGTAACGAAATTCTGTTCTAGTTTTTCATTCTGTAGATCTTAGAGAAAGTTATGAAACTATGCAAGGATCACTGCATTAGCTGCTGCCATAGCTGCTGCACTCCTGAAGGCTATTGGGTCCCTCGGACTATACAATAGGACTGTAACTCTAAGGTGAGCGAACAGGTCAGAACTCTTTCCTAAGCCGGGATTGTGCCCTGATTGTGAACACATAAACAATAGAAGAAGAATTTAGTCTAATAATTTCTCATTCAATAAAATATACTAAAGCATTTAAAATGAATAGAGACGCCAGCAATGGTAGAGAATTTAATCATTATGAAACCAAATAAACTAACAGTTTCGTACAGAAGAAGGAATTGGTATAATGCTCCTCACTAATAAATAATAAATAGAAGGGGAGAAGGAAATTTACATAGGTGAGTCCCTTAATTATTCAGAAAGGGCTGGATAAAATAGCTGGTCCAGTCAAATCATACACAAGATCACTTTATAATCCTGGTTGAAGCACATTCAGTTTCCTTTCATTCGTCGTCTGATTTGACTTTCTTTGAGATACGTTAAATAATAATAAAATAAGCATTCAACTCTCCAGCAGTTAGAATATTTAAGGTGAGAAGGTACTGCCTATCTTTTAATCTATCTTTTTAATCTATCGTTGTTTTTTTTTTTTTTAAAAAAAAGTGTACCGGAACCTGAAAAAACGTGGAACTGAGAAAAACAGCTTTAAAGTTTATATATTGATTACTGACTTCTCACATGAGTCAGAACGTTCCTGCTGCATAGTCTTGACCCTCTGTATTCTCACTTGTTCTTTTCAAGTTCGTCTTCATTTTTCTTGCCTTCTTGGCCAGTTCTCCAACCATTTTATCTGCTCTCAGGACTCGCAGCTCATCAATTTCTGTATATGCCTACTATCATGATTAGCACATGTATTGTGTGAACTGGGCCTACTAACCTCAATATTACATGTGGCTTCTTTGTCTATTGTATTTATATTTTCTACATTTACTTTTCTATGTTTAGTAAAACAATTGCATATAAACTTGCTCTTTCGAAATGTTTTTGGCCTACCTATATCATATATTCACCAACAACTAGTACAAAATATTATTCAGAACAAATAACTCTTCAGCTACACAGCCAAAGACAAGAAAAACTAGCATCATTGGAGTTACAGTGGTACCAACAGAAAGCTTGGAAGATCCCTTACAAACCAAGGCTTAGTTCAGAATTATCGGTTCAGTATTGTCACGAACCCGATCGCGATAAGGCGGCTTGCACACACAAAGGAACTGATAGGCGAACAGTGTGGAAATAAAGAGCCGGCATACAAGATAACATGCAGATAAAGTTCTGTCGAAACAAACAGGGATAAATGGAAATTGCTGGACCGATAGAGATTGTTCGAGATCTGGTTTATTTTAGAACAATCTAGAATTACGAATTATGTATTTAAGGTCGTGACGGCTCGCAAAGTTAGTAGTAAACAGAGTGAGTAAGCAGAGAACAGCTGAGAGTGTTGTTGTTGATGTTGTTGTTGTTGTAAAGACAGTTGTGTAACAAGAGTGTTGTTTCAACAAGAGCTAATGTAATCAGCTGTCACTGTTTGTCATAGTCATCGACCTTGGAAGACTGTGTTGTATAGGTGATGTAATGTTGTTACGTGAGAATTGAACAGTGTATTACTACGGAAATAAAGAACATTTAGAATTTCGGCAAATTGGACTTTTAATTCTACAAACCCACAAAGTCGCAGCATTAAAGAAGTTAGGATCAATTTTCTGAAAGCTTACGAAAAGGGGCGTGGCAAAATCTTAACACCCACTAATATAAATAGCAAATTAGGTATAAAATAGTGTTCCAATGTGCATTAACTGTGAAGACCCTTGTACCACATGTATGTATATAATCTCATGTAGTGATAACTTCCGTGATGAAATACCATTAAGTCCCCAAGCATGGCCCTATGTACGTGTACTTTTGATAGGTTTTGTTACACTTGTATAGTTTTTAAAAAGTTTTATATCTGGCCTTTGAAATGACTAGTTTTTAAAGGGCGCTGATGACCGCCGTAGATGAGCGCTCTTATATATATATATATATATATATATATATATATATATATATATACCATCACATGTGTATGGAGAAAAAGATGATTAAGCAGTGGCGGCTCGTGCCGAAAAATGACTGCGTGCTGCGGGAAAAATGGTCCGTGCAACTCACCTAGTTTCGAAAATTAACGCCCATGCACCGATGTTTCTTCATGGTATAAACAGAATGTGTACTTCCTTTATGTTTTGCTCAATTTTTAGATCGAGTATTGGTCGCCCTAATATTTTTATACTAAGCCTTTCTTCTAATTCTCTCCTTGAAAAGGGAGTTTCTAGAAGTTCATTCGTGTTCATTATTTATTGGTTAAAGTTTTAGTAATATTAAATTACTCATACACTGAATAAAGTGAATTTATAACATGTTTCACACTCTCACACATACAAAAAGAAACTGATATCAGCCACTAAAAAACGTTACACAAAGAAATACTTGGATACAATACAAACATGTGAAACCACATTCACTTGTTATGAGGGATTCTCGTTATGGTCGCGGGAATGGAGTATAGTGCCAACGTTATAGGTGCATCACAATCTGCCCTGCGATTTAATAACCATTGGGTATTGGATCTGTTTATGTAAGAAGGATGGAAGTAGTTTCTAGAGCTAAAATATAAAGCAATGATAGATTGTTAAATGATGTTCAATGCATATTCAAGTTCTACAGCTGTAACTATGAGTGTTGGTGGCCCTGCTTCACCATGTAGCGAATAATCACCACGCAACACTATGCGGCAAGCATCTGTGCAAAAGTCTAGTGAACTTAGAACATCAGGAAGGCAAGAGGGAAAGGTTGTGCGCATGCGCAATAGTGATTACCGAGCTTGCTAGCTCTCAGCACGTTGAAGTCAAGGATGCGTTCCATTAGTTTCTTAGGTATTTTTCAGGCATTAAGAGATCATTATTGGTGGTACTCGATTTCTTACACTTATAATATTGCATTGTTATTTACATGATCTTCTAAAAGTTCTACAATGTAATTTATTAAACAGAAAAGAGTGTGCTGCAGCACTGCAGCACGTAAAGACGAGCTGCCCCTGGATTTTTGAGATCTGAGTTAGAGAGAAATTGTCCTTCTCTGTAGTACTTGATTTGATGGACAAAGGCCAGCCAAATATAAAACAGAAACACAAATTGAAAGAACCATTATAAAATAAAGCATATGAATTCCAAGCATCAAAGGAACATCACATCAAAGCAATGTGAGGGTATCAGATGTCCTTTTCACCTTATCTGATTATACAAATAGAATGAGTAGGTACTCTATGATGACCACTACTATGAATCCACTACTATTCATACTTGCAAATGAATAAATAGTAAGAATGGTACTAAATAGAGAAGGAGAAATACAAATGTTATGGTAGAGATCTCACAAGCTACAGAAATTAAAAGACATCTTAAATATTATAGTAGGATAATAAAACCATGGCAACCACGTCATTAAATGGTTACATATAATTAAAACAGTGGATGAATTTCAAACATAATAGAGCTGCAAGAATAATTTGCATTACTTATGAATTCTATAATCATGGAAGCATATTACTGACTTGTATTTATAGTTTGTGAGCACATTGCAACAGCCGCTTGACTTTGTATGCACTAATTCCTTTACTTACACACTTATTTAGTATTTCGTAGCTTGAATTCAATTACAGTAATGCAAGAAGCCTCATAACTGAATATCAAACAGTGAAGAAATACCATTTGAAACGCAATTTCTTTTTATTATTCCAAAGTATAAAAATAAATTCCTATCATGGTACCATTAATAAGCAAATAAATTGTCAAAATATTAACACAAGTTCCTCTTTTCTTCACAGCATATGCTCATAACATTTTATTTATTTATTACCCAATTTTTTATTCCTATTTTTCCCAAAGGTATATTAGGAATATAGTTTACAAATTCATGAATATAATACAATTTACAAAAACATAACAAAATTCAATATGAAGCTGACAAACAGTGAAAAAGTGTAACCTACAGATTGAAGCACTACTTCAAGTTTGTATCTTTCAAAACAGGAAAATGGGCAATCAAATAAAATGTGAGGGACATCTTCAAGATGATTTCCACAAATACAGTCAGATGTGGATTTGATTTTGAATCAAAATAAATAAGCTGAAAATTTGCCATGTCCGGTTAAGAATTGAGTGAAAACATAGTTAGGATTAATGAATTTACATGTGTCTGTCAGAAACTGTTGAGAAATATAAATCCTTAGTCAAAGCACCACAAACACTTTTAACCAGTATTCATTCCAGTCATTGATGATAATCTCCGTCAATGTTTGCCTCATATAAGAAATAGGGCATAGAGTGTAAATTTCTGGAAGATCTGAAGTCGCAGCTCTCTTTGCTAGCTCATTTGCACATTCATTTCTGGCAACCCCCACGTGCCCTCTGACCCATGAAATACACACATGAGAACCGCTTAATAATTGATTCCTTATTTCAGCTACAATAGGACTGCTGTTTTTTGCATCTTTCAAAGCCGCAATTGCTGCCTTTGAATCTTTGTAAAGGCGAGCGGTACATTGTAAGTTGTTGCACCATTTCACTGCTTCACGAATTGCCAATAATTCAGTTTGAAAGACTGAACACTCCTTAGTAAGTTTGAACATGGAAGAATGGCATTCTATGGAGCCAGAAAATACTACAAACAAACATCCTACTTTAGCACTTTTATATGGCCATTCAGCTATCCGAGAACCATCTGTGTAAATGGAGTGCTGGTGGTATTCTGCTGCGCAATCTTCAAGGAGACTAGAGACACAGGTGGCTTGTTTAACTGACTGTTCAAGTTGCAGGTGTGAAATATGTTGTGGCAAAGCTTGGCCATTTCTAATGTTGTTGATATTTGCCTTATATACACCAGTAGGAAAGATAGGTTCAATATTTGCAATAATAAGCGCTGCTGGGGTGGAGATGGTGCGGTATCCTCAGATGATTCTTAAGATGTATCCACACTGTATCTGTAATAATTTAGTCTGTCAAAGTATAAACTTGAAAGAAGCGTAGGGACAGTGAAGCACAAATTAGTACAAAAGTGAATCGAAAATATATTGACACATTGCTTCATTCACACTGTTTATTCACAGGACATGTTTCAAGAGCTCTTGCTCCTATCCTCAGCTGATACTCGACTCAACTTGAGTATACTTGAGTCGAGTATCAGCTGAGGATAGGAGTAAGAGCTCTTGAAACATGTCCTGTGAATAAACAGTGTGAGTGAAGCAATGTGTCAATATATTCTCGATTCACTTTTGTACTAATTTAGTCTGTGCCTATCTCTTCTGAAAAATTCTTTGTATGGCTCCTGCACAGTAGAGATCCATAGGTTCAACTGCCCCTTTATAAATTAACTTCAGGTACATTTTTGTTTCAATATAATTTTACTGATATAAAAAACAGTTTTGTAACTTGGTGTAGTGGTTATGTGAAACAGAAACGTGTATAGCAAGTTGAAATGTCCCATTTAATCTCTTATTAACAAAAATAATTTTATATACTTCAAATGTAAATATGTTTATCTATTTGTTTCTTTAGTTCAAACATACAAAATAAAAGACTAAATACGCCATCAAGGGCTGAGTTGCAATTGTGGCTTGCAGGTATACTCCTACCTCAATTGCAAATACTTTAATAACATACTTGTTATGAAATATTTGTAAGTAGGCATAAGTGTCCATACAATCAATAAAATGTATTACCTACCTTTAGTAGTTATTGAGAAATTATGTATAAATCTAAATGATTTTCTTTTCTCTCTCAAGGTGAAAATTTTTAACAACCAAGGACACCTTTTGGATACATTACAGCCTGGAGATATGTTTGGTAATTTACAGAGCAGCCGTTCGATTCTTTCTACCATAACAGCAACCTGTGAAACAGATGCTGATATTCTACTTATTGCATGTGACTGGTTTCAAGAAAGTGAGTGTAGTAGTAAATTATTGCTTTTATGGTATAACCAAACATTTTGCATTACACTTCCATATTACTTTAAGTAACTTTAACAAATCATAAGCTCTATGAAAAGAAACATTGATAACTTCGTACCTATAATTTAGATTTCTATCTTTATAAGTACTAAATCTTGTATGAAGTGTCATTGCTTTCTTATAGCATATACTCCTAGACACTTAAATGCATACAGGATTCAAACATCTTTCTAGGTCATTTTTCTTTTGAACAATCTGTATATCTCCCTAATGTTGGGCCAGTAATACGAGGTACGTCCAGAAAGTATGTTCTGTTTGGTAATAAAATTAAATTGTGTACAGATACACAAAAATTATTTATTGCAAAAAATTCTTAAACTACTTTTCCACATAACTGCCGAAATTTTGCAGGCATTTGTCATAGTGAGGCACAAGTTTTTGTATACCTTCTTCATAGAAGTTTGCGCCTGTGTCTTGAACCAGTTGGAAACATTTTCTTTCAGCTCTTCTCTCATTGTTGAAGTATTGACCGCCAAGGAAAGATTTGAGATGCAAAAACAGAAGAAAGTCGCTAGGAGCGAGGTCAGGGCTGTACGGGGGGTGATCAAACATGTCCCAGCCAAATCCCTGTAGGATGTTTTTCGTCGCATTTGCAGTGTGTGGTCGTGCATTGTCGTGAAGAAACACAACACCTTTTGATATCGCAAATTTGACGATAAATTTCAATTGGTTTCACTTTCCTAGCATTCAGAAAACGAATCACCGATCTGATTTCACAAGTGGCGGGAGTTTCAATCAACACCGACATTGTAAACAAGCACAACAAAGCATACGTGGTTGACAGCCATCTCACAATGGCGCACGTTTCTTCTCCTTGATACACAGCATTTACTGCACATGTGCAGAACTGTGATTGCAGTGCTGCAGCGGAGATAAATTGAAACAGAACTTACTTTCTGGACTCCCCTTGTATTAAGACTACCTACTAATCTTTTTCTTCCATTGAAGTAGTTTTGGGAAATATAAATTTTCTGGTGATGCCAATCCCCATATTTTCACTTAGAGAATTGAAGAAACAGTGAAAAATAATTGAGTTAACATAACCTGCTCCTGGAATCCTGCTGTATAGGAGCATCACAAACACTGCCATTACAAGTACTAGCATTTACAGTTTTCAATTCAAATTTATTCATCCTTTAAAATCAAATCTGTACATAATACCTTGATATAGGATACGTCACTAAATTTATACACTATATTACAAAGTAAATCATCAAATATACATAACCTACATTCAGTTATAATGTACCACAAATTGGATATAATTATAAATGAGAGAAATGAACATGTTAAGTAAATTCATGTCTTATGAGTATCTGGATTTAAGTTGCAGATATTCCTCTACTGTGTAAAAGCAGTGCTCCTGCAGGAAAGCCTTTGTTCTAGTTTTAAACACATTGTAGTTATATATGCTTTTGATGTCATTAGGAAGGGAATTATAAACTATTGTACAGGAATGCAGTACTCCGTTCTTAAACATTGTAGTTCTGATTAAGGTTAAGTATATATCCTTATTATGCCTCATGTAATGCATATGAACACTTCCGTTGTTTTGAAAGTTAAATCTATTTCTTTTTACAAATAAAGCTGTCTCCAATATATAAACAAAGGAAGTATGCCAAAGGAAGAACGCAAAGCTTTTGGAACAGTGGCTTACATGAACATAGCATTTTTTCATTGCGTATAATTGGAATGGCTTGTTTTTGTTTACTAAATACATCTTTGGCTTCTGGTGAATTTCCCCAAAATATTATTCCGTATTTAATTATAGAATGTATATGTGCATAATAGAACATTAAAAGTACACAAAGGCTGACATTTTGACTTAATATTCTTAGAGCATATATATTCCTGCTTAATTTGGTTAGTAGATGGTTTGTATGAGTTTTCCATTTTAAGTTACCCTGTATCCACAAACCTAAAAAGTTTGTTTCACTTTTGTATGAAATTAATTTATTATTTAATTTTACTTCAGGAATATTTTCATTGTTTCCTCTGTCAGTAATACTAAATTGAAGACAAACTGTCTTATCTGTGTTTAAAACCAGGTTGTTATTAGCTATCCATGATACCAAGTCTTTACTAGTGTGACTTAGTGAATTATTTAATACTTCATTACTGTTTCCATTATTATTGGTTAACTGCAAACAAAATGTAGTTGAAGGCATGACTTACCAAAACTGAAGTCCTTTAGCTTTTCCCCTTCTACTGTCAGTTTAGGTTGCCTCTGCTCTCCTCCATGGCACAAGTTGCACAGCACTGGCAACAAATGAAGGGGTGGGAGTCATGTGTTGCTTGGATGGTGAGTAGGGGAGAAGATTGTGCTCGCGCATGCGCACACCTACTGCACTTTGTTTGCGGTCTATCTATAGTAAGTTAGTGTCATCTGCAAACAATACAGTGTTATGAGCCTTGATGTTATTTACAAAGTCATTTATATACAAGATGAATAGAAATGGGCCTAGAACTGAGCCCTGCGGCACTCCATATATAATGTCAAGTAAGTCTGATCTATTTGTTTCAGTAATAGAAAAAAATGCATTTATAGTTACGAAAACTAAAAAAAGAGGTGTAAGGATAAACAACTATGAGTGATTGTGTAGAGGCGGATAGAGATTTTTTTTGTAATTTACGTCCTCCAACATTCAGTCATATCGGACGATGAATGGAATGGGTGAAATGAGTCTGACCAAGATTCGAACTTGGGACCTCTTGAACGTGAGCCAGACATGCTATATCATCTACGCTACCAAGGCAGACAGGATAGAGGTTGATAATGGAGGTGACGGCTTCCAAAACTAGTCACTCAATAATATAAAAATCTAAATGACAAAGTGTCAAAAAACCAGCTACAAATAAGCAGTTTTTTTTTCAAATAAGGATAAATATATATTTTACGATGCAAAAGCAATTTTCATAGATTTAAATATGGAGTACAAATTACTGCTGAAATTGGGATTATGGATGCAATTATCAAGTGACACATAATTTTAATGTCTATAAAGGTCTGGTATCCATTTTATTTCATTCAAGTTTTACTTTCTCCAATTACTTATCTTTCTTAGGAGAAGAAATATTGAATTATATAAAATCATTCAATAAATTTCTTTGAAAGTAGATATTTTGAGTTCTTAGAACAAAATCAAAGCATGTTAGAAAATGGTCAATGCATATCTGTCTCTAAGTTTGGGCTTTACACAAATGCAAAAGATTAACTCCACTATCCTGTGTAATGGTGAAAATGTTCAGAAAATCCTCTCCAGAATAAAAAATATCCGTTAATATAATACTGAATCTTCTACTTCAAACTTTTCTGTAGCAAAATGTCATATTTTATATGGCCAGTTAAATTTATATCTTGAGTGTCTTGTAAATCTGCATTGTAACCTTTATTACAAGCACTTTCAGATTTTATACAACTGACAGGTATGAGATGCAAACAAAAATGCATACACAATAAGATTCTTTCTTAATAAAATATTTAATTTTTATCAAATAAGTTTTTACGGTTCATTAGACATCCACAAGAAATTTTCCTTTGAATTTTTCATTATTTTAAGCAATACAATTTTGAAATATTACACTGTAATGAATATGAAGTCAAAACAGGTCACAAGCTATTTACCAATGACTAGTGATGGAGCACACACCTCACACAACATGCAAGGTGTAGAATGTAGCAGGATTCCTCCGTTGTTGTGTGTTTCGATGCCCCAAAGTTGCGGCAACATATATAGCAAGATTCGTGCTGGTATCTCGTTTCCCATAGTTGGTCTTACTTCGTCGATCTTACCTTCATCCAAAATATTATGACTTGCTGAAGAAGATGTTCCCCGAAGTTATCAGGTAAATCCTTAATTAGGCCTTGGCTAGCTTTTAATATTCTTCTGTTATATTCTTACTTATGAGCAATGAAAACTCTATGTTACAAGGGTGGTAACGAGTGAAGAAATCATTAAGAATTTTAATTTGAATTTCTATAAGAAATTAATCTTTTATTTATTTCTGTTAACACCAAATCCATTACAATTCTTATCACAAAACTTTATAGTGTGGTCGGAATCAATCTAATACTTCAAATTGAACTAAGACTTAAATATTTTCAAGCAATTTAAAAAGCATCCGATCTCTTCTGCGTTCCAGAAAGAATGACGAATTTTCTTTCGGTTTCTACACCAAGATTATGTAATCCTTCGTTACTATCGCTACCCATATATTACTTTTATATGATTGGCCGATTTACTACTACATCACTGCATTATGTAATACACAATTATTACTACGGCCAATCACAAAATTACATATATTTTTACACAATTTTGTTTGTTTTACTTTTATAATTTTATAAATTTTTCAAACCCTTTTTAAATATAAATCAAAACAACTGTTACAAGACCATGTGGTAAGAATATACCAGATGGTTTTTAACGTCTACTGTGTACCAACAGCTTCAATGCAGGAAAGTTATACAATATAACTTGTGAGATTTAACTTAAAAGGTGATGTTGAAGAAGAATTTAGAAGAGTTAGAAATAATAATTCTCAAATATCTCATTCTCTAACAGCTGATCTGCTCTTATTGCTAGCCACAAACACTATCTGCTCCTTCAGTTGGGGAGAATTTATGTAGTAGCCACAAAGCAATGTAACACTATGTTCCCAACATAATTTAGGAGCACCATTAAACATTGTAATTATTTTTGGTAAATACTGTGATAGAAGTACTTCAGGATATGAATTAAATATTTTAGCATTATTTAATGGTTTTTTGACACTTTGGAAAGATTTCAACTTTGTTTTTCTCTTAAAGATCTTTGACAAATTATTTCACTTCCTTACAACCAAGAAAAATGATACTTGTGCTATCAGACATAAAATTGCTAAAACCAATGCTAAGCACAATGGAATTAAATTGTTCAACTGACTACCCCCTAATATAAAAAATGTAGAAAATGTGAATGCATGTAAGAAAAAACTCAAAGCGTATTTAGTAGAAAATTCATGTTATTCTATTAATGAATATGTAAATGGATAGTTCTCTAAAGACTGGCAAATTAAGACTGGTTGTGAGTGAGCGTTATTCTTAATTGTATTGTTTTAGTGTACATTGCATTATATTTCTGTTGTTACGATGTTGTCGATTCTATATCATGCAAACATGATCTTAAGGATGAAATAAATGAATATAAATAAATCCAAGAGCTTACTGTTCCAAAACTGCATTATGGGATGACTATGGACTAATTTTCCATAAATCTGTCTAAATTACAAATACTTTTGAATGCATGAACCTTTTTCATGAATAGCACCAAAATTTTCTGGTTAAAGGCAGATTCTGAAAAAATTTGTGAATCATTAACAAGCAGAAAGCCATTTCATGTAATATAACACACACAAACTCTCTTTATGTACCATTCAATTGTTTTCAAAATTGTAAATACTCTGGGGCTTGATACCAAATATTACTATACTTATAAAGAAATGATAGACAGATAGGGAATTAATTGCAATAAATGATGTTCCATATGTTAAAATTAATGCATAATGTAAGAAGCAAGAGTCACTGTTCCGTAATATTGATAAAAGTTATTAGCTAGAGAAGTTGCATGTTCAGGCAAGGCAATTAGAAGTCAGGTAATATGATTAGACATTCTGCAAACTCATTCAGCAAGAAGGCATTCGGTGAAAGTTTAAGTAATTACAGCTTACTAGTTCAAAATTAGAAGGTTATATGGAAATGCATGTATAACAGTTCTGTAAACTAGAAAGGAATTTAGCAAATCAAAGAGTAAATTTTGGATAGTCATAAAGAAGCTGGGACTTAAACTGATAAAAGATAGTATGTTTATAAAATTCTTGTCTTTTAAATTTTACATAACAAATTTACTGTAATGAATTGCTGGCAGTCTGAAGAGCACAAAGACTGCAGTTGTGCTATCACAATGATAGCAGTAGTCACATGTGATTCGCCATTCAACATTTTAGTAATTCACTTCTTCTCCTTCTCCTCCTCCCCTCCCTCTCCTCCTCCCCCTCCTCCTCCTTCTTCTTCTTCTCCTCCTCCTACTTTATTATCATCATGGTCATCATCATCATCATCATCATCATCATCATCATCACCATCATCATAATCATAATCATCATCATCATTGATGATGATTATGATTTATTATCATTATGATTTATTGTTATTATTGTTATTATTATTATTATTATTATTATTATTATTATTATTATTATTATTATTATTATTATTATTATTATTATTATTATTATTATTATTATTATTATTATTATTATTATTATTATTATTATTATTATTATTATTATTATTATTATTATTATTATTATTATTATTATTATTATTATTATTATTATTATTATTATTATTATTATTATTATTATTATTATTATTATTATTATTATTGTTATTGTTATTGTTATTGTTATTGTTATTGTTATTGTTATTGTTATTGTTATTGTTATTGTTATTGTTATTATTATTATTATTATTATTATTATTATTATTATTATTATTATTATTATTATTATTATTATTATTATTATTATCATTATCATTATCATTATCATTATCATTATCATTATCATTATCATTATCATTATCATTATCATTATCATTATCATTATCATTATCATTATCATTATCATTATCATTATCATTATCATTATCATTATCATTATCATTATCATTATCATTATCATTATCATTATCATTATCATTATCATTATCATTAATTATTATTATTATTATTATTATTATTATTATTATTATTATTATTATTATTATTATTATTATTATTATTATTATTATTATTATTATTATTATTATTATTATTATTATTATTATTATTATTATTATTATTATTATTATTATTATTATTATTATTATTATTATTATTATTATTATTATGATCATCATCATCATCATCATCATCATCATCATCATCATCATTATGATTTATTATTACTATTATTAATTATTATCATTATCATTATTATTGAAAGGATAGGGCCAGACTGAAAATTTCAATGCCATAGCCAGGATTTGAACCATGGATCTTCTGGTCTTTGTCCAGCCGCTCTAAACCATTGAGCTACATGACATCTTGGCATGTTGGCCATAGTAGCTCAATGGTTTAGAGCGACTGGATGGAGCGCAGAAGATCTGTGGTTCAAATCCTGGCTATGGCATTGAATTTGTCAGTCTGGCTCTATCCTTTCATAGTGCGTCCTACACACAGCTAGTGTGAAAGAACAATTAATTTCCATTATTATTATAGAAGACAGTTATTTTAAATAAATGTATTTCTATTTTGAAGGTTAGTAAATCTAATACTAAACTCTTACTGTTTCTAGTACTAAGAATTAGAAACAGTTTAGTTTTATATTTTTATACTGTTGATAACTTGATTCAAATAGTTTATTTATTGACCTTCATTAAAGTTACCAGTTATATTAGCTGGTGTCTTCTATTCTATCCACTCAAGCATACTCTCAGAGAAAATTCCCATGGCTAACTACCATAACAGCTAGCCATAAATTCATCATCAACCAGCATATTGGAGTCGGTTATCAAAAATGTTGCACATTGTGGGAAATGTATTCTCAGGATCTAATCTTTTAGGAGATATTTGCAAATTAAAAAGGAATGAACAGTAATAATTCTTTTATTGTGCTATTATGTTATACATTTCCTTATATCCATATTTTCTAATTTTTCTTTCTGTTTTCTTTTTTTCTTTAACTTTTTGATTCTAGATCTGGAGTTTCACCCAATAATAAGAGAAAGAATAGCAACACAAACGGAATTCACCCAGCAGTATATAAAGCAAGAAACTCAAGATTATAAATTATATAAGGAGGGATCTGAAGACAATATTTATGTGGTTTGTTAAATAAGTTTGCATAATTATTATTATTCTAACTGCATAATATATTCTTAAGTTTCTTTAATAAAACACTCAAATATTTGAGGCCCCAATATAACAGTATTCAAAGTGTGTTAAAAATAATGTGAATAGTTAAGGTTTATTCAGCTCACAGGTGCCTGTGATTTAAATGCTCTAGACACTTCTGCCACCACAGCCTGCACTGCTTTAGGTGTGGTGTAATCCACTTGAAAGGGGACTGCCCACATGCCATCACTGAGGTTGTCATGTGCACCAAGATAGCATGTAAACCAACGGGTTTACCTGCAAATTCATAGGCCACTATGCAATATCTCCATAATAACACTTCATCACCTCTAGCCACTCCCAACAAATCGTGCACTTTTAATGTGGGAAGAATCTATACTGTTCTGAATCCGAGGTACCACCTGTCCGCTAATGCAGGCGCCCCATTGCTCTTCTCCCTGCCCCTTCCACAACAGATAACCATCCCTCTTTCCTCCCTACAACTTTCAGACCTGTTAGGATGGTTACAGCAATTGCTGCAAAACCATGGCTGATGCAACTGTGAGCTGCTGGTCAAGTTCCCCTGCTCCTCCAACCCAGTATTCTGTTCCTTCCCAGTGAGACTATTACATCTCTTACGTATGTGGAGGTTGAAGCTAGGCCCCAGCCACAACACTTTTTAAGATTTTGTAATCTCATCAGAGCGCTCTAGTTCGGCCTCTTGGTGATTACAGAGGAAGCTACTTCAGCCGCTACTTTCCTGCATGGCTTGTGGGCACATCCAGTAACCAGCGAGTATATTGTGACTTTGTGGGTTCATGAAATCAAAAGTCCAGGTTACAAACACCAAAAATTGCTCTTTATTTCCTTCAAAACATGCTTTGTCAACCTTTACAGTCCAGAATTATGTCACATACACAATACAACTTGCAAGGTCAACAACCACAACACAGTTCACAAAGCTGTTCATGCACACGAGTTCATTTAACAACTGACTGACTCTGGCAGGTGGTGGCTTCCTTTTTATAGGTTACTCACTATCCGGAATGTTCTCAAACAATCAAGATGGCGCTAGAACAAAGACGAAATCTCTAGAAATCTGTCTCCTTCCGCCAACCGTTTTGGTGAGCTTTTATCTCCGCACTGCACTGCCCATCTCTTTGAACTAGTCAGCCGTGCCACCTCAACAATGTGTTCACGAACATTTTCCACGGCAGCGAAATCTTAAGTTCCACAGTATCATAACGAGAGACGCTTGTATTCAAATTTGCATCTAACTTTGAGTACTTTAAAATATTAAATCCACTAGCAGTACACAGCTGCATCATGAACAGCAGTGGTTGAGCAATTTTGCTATTTCCCTTCTTTCTCCTACCTAATTCTCACCTGGCAGCCTGCAAACCCTACATGGTTAAACAAGGGCAGATACGTGAAAAATGCACCTCGGGCTGGCCTCAGCCTGACAACGTTTGCACGGCTCAGCTCAACATTATAGGTCTCTTGGAATTATGACCTCAGAAGGCACCACTTTAAGCAAAATCAGATTCCCCCACATAGCTTGTTGGTATACCGGATAACAGTGGAGTAATTCCAAACAGCACCTTAACTTGACTACATTCTAAGAGCAGCTTCTAAATTTTTCTAATCCAATCATAATATAGCTTAACCAACTATTACTTGACAGAGCATTGAAGTGTATTGACCTTCAGGTGACCAGTGCTGTGACCGTCTCTTATGGGGTCTTATCTGGTCAATTACAAGAGTGAAATATTAGTAAGTTGATGTACAGTAAGTAAAGATACACAAATAGAGTGATTGGAAGCTGTATGTATCTATATATGTTTTCTTGCTCTTGCTGATATGACACGTTGCTGTCCAGAAGACATGATTACATCTGAACAGAATATACATACACTACACTCCCCATGTATGTGCGATAAGCTGAGGCAAACATCTCTGTGTTGCAAATTTTTTTCCAATACGCTTTCTCGCTTTGCCATATAGTACTCCCACCAAGGATCAGAGAAGTTCGCATCCCAAAAGAGAGGTACTACTACAATAATAACATTTTTATTATGTATTATGGCAGTGCTGCTGTAAAGCATGTTTAAAGGAGTGTAAAGTATGCAAAGCTAAACAAGGGCACTCATATGAAGTATTTCAGGTTTACTTCTTTACCTTCTAGTTATAGTACCTACTTATAGGAAATATTGCATTCCAGCCAAAAATTCTAAATTGAGATTTCATCAAAGCAAATGTTTTGATATCAAACATGTGCTGACTTCATGTATATGAGTTGGAGAGAAAGTATGCATGTGCCAGTGCTCATGTAGTACAACTCAAAAATGGATAGTTTGCATAATAAGCAAACTTTCTCATTTAAGTGCAGCATCTTCCAAAGTGCTACACAGTTTTCATAAAGCCTCTGGCCAAACTACACTTTAAAGTAAAAATGACTCTAGTGGCTGTGGTTAAAATTCAATGTGTTTTAAGATATAAAAATTATTTGTGGATGGTTTATTGACACTCGTCACTTACTTTTTCATATATTTATGAGAGACTAGTTTCAAAGGCCCTGGCCTCCATTTTCAATCTCTTGTGTTTTAAGATATTTATTTATATTTAAACTGCATATCTTGAATCTTCTGCTAATAGTCTTTCAAGTACTCTTCATTCAGACTGAATTTTGTATAGCCAATAAACCATAAGCAACAATGAAAGCATCCCACATAATAATTTAGGTCTCATTGAAAGATACACTTTGTCAGATTAGCCATTACTGGTTTCAAATGTTGTTTACTTTGTAAATTTTTTAGGTGATTTTGTCATTCACTTATTCCTTGCAATGTCATCTGAAAGTATTGAATTAAAAGGGCAGCATATAGCAACCAAGATTTTACAGATTATTTTCTCAGACATGTGTATTTCATTTGTAACTACAACCAAATATGACTAATACAGATATTGGTATGAAATAGGTACAAGTTAGCCTTACTAGTACCACTGGGTAAATATGACTTCACAAGCACTCTTGAAATATGTATCTCCTTTGCTTTTAAAACTATTATGTAATGAAATTTTGTTCAGTTTTCTATTTAAAACACATTAATATTTATTCATGGTTTTTGTACTGAGTACTACTGGGGCCAATATGACCCCATATAAATTGTGTTTTTGTTTCTTGAATGTTACATTATTAAAACAGAATTATGACTGGTGCCTAGAACAGCTGTTATGCAAAACACCTGCAACAATGACAATAATATTTTCCACTTTTTCTTGCACCCATTGTTAAGTTTTCTTGTCTCAGTGGTAGGTGTGCACTGCTTCAGTTGGTGATAGTGGCTTGCCTCATCGTGTTGTACAATTGCATTATGAGTAGAATACATATGGAAATCATAAAATACTAGTCATTTTGAATGAACAGGAGAAATATAGTAAATAATCATCTGGTGACAATGCAGAAATTGATGCTATAATTTTGGAAGGCAGTGAATAAGCTGGAGACATTGATGATGGAGATTTAGAAGCAATTGTTTCTGAAGTTCACATTTCAAATCTCAATGTGTACGAATAAGTATATTTCACACACTATTTGTTTACAATTGTAATGATGATAAAGTAAATGTGGGAATTTCTTTTTGTAATTTATGTGCTCCAGCATTAAGACATATTGGACAATGAATGAAATGGGTGAAATGATGCTTAAACGAGTCCAGGGTCAATGGAGCTTAGAGTTACCTGACATTCATCTATCAGGATAAGGGAAACCCCCAGAAAAACCTATCCAGGTAACTCACCCTGACCAAAATTCAAACTCGGGACCTCTTGAACATGAGGTAGACACGCTACCATCTACGCTACCAAGGCGAGCGTAATTGTGGAAAAAAATAATGTATTGTTTTCAAGTCCGGAAATGGAAAAGAAACTTGTGCAAAAGCTCTTGTTAGATTTTACGGTAGGCAGCCAGCATGAAACATTCTGAAGATGGCTTTAGGTCCAGCACGGAATAGTGTAAGGAATGTAATTACTGTGCAGTCAGAATTTGAATTAGTCCTGAAGCCCACCAAGAGAGCAAAATTACTTTAGAGAACAAATGGATAGATTCTGATAGAGAAAAATTTGAGTGTTTTCTTGGCTTCCTTATACTTACAGAAATGTACAAAGGTCACAATGAAGGCATAGTGAATTTATGGAGGAAACATCATGGCCAACCTATCGTTAACAGTTCTATAGCTAAGAACCGCTTTAAACACATATCATGCTGTATTTGATGCACAGTAGTGGCAACAGAATCGGAGTCCAGATAAAATGGCTCATATAAGGGAAATATTTGAACAGTGGGTAAGCACATTACATAATGCATATGAACCAAATGAGAATATTACAGTTGATAAACAACTGTAGCGTTTAGGGGTAGGTGTCCTTTTTGCCAATATATCCCCTCAAAACAAGGAAAGTATGGTATCAGGATATGGACTCATGTGACAGCACAAACTAGTGTATTACAAACTTACAGATGTACATGGGAGAAGGTGAACACTAATCAAGAGAAATAAATCCAGGAAAAACAGTAGTATTAGAATTGACAGAACATTTCTTCAGGATTGGTAGAAATATCACAACAGATAATTCCTTTACAGGTTTGGTGTTGGCAAAAGAATTAGAATGAAAAAGGATGACTCTACTTGGAACAATAAGAAAAAAGCATCAAGAACTATCAGCAGAATTTGTTGTAGCAAAAGAAAGAACTGAATCCTCAAGGCAGATCAAGGATTCCAGGAGTCAGCTACAGTAGTCTCCTATTGTCCAAAAAGGGTAAGATAACAAAACTCCTGAGTAATGTGCATTTCAAAGAGGAAATACCTGAAGGTGAAGCAGCAAAACCTGTTATAATTCTTGACTATAATGCTACTAAGTCAGGTCTAGACACAATGGATAAATTGATCAAGACCTACACTACAAAATGTAGAAGAGGGTCTGTAGCTATTTTTTATAATATTTTGGATATTAGTTCCCTAAATGCTTTCATAATTTGGCTGAAGTTAAATCCTGGCTGGAAGAAGAAAACCAACTATAAAAGAAGAGAATTTCTCCTTGAACTGGGAACATCCCTAGTACAGAAAAATATAAGTCAGCTCAGCAAAGTTCCTCCTTCAGTGCAAGTGCCAAGGGGATCAAAACGAGGAAGATACTTTCTATGTGAATAATCTGTGGATATAAAGCGTGTAGGAAAGGGTCAAAGATGTTTTTCTTTTGTTTGTTGCTTTAGTTTAAATGTAATAGTGTTTAAGAAAAAAGGACAAAGACAAATTTCTGTCTACTTCATATTAACCCTCAAGCTGTCGCATGATGATTTGTGATGTGAAGAGTCACGTGGGCTACATATCCAGCCCGTATAAAATTTACTCTATGCATTGTTTATTATTGCTTTAATAACTTTCTGGGATATTCCTTCATTTCTTTATAGTGTTTACTTACATTCAAATTGAGTTTTATGAACTGTTTCAAGATAATTTAATGTTAAATTAAATTATACTATGTGTCATCTAAAACATATGGTAAACTCGTTTATAGTAGTAGTAGTAGTAGTAGTAGTTTTATTCATCCGTTAAGTCAATACAATGACATTGGATACGTCAATACAAATATTTAGAACAATACAAATAATATAAGTATAAAAATAAAAAATAAGTTGAATCAAGTGTAATTAATAAGATCTAAGCATGAACTCATAAATATATATAGTTGCATGGCTCTACAACTACACAGCATTTAAAATGCATCACAAATATATACAATTATATGGCCAGCTACAGTGTATCTAGAAATTCACTTATATCATAATATGAATCACTTAATAAAATTTCTTTCAACGATAGTTTGAAACACCTCATGGATTTTATGTTTTTCAGATTGGCCGGTAGTTTATTATACAGAGTGACTGCTGAATATCTAACTCCTTTGGAATAAAGTGTAGTTCTATGTGTTATTGTTCTTAAGTCTGTTTTACCTCTGGTGTTATGATGATGTATTTGATTAATTGTGGTGAAATTTTCAAGGTTTTGTTTTGTATAACATAGCAAACAGTATATATACAGACTGGGCAGAGTCAAGATTTTCAACTCCTTAAAGAAGTTCCTGCAGGAGTCATATTTTTTTCCTGACATTAGGCATCTAACAATCCTTTTTTGTACTTTAAAAACCAAGTGACTGTCTTTACTATCCCCCCAAAACATAATGCCATACCTCATTAGACTTTCTGCATATGCAAAATATAAGGTTCTCATGTCACTTGCATACAACTCATTTTTTATTACTCTTAATGAGAAGTAGAATTTATTTAACTTTATTACTAGATATTTTATGTGTGCTTCCCAGTCTAAATGCTGATCTATCCATACTCCCAGAAAATTTGCTTCTGTCTTATAAGAAACACATGCACCATACAACTTGATGTCAGGTTTGCCAACATTTTTATTTTGTTTGTGACGAAATGATATTGCTGAAGATTTGTTTGTATTAATAATCAATTTGTTTTCAGCAAACCAAGTTTCAATTTTACTGGTTTTGTGTTTTGCATTTTTATTTCCCTTTATTATAACATTTGTGTCGTCAGCAAACATAGTTACTCGAGTTGGATTTAAATAATTTGGGAAGTCGTTTATGAATATTAAAAAGAGGACGGGTCCTAGTATGGATCCCTGGGGAACTCCATATTTAATTTTTTTCATTTTTGAATAGTGATTACGTACGACATTCCGCTCATCGACATTTGTGATTTCCACCATTTGTTTCTGATTTTTTAAATATGATTGGAACCAATCCCATACTATTCCCCTTATCCCATAATAGTACAGCTTTTGTAACAGAATTTCATGATGAATCATGTCAAATGCCTTGGTTAGATCTATTAGTAAGCCTGTACAGTTATTATCATTGTCAATAGCCTCCAATATATGATCTGTAAACTCAAAAATTGCTGATGTTGTGGATTTTCCTTTACAGAACCCATTTTGTGCAGGGTTAACTACATTATGCTTCTCCAAAAACGAACTAAATCTTACTAGCATAGCTTTTTCTACAATTTTGGATAAGGCTGGTAAAATCGATATAGGCCTGTAGTTTTCGACTTTTTCTCTATCACCTTTTTTGAAAACTGGTTTTACTTTGGCAATTTTAAGTACATCTGGAAATTGTCCGGCTTCAAAAGATTTATTAATTAAATAACTTAGTACTTTATCCAAAACACTACTGCAGTATTTGAACACTGTTATAGGTACCTGATCATGTCCTTCACTTGGTTTATTTTTTAGAGATTTCAGTGTTGTATTAATTTCTGCCTCTGTCACCGGTGTTAGAAACATACACATTCCAACTGAGTTTATGTGCTCAATATTTAAATTACAAGGTTGATTCCCAACTAATCTCTCCACCATCTCGCTATAGTAAGTTTGAAATACGTTGGCTATTACTTGAGGATCTTCAGGCAGTGAACCATTTGGTAATCTAATAGATATAGTGCTCCTTTACATTCCTGAATCATATTAATCAAGTTAATAATAGCGAAAACAACAATATTTGATACAGAATGTATTAAATGTTTACATCGTTCTAACAATCACCATATGAATGTGTATTAATAGTCTCAAAATATGACACAAGCACAAAATTACTATTTAGTTTACAATTCTTCTTGTAGACACTCTTTACACACTGCCGTGGAATGATTATTACAAATTTTTCTTTGACACATGCGCAACTCTTCCTGGTAGATTTATCCTTGCTTCTTCTACATAAGTAGCATCTCCCTATCTTGTCAGAGTGTGTGGCTTGTGTTCTGCAAACATCTTCAATTCTGAGAAGAAACTTAGCATGCTTTCTTAGTGAGACTGATATAAGGTTCAGTTCTGCTCTTCTTGCTATTTGAGGCTTTATGACCTCCCAGAATATTGTCTCAAGAAACAAGCATCTTATACTTCTGATTTGCATAAAAAATACACATGGCATTGATTGCACTGATGTGACCTTTCTCTTAGTAGCCATTTCAACAACTGTTATATTAGTGGTTGCACAGGCTACATATGTAGCCCAGCTGTGTGCAACTGAGTTTAATCGCAAATAACAAAAATACTGTCTCACTAAAATGCATTATAGCCAACTGACAGTTTAAAACACATTGCATCAAGAAGCTACCAAAACCTCCAGCACCATAACAGCAGAAGAAGATGCGCACTTGCAAAAACAAAATGGCTGGGCTACATAAGTAGGGTTACTCAAGGAAAACCATTTTCTCATTGCAAATTTTCTTGTGGGTGAAAGAAAATATGGGAATGCAGTAACATTAAGTGACAGTCAACTCTTTGAAAAGCTGGCTACTAAGTAATACTTTTGAAATTCCACTCTCTTTACATAAACAAGAGTTAATTTGAATAACGGCTTCCCATTTCAAAAAAGAATAAATATTGGAAAATACAGAAAAATAATATGGAATGTCTCAGAAGTGGTTT